>JANAVB010028818.1:13425936-13678436 GCA_029216955.1 Iris pallida | reverse complement strand
CTAGGCCTTACAAAACTTATTCTCCATTAAAATCAACCTTCATGTTTTATTCAACGTACACCCTCAAATATTATTCTCCTTAAATTTAAAATTTTCTCAAAAAACTCTATATTTTCTATAACTCAAAAATCCTTATGTTCTTTCTGTTCTTAGCTGTTTTGTTACAATATCTTATTCAATTTCATATTGCCATCGAATACAGTTAAAATCTCTTCTCCATTACCAAATTCTTAAATTTAACATCATAGCCTTAAAGTGAAACATCTCAAGAATCAATAACCAAAATTTATCCAAGTCCTCAAAACTAAGTTGACCTCGAATATCCTCGTCAGTTAGGAAATGCATCTATAAATTATTTATATCCAAAATATTTCTCTGTGTGTGATCGTTTCTAATTGATGATATTGATCTCTTGATTTCATTCCAATTCTTTACCACATCTCTATCTCAAAATTCTATATTAAGGTCCATCATATTATATTCCTACCTAGATTATCATGAGATAACAAATTACGTCCTTTCCGAGCTAGATAATTTACGTCACTTCCTCGACCTTCCAAGATAAAAAGTATAGAGATTCAAAGGTTTCAAAGTATAGATGACATAATTGGATACGAAATAGGTGATTGATGCAATTGGGACAGAGCTAACTAAGATAAGAAAAAATGGTAATACAAGAAATAATAGAAAGAAAGAAATAATGATAAAATTTGTTCTTGCTCATCTGTTCAAAAGGAATGAGCTAATTTTAAGATATAATCTGATAACCATACACGTCTTCCTGAAATCATGTTGCTAGAATTTTGCCACGCCAGTAAGCATAGCTACAATAAACAATAGAATCCGTAACTAAGGTATACACCCTATAATTATGTTATTTAGATAACCATACACGTCTTCCATCTGTTCATCGGATCGAGGCCACGTGTCGGCACGCGGGTCGTGTCAGCGGCGGCTGTGCGCGTGCGTGCGCGCGTGTGTCGACCTTTGCGGTCGCGATCTCTCACTCGATTCGAATCGAGACGACACGAAACTTGGGGGAAGTGTCCACAGATATTGCCCCCACCTACACGCCAAGTGGCATGCGGCCATGTGGCCTATGCATCGCGCAAACAACATGCGATATCAGGGCACGCGTACGTTCTGCACGTGCAGCATGTTCGTGTCCTATTTGGACACGAACACGAGCCCGATTCGAAGCGCAAACTATGGTGTCATAATCTCTACATCTAGGGCTATCCAAATATATAAATAGTTTCATAAATTATCAAGTTTCAATCCATTGAATAATTTTATCGAACACCTACGTTGTAGCTCCGGTACGTGTCCGATATGCACATCGAACGGACACAAAATCGAACGAAACTAATCCTACAGGTCGAGGGTACCTAGATGCATGCTTTAAAGAAGAAAAATCAGAACAAACAACAGTATAATGAGATTTACCTATTGAGAGTTAGAATCTCAATAAAAGGGAATCCTTGAGCGCTTTGACGACCAGTTTCTCCCGAGCAAACGTCTCTAAAGCCTTACTAGCAATGCTCCAGCAAGTTCTTCTCCTCCCAACGTTTGCAACGTACTTCGTTTGGAAGGATTTGGTTGAGAAACGAGAGAACGGGGCCTTTGGAAGAGAAGAAAAAAAACTAGGGTTTTGGATTTGTGAAGAATATTAGGTTTTCTACTCAATGAGAAGGGGGGATGCTGTGTTTGGCCGGCCAAGCATGGGGGTATTAGTGTTGGCCCATTGGTCATATGGTCAACCTGATTTTAATAATTGATCAAACTCTGTCTGGATATACAAAGCTAGTCGGAACATCTCGGATTCTTGGACATGATCAAGATTGGCTATCCACTAAATTCAAGACCGAATATCTGTTTGTCTACTCGAGTCTGTATTTCCTATGCAATGTATTTTTTATTTTATTTGTGTCTAGGAATACGTTGTACACCGAGTCGTACTGGCAAATAGGCTATCCTTAAAAGTGTTCAAAATGTTTTTAAAAATGACCTCTCAAAAGGTTTACAAAAAGGTTTTCAAAAAGGTTTTCAAAAATCACCAAAAAGCTTTTTCAAAACCCTAACCAAACCCTGACTTAACCCTGACAGAACTCGGCCAGAGTTCGGTTGGTGGCCGTTGTGATTTTGAATCCTTGGAACTTGGTCTTCCTGCAGTTGCGAATTTGATCGAGATTTGCTCAAAGAGTTCTGCCCGAATTCTGCCCGAATTCTGTCAGAAGTCTGCCTTTGGAACTCCTATAAATAGAGAAGGATTTCGATCATTTCAACTCACTCATTCACTTTCAATCTTCTCTCTATCTAAAGCTTTCAGTCTTCCAAAGAGTTTTCTAGAGCTTTCAATTTCATATCCCAAGCCAGTTACAATCCTCTAGTCAATTTGCCAGTGCGGTACGGTCTAGAAGTTTCTGAGAGATTGTAATCAGAAGGCTTGATTGAAGAATACCTCTTTACATTTGAAGTTGGACGAGTTCTTCGTATCAAAGCTCGCGTTGTAGAAATTGCAAGGACTTCGTAAGAAAACTTGCGGTTTTTCCAATAGTGGATTCAACTGGTAGCAAGAGTTCTACCGACTGGATTAGTCCTCAACAGAGGGATACCAGTATACATCGCTGTCTTTGCATTTGCTCTCTTAACTTTGCCTTTACATTATTTTAATTATGATTAATATTCTGTGATTGTGCTGCTAACATTTTTTAATTAGCATTATTCCGCTGCCAACTCTATTTACCCCCCCTCTAGAGTATTACGCTTTACTATTTCGTTCCTACAATTGGTATCAGAGCGGTGTTACAGGTAAAGCAAAGATAACAGTACAATTATTTACTTATTTTAATTAACTGTTATATAGAACACAGCACAACACATGGCAACTGTGAAATTCACAAGTGAAGGCCAGGCCACAAACAGACCCCCACTGTTTGATGGTACGAATTATACATATTGAAAAACACGGATAAGTTTCTTCTTGAAATCTCTTGACTTTGATTTATGGTCCATTGTTCTTGATGGCTATCAAAAGCCACCTCGTATAAATATTGATGGAGTTTTAGTTGAAAACCCCCATAGCAGATATACAGAGGAAGAAAAGAAAAGGGCCAGTCTTGACGCACGTGCCATTAATGCTCTCTTTTATGCTCTAGACAGAACTGAATTTAACAGGGTGTCTATCTGCACAACGGCTAATAAAGTGTGGAAGCTACTTGAAGTCACACATGAAGGCACGACTCAAGTCAAGGAATCTAAAGTCAGCAGACTTACTCAAGAGTACGAGGCATTCAAGATGAAGCCCAACGAAACAGTTACACAAATGTTCGAGAGGTTCTTGGATATTGTAAATCCTTTGTCCTCCCTAGGCAAAGATTACAATAACCATGAAAAGATTCGCAAACTCCTGCGAGCTCTCACCAAGAACTGGATTCCAAAGGCTACTGCAATCATTGAAGGGAACGACCTCACAACTATGTCCCTCGAAGTACTCATGGGTAAGCTACTCACTCATGAACTGGAGCTACAAGATTTTGAAGAGCCTGCACCAAAGGAGAAGACGATCGCTCTCAAGGCTCAGCACAGAAAAGCTGCTGAAGATGACTCAGACAGCAGTGGATCTGACGCTGAAGACCAAGCACTCCTAGTAAGGAAGTTCAAAAGATTCATGAGACATGAGAAGAGAGTCAAAGAAAACAACAGCAATAACTGGTACCAAGAAGATGCTGTCTGCTATGGTTGCAAGAAGAAGGGACACATGAAGAAGGATTGTCCCGCAAACTCATCATCAAGCAAGAAGAGCAACAGGTATGAAAAAGGGAACCTGAAGAGATCAACATCACGGAAGTATACCAACACCAGCATATGGCATGAAAGTGAAGCCAGTGACTCAGAAGACGAACAATCAGAAGACGCTGCAAACGTATTCTTTATGGCATCCGATCAGGTACCTACTGAACCTGTAGTTGATACTTATGATGACTTCACCTTTGAGCAATTAGGAGATGCCTTCAGTGACCTGATGACTGATTACAGGAAACTGCATAGCAAGTATCAGACCTCTAAGAAGGTACTCAAAGAGTACAAAGGTGAAATAGGTAGACTTACCGACCTACTAGCTGAGGTTAGAAATAATGTTAGTGAGTCTGGTGAGCTTTCTTCATTAAAGCTCTTATTACACGAGACTACCAAGTCATCTGAAGAGAAAGACAAAGTTATTGACCAACTGAAAGAAGAACTTTCCATAGAGAAGAAAAGTCTTCGATGTGCACAAATCAGAATGGAATCACTCACTTCTGATTATACTAAGCTGTATGACACTTCCAAAAGATTGGAAATTAGGTTAGGAAAATAGCCTAAGCCTGATGCTTCCTACCCTAACACGTATCACTTACCGAGAAATCGGAACATTCCCAAGCCAAACACTGTCAGACCAAACCCTATCAAACCTTTAACCCAAAAGGTTAAGCCCAAACAGGATTATAGGTATGCTTTCTTCTATACTAGAAAACCTAAACCTACCAACCATGTACACCACTCAGCTTTCAACACTCGACATGCACAATGTCATTATTGTGGCCTCATTGGTCATATCTCTTCTGCATGTAGAGTCAGAAAGCTTGTTGATTTAAATATTTATGCCTGGATACCAAAAGTTAACAATTTAGGACCCTACAAGAAATGGGTACCAAAAGTTTCATCTGCAAACTATTTTGTAGATGGGACACCCTTCACATGCTAAAAGCAAATGGATCCTCGACAGCAGTTGTTCACGGCATATGACCGGTGACGCTACATTATTTGCAACACTGTCGAAGAAAAAGAAGGAAGGCTATGTCTCCTTCGGTAATAACTTGAAAGGGTATATTATTGGTATCGGTGATGTTGGTAAGTCTCCCTATCCTGTTATTAAGGATGTCTGTGTGGTTACCGAGTTGAAACATAACCTACTCAGCATAAGTCATCTAGCTGATCATGGTTATGGCATCAACTTTGGCAAAGACAAATGTACTATAGTTGATAGCTTAACTGGTAGTACTATCTTTGAAGGTATCAGGGAAGACAATATATATGTTTTCTATTTGTTAGAAAAAACTAACATTTCAGGTAGATGCTTAATGGCCAAAAGTAATGAGAGTCATCTATGGCATATGAGACTCGGTCATGCTAATATGGATACAATATCAAGATTATCCACAAAGAAGCTAGTACACGGTTTACCGGATATTACATTCAAGAAGGATTCGGTATGCAGCCAATGTGAAAGAAACAAAGCTACTAGATCCACATTCAAGTCAGTAAACGCAGTATATACTACTAGACCTCTATAATTGCTTCATATGGACTTATTTGGTCCTAGCAGAGTTGCTAGCCTCGGAGGTAAACTTTATGCTTTTGTAATTGTAGATGATTTCTCTAGATACACGTGGGTATATTTCTTAACACGCAAGAATGATGCATTATCCGAATTTGTCGCCTTTTGTAAGAAAGTCCAGAATGAAAAAGGTTACATGATCACTCGCATTAGAAGCGATCATGGTGGCGAATTCGAGAATGCTGATTTTGAGCAATTTTGTGACACACACGATTTTATACACGAGTTCTCCTGCCCTAGGACTCCACAACAAAATGGAGTTAAGGAACGTAAGAACAGAACTCTAACCGAAATGGCCAGAGTGATGTTAAACCAGTTTAGTCTACCCAAATATTTCTGGGCTGAAGCTGTCAATACAGCTTGCTTTGTTCTTAATAGAGTTCTAATTTGACCCAAATCGAAGAAGACTCCATTTGAGTTACGGTTTGATAGAATTCCTTCAGTTTCTTACTTTAGAATTTTTGGTTGTAAATGTTATATTCTTAATACAAAAGACAATTTGGGAAAATTTGATGAAAAAGGCCGATAAAGGTATATTTTTAGGTTATGCGGCCAAGAGCAAAGGATACAGAGTCTTCAACAAACGTACCATGATCATCGGAGAGTCAATTAATGTCACTTTTGATGAATTGAATCAAATGACTATTGATGACAATGACGAAGATACATCTGTACCAAGCTCAACTCCAGCTGATTCTCAACCAAGCTCTGCACTAGCTGAACCTTCTAGAGAAGATCCAGGAACCAGCTACCTTCAGAATCTACCGAAAAGGTTAAAATTTACAGCTGATCATCCAAAGGATTTGGTAATTCGTGATATTACCAAGGGAGTAAGTACTCGTACATCCTATAGAGATATTGTTTCTAGTGTTGTATTTATTTCACAGCTAGAACCCAAAACTATTGATGAAGCATGTAGTGATAGTTTTTGGATAGATGCTATGCAAGAGGAATTAAACCAATCTGAACGGAGTCAAGTTTGGGAACTTGTTCCCAAGCCTATTGATCATCCGATCATTGGCACCCGTTGGGTATTCCGAAATAAACTAAATGAGAATGGTCTAGTGACTCGTAATAAGGCTCGACTCATAGCTCAAGGATACAATCAAGAAGAAGGTATCGACTACGATGAGACTTATGCCCCAGTTGCGAGATTAGAATCCATTCGCATGTTATGTGCATTTGCATGTTTTCATGATTTCAAACTTTTGCAAATGGATGTCAAGAGTGCTTTTCTAAATGGCTTTATAAAAGAAGAAGTTTTTGTAGCTCAACCTCCAGGTTTTACGAATTTCAAAAACCCTGATCATGTTTTCAAGTTGAAGAAAGCTCTATACGGTTTAAAACAAGCCCCTCGTGCTTGGTATGATCGTCTAAGCTCTTTTCTACTTGACAACGGCTTTTCAAAGGGCAAGGTTGACACTACACTGTTTATTAAGTCTTTTAATGGCAAACTTCTTTTAATTCAAATCTATGTTGATGATATTATATTTGGATCTACTGATGAATCTCTGTGTCAAGAATTTTCTTAGTGCATGCAGAACGAGTTTGAGATGAGCATGATGGGAGAGCTGAAATTCTTTCTCGGATTGCAAATCAAACAAACTGATAATGGGACATTCATAAATCAAGCCAAGTACACAAAAGACTTGCTAAAGAAGTTCGATCTGGACAATGTTAAACCTATTGTCACTCCAATGGCAACTTCAACAAAGCTTGATTCAGATGAACAAGGCAAGCCAGTCGACACACGTAAGTATCGAGGTATGATTGGTAGTTTACTTTATTTAACTGCTAGTCATCCAGATATAATGTTTAGTATTTGCCTGTGTGCACGTTTTCAAGCTAACCCAAAGGAATCACATCTGTCCGCAGTTAAGCGTATCTTTCGATACCTTAAAGGCACTTCTTCTATTGGCTTGTGGTATCCCAAAACTAAGTCCTTTGACCTTATTGGTTATTCGGATGCAGATTTTGCTGGATGCAAAGTTGATAGAAAAAGTACAAGTGGCACATGTCATTTCTTAGGAAAAGCTTTAGTCTCTTGGTTTAGTAAAAAGCAAAATTCTGTAGCCCTATCAACAACAGAGGCTGAGTACATCGCCGCAGGACGTTGTTGTGCTCAGATTTTGTGGATGAAACAAACCCTAGAAGCCTATGATTTATTTTACACACATATTCCCATTTTCTGTGATAACACGAGCACTATTAATTTGACTAAGAATCCAGTATGTCACTCTCGTACTAAACATATCGAGATTCAACATCATTTTCTTAGAGATCATCATCAAAATGGAGATATAAACCTTGTGTACATATATACTGAAAATCAACTAGCTGACATCTTCACTAAACCTCTAGCGGAAGATCGTTTCAATTATTTACGTCGAGAACTAGGAATTTTAGACGTCAATAATATTAATTGATTTTGTTTTATGATTATATATCATTAGGCAAAAATTGTGTTAGAGACAAGCCAATAAAGAGCCTGTCTGTCACCACAACTACGGTTGAAGCAAAGCGGTACTTAAGAGTTCTCCGGTGAACCTCCGCCAGCTGGGACAGTACTCCTACAGCTAATCTGAGACAGTCGCTGTGTAACGACATTTAATTCATAAAATAATATTAATTATGTTAATTGAAGGCTAAAATAACTAATCTTTGAATTAAATATTTGAAATGAGACAATAAAAAAGAATGGCCTAAAATCAACTATGAAGAACCTTAGGCGAATTCGGCCAGAGCTCTGACCGAATTCGGCCCGAGTTCGGTTGAGGGTGTCTGGTTTTATATACAGAACCTGAGCAGCCCTTCTTCTTCATTGCTTCCAAACTATTTCAAACAGCAGCAGCAGCCGACCCGAGCATCAAAACCCTAGTTCTTCACCACTCTATTCCATCCAATCCAAGTGGTGAAATCTCTCCAAAATTTGGAATCGTACGGAGATCGTCGTTCTCTACGACATATCTTGATCTCGTGAGGTATAACTCCATCTCTCTCCACCTTTCAATTAGTGCAATTTTATTCCAATTTGCACATATGGCACCTAAATTCAATCCATCTAAGAGGAAGAAGATGACCCCTAGTGAGGAAGGGTCATCTTCGCATCCACATACGGATTCCCTCTTCTCGCCGGTCCAAACGAGCGATGGTGCGTTCGACGGGTTTTTCTTTCAAACCCTCGACCAAGCCCTACTGTGGTATGGTGATTTTTCTATGCGATCCATATGCACAGGCGCTCCAGTAAAATAGACTGTATTTCCTGATCATCGTTATTTGTTTAAGGCATTAGGGTTACACTTATTTGTTAAAATCTGCTTCCCTATAGCAACTAATGCCATTAGGTTAGTTTATTGCAATCTCATATTAGACACTTTTGATGTGAGCACACGTGTTGGAGGTATTGATATCAATTTCGATGATAGCCTCTTAGCAGAGATCCTTGGTATCCCTAACGAAGGTGAACCGCTAGTCGATATCACTGATTTTGATTTTCCCGAAGGCACGACACTCGGAAGTTTCAAAGCGGAACTCTGTGCACCTGATAGAGTATGCTCTGGAAAGTTCAAGGCTAACAACCTGAACTTGTTTAACTATGAATTGCATCGCATCATCTATTCTACTATCCTTCCTAAATCTACTTCAAAGGATGATGTGACCTCTCTTGAGATGTCCACCATGTACCATATTATTAAGGGGATTCCATTTTCTGCCCCTAAGACCATGATTCAGATGATGGGTCGTTATCGTGCAAGAGATAGAAATCTCTCTTACGCAATGATTCTCCCACAGCGCTTCGATATCGATTTGTCGACTTGTACTCAGGACCCTGAGCCCAAGTTTCTTCTGTTATCTCGTCGTAGCATGACTGCTACAGCTCCACCTCATGCTACTCCTACTACACCTCCTCCACCACCTCATCAGTATGTCTTGACATTTGAGGGCATACATCAGCATTTATCTGCTTTGCACGTCTCGATGACGGACATGGCTCGCGAGCGTGAGTTCTGCGACGTCACTCGTTATCAGGCGATGGCAAACTCCTTGGCTGATCTTTGTTTCGCCCAGACTGGTCATTCAGCCGGTTCCATCCCTCGAGATCCAGTTTTTTCGGGTTACCGCTGTGAGGATGAGGCTGTCCATGCCTACTTCCAGCCAGGTAATGCCTATGATTGGTACCGTCCTGAACGTGCACCTCGTGATTACGTTGGTGAGTTCTATGCTGGCGCCCCTACTCATCCTTCTGGCGCTGGTACTTCTGGTGCTGGTCCTTCAGGACATGCTGGTAGAGATGATGTTGATGTGACGAGGATAGTGATGAAGAGATGTGATTTGATTTTTTAGTGACATTTTATTGTACACTTGGAAATGCTCCGACATTCCAAGTTTTTATCATTACTTTTTAGTTATTATCAGCACTTTGTGTTTGTTCAGTACTATTTTCATTCATGGACATGTTTTTGGTGTTTCAGTTATGGCATTTCAGTTTATTTCAGCACTTTGTTTTAATTCTTAGCACTATCTCTTTATACTGCTTCTTCATTACAAACTGCCTGTGAAATAGCATGCCTGAGATTTTTTTATGTCTTTGAAACAATACATGCCTGTAATGATAATCTGTAGAGACAATACATGCCTGTAATGATATTTCTCTAATTTGTTACTTATGCCTTATTTTCTTTTATATGTTTTCTCACTATTTGTTACTTATGCATTGATTGCGGGGGAGCCTTCTCTTTTGGCTATTATTTTGCTAAGTGACAAAGGGGGAGAAAATTAAAGATCTAACATTTCTTTTGAGATAATACAGGATATGAACAATTTCTACGTTTTGATATTTTTTGAACAAGCTTAATGTTATATCATTCATAGTTTGTCAATTATCAAAATAGGGGAGATTGTTGGCCCATTGGTCATATGGTCAACCTGATTTTAATAATTGATCAAACTCTGTCTGGATATACGAAGCTAGTCGGAACATCTCGGATTCTTGGACATGATCAAGATTGGCTATCCACTGAATTCAAGACCGAAGATCTGTTTGCCTACTCGAGTCTGTATTTCCTATGCAATGTATTTTTCATTTTATTTGAGTCTAGGAATACGTTGTACACCGAGTCGTACTGGCAAATAGGCTTTCCTTAAAAGTGTTCAAAATATTTTTAAAAATGACCTCTCAAAAGGTTTACAAAAAGGTTTTCAAAAAGGTTTTCAAAAATCACCAAAAAGCTTTTTCAAAACCCTAACCAAACCCTGACTTAACCTTGACAGAACTCGGCCAGAGTTCGGCCAGAGTTCGATTGGTGGCCGTTGTAATTTTGAATCCTTGGAACTTGGTCCTCCTGCAGTTGCGAATTTGACCGATATTTGCTCAAAGAGTTCTGCCCGAATTCTGCCGGAATTCTGTTAGAAGTCTGCCTTTGGAACTCCTATAAATAGAGAAGGATTTCGATCATTTCAACTCACTCATTCACTTTTAATCTTCTCTCTATCTAAAGCTTTCAGTCTTCCAAAGAGTTTTCTAGAGCTTTCAATTTCAGATCCCAAGCCAGTTACAATCCTCTAGTCAATTTGCCAGTGCGGTACGGTCTAGAAGTTTCTGAGAGATTGTAATCAGAAGGCTTGATTGAAGAATACCTCTTCACATTTGAAGTTGGACGAGTTCTTCGTATCAAAGCTCGCGTTGTAGAAGTTGCAAGGACTTCGTAAGAAAACTTGCGATTTTTCCAATAGTGGATTCAACTGGTAGCAAGAGTTCTACCGACTGGATTAGTCCTCAACAGAGAGATACCAGTATACATCGCTGTCTTTGCATTTTCTCTCTTAACTTTGCCTTTATATTATTTTAATTGTGATTAA
Source organism: Iris pallida (assembly GCA_029216955.1). NCBI lineage: Eukaryota > Viridiplantae > Streptophyta > Magnoliopsida > Asparagales > Iridaceae > Iris > Iris pallida. The sequence goes on along the minus strand of JANAVB010028818.1, from coordinate 13,667,200 downwards.
TATTCTGTGATTGTGCTGCTAACATTTTTTAATTAGCATTATTCCGCTGCCAACTCTATTCACCCCCCCCTCTAGAGTATTACGCTTTACTATTTCGTTCCTACAATTAGGGTTAGGGTTTAGTCATGGGCCAGCACTCCTCAATTGCTAAAAAGGCCCATTGACAAAAAGGCTTAAAGGCTAAATGAAAAATAACTAAAAATGAATTAAATAATTCTTAAAATAGACAATAATTCTAAATTAAAATATAAAAAGCCAATAATAAATCTAATTACATTATTAGGCTTCTAATCAAGGTTGACTAGGGTTATACCACCTTCTACTACCAAAACACCAATCAAGCCACACACCAATCAATTTAATAAAATAAAAAATAAGAAAAATCAAATTAGCACAAAATGACTAGAATACCCTTAATTAGAAAAATGAGTGTGACAATATAAATCATAAAATTTTCTACGCATGACTACGAATTAAAATTTGGGCACGATTCGGAATAGAACTAAATATGATTAAGAAATTAATCAAAATAACAACCAGATGGACTTGGCACGATAAAAAACATTAAGCCTCGATCAAAACTGTATAGGCGCGATGAAGGATAAATTCATTCTTTTAGGCACGAGCTTGTTACGACTAAAAGGATCAAATCGTTTAGATCAAAATCATGATCATGTTGGAATATGATCAAAATCTAAGCATAGAATGATCTAGGCATATAATCATTAGTATATTTCAAATCACTTGGGCAAAATCAAATTTTAGAAATCAAATATAGGCATGAATAAGAATCAAACTTCAGGGGAAATGGAGAACCTTGAAATAATCGAAATCACTAAGGCATCATCAAATATGAAAATATTATGATTTGGCACGATTAGGAATAATCAAATTCATAGTCATTTACACACGATAAGTCATGTTAGCACGATAAGGACTAAATCGAAATATGGTCAAAATTATATAGGCACGATGAATCATTTACGCACGATTTAAGAATAGATTTAGAATATACTCGAAATCGTACATGCACGATGAAGTTTATCATCTTTAGACATGATAAAGTCCTGATTGAGTCAAAATTGTAATTATGATCAAGTCAAAATGATCAAAATTTAAGTATAGAATGATTGGCATGATTAAAATCAGAGTTAAATTCATATTGAAGATCAAAGCTTAGGCACGATTAAGAATAAAATCAAATATAGTCATGATCAATGGATAAAAATCACCTAGTCATACAAGGTTTTCTAGAGGCATGGCCAAGATTAGAATTTTGGTACGTTCAATAATAGGGTAATAATTAAGATAAATTCTAATCACGATTAAGATATGATCAAATCCTAGTCATAAGCAATAATAGAATTAAAATCTAGGCACGAGATCATGATCAAGAATCAAAATTTGGCATGATAAAGATTATAATCAAAATCATTTAGTCACGATCAAATAGGAATGAAATTTAGTAATATTAAAAACCAAAGGATGATTTCAAAGGTAGGGAAAATCGAATCACACTTACAAGGATAGAAAAATCAAAAGATAGAATTTACAGAGGAAAAGACGAGGTAATCATCATACTTTACTCTCCCTTCTACTATTGGTACCAATACTAATTATACTGACACCTACCGTAGAACAATTGCTACAAAGGTACCACACAATGATTTATCTATAGATTGATGCTTGTAGCTTACATGCCCAATCAGGAATCACCCACAGACTCACAAGCTACACTTCCAACAATCAACATTGATACTCAATAACACAAATCTATCTGTAGGTTACCAACTACTATACTATTCAAGGAACCTCAGGAATTAATAAAATGAAGCTTTATAAGGAACTTGACTAGAGGAGATATGGATATCCCTACTCCTGAGTGAGAAAAGGTAATAAAAATGAATTCTATAATAACATGAGTTGAATGATAGAGATGATATGTTAAGAACAAATTTTAAGTTACAATATGTCTATCCATAATCATGTTATCCAGAACCATCGTCATGTCAGTAAGCATAGCTGTGATAAGCGATAGAGTATAACTAAGGTATATACCTCTATAATTATGTTATCTAGAATTCTCACCATGCCAACCGATATGGTTACGAGAAACTCTAAATTCCATAACTAAGATAAGTATATCCAAAATCAATCTCTATGTCATTGTCACACTAGCTAGTATGGCTGCGATAAACTCTAGACCCCATAACTAAAACATAATTTTACCTTTCATACTTTCCTCATCAAATATGTTATCAGAAATATACCTTAATTTAGTCCATAAAATTTATCTCGATACAAAATTAAGGTCAACATCGAACACCAAGAATCAAATTCAATAACGAATCAAGTATAAGCCCCCTGAATTTTAGGGTTCTTTAAAAAAATTAATAAATTATTTTTAATACATAATTTAATTATAATCAATTTTTATCATTAAATGTACTTTTCTGTGACTTTGATTTTTGGAGCGCCAGGGATGCTAATCTCTCAAAATTTTCTTTATGAGTTTTGTAGTAGACAAGATTATCTTTAATTTGATATATTATGTCCCACTCAAACTTGCTTCCTTGCATTCTATTTACATCACACAACCTTCTGGTCAATTTAGGCCATTTGATCATCTACCAAAAAACTTGACCTAATTTTCAATTTAATTTCGGAGCTCGACATCGATCCAATCTAATCGACCCATTATATGGTTTTGACCTACTTTAAGTCTACTATGCACATGCTACCTGTGTGTCATCTAATTGAGCTCCTGCATGCTATTATTCCACCAATGATCATAAATGACTTAATTTGTGGTTATGAATCGTACCAAGCCTAAACCTAGCCCAACCGAACCCAAACACCCAATCAAAATTTATGTGGCCAGTCTCATGACACACCCCTAAAATTTATTTATCTTTCCAATTTCGTTATATTACCACGCCTATTCGGTTCTTAAGGCCCACTGAATAACATTTATGTTTTGGGCCAGCCACTTGTTCACTAGTCCTTTCTTTAGTTAATAATGGAAACTACTGCCTAAATTCAAATTCTTGTAACCATTACATCTTTGCGTGTCACTCCCCGATCCTGGAATACGTATTTTAATACGTAAACCGATAAATTGTATTTATACGATACTTATTATGCAGTATTTCTTCATGCATTTCCCAAAAATATTTGACAAAATATTATTTCCTAATTTATTTTCTGCATTCGGGCCTACAGTTTTGGCTCATTTGGGTAACCTATTCTTGGTTCACCAATGGGTCATCATGAACCCTTTGGTTCATCATGAACCCATGGGTCCAAGAATTCTATATAATAACTCATCTCCTTCTCTCTCCTCTCATTTACTTCTTCTCATTTACTTCCTCCACCAACCAAGGCAAGTACCAACTTGCTCAAGAGATGGATCCATAATTTTGTCAATGATTTCTTACAAAACTATTTGCCAAAATATGTTCTTCTCCTCAATCTATACTAGTTTAGAACTTGGAAATTTCTATTTTGAAGCTTTGATTTTTGTAGATCTAGGTTTTAATTATTTTTGGATTTTGCATGGTTTGATCTACTTTAGTTGGGTTTTATGGGTTTTTGATGCTTCCATGTGGAAGAGCATTCAGTTTTACCCAAATTGGAACTTTGGAAATCTGGATTTGGAGTTCGGATGGCCAAGTTATGATGCTTTGAAGTTTGGGTTCAGCCATGGTGTTCTTGCTGTTTGGAGAAGACAGTGAACAGTGTGCTCCGTTTGAGCATGCTTCCTGTTGGAAGCGTGTCTCTCCTTGAGCTTGCGTGACTTTTCATGCAGCTCTCTCCTTGAGCTTGCGTGACTTTTCACGCAGCTCTATCCTTGAGCTTGCGTGACTTTTCACGTAGCTCTCTCCTTGAGCTTGCGTGACTTTTTACGCAGCTCTTCCCTTGAGGCCGCGTGACTTTTCACGCATGCTGCCTTGAGTGAGCCTGAGTGAGCCTGCGTGACTTTTCACCCCTTGAACGTGCGTGCTTTTGTGCGTACGCTTTTGATATTTTATTAGATATTATATGCCCATTTTATATCCTTACGCCTTTTGTCCCGAGCATGATATGAGCACTAATGTGACCCCGGAGAACAAAGTGTTCCTTTCTGATACATGTACCTGAATGTCCCAGTCCTTGTTCATGCTCGACAAATGACTCGTAACTCCACGTGGCGTATTTACAATGATGCATTACACTAAGGAGGGTAGAACATGTTGACATACTGATTGACATGGATCCTCTTTGGGGTACTCGTACTAAAGTACGAATTTAGGAGGATAATCATGCAGGCCACAGCATGTGAGTCCAAGATTTTACCTAGGGTTAAACTAGGCAACTAAATATACTAGATGCATGGGGAGGGCAGAATCCCGAGATCGTGTTACACCAGCCGCCGTGAGATATTGTCTTGACGCGCCGGCTGGTCTCCACGGATACTGTGTCATCTGCAACGAGTGGATGACTGTATCCGAATAATTCCTGCTATATAATATATGTTTTGGCAAGGTGGCCTTACGAAGGACATGTGCTCAATCATACCTGTCTACGCGAACCCCTGGGTTGGCTAGCCTTGCTGGAAAGATACGATCTGAGGATTTCTACATAACATGATGCGAGGATAACCTCGTCCCACTAGAAACTCATAGACTTGATTGGCCGTGAAAACGACTTGCATGTATCATATTTACCTTTCGTGAATAACTGAGGAAAGCGGACGGTCATGGTACGTGATCCAACCCATGTTCTTGTTTGATTGTTGGGTTGGTTATCGTACTATGACAGGCTGTGGACCGAAGTTATGAACGGAAGACTTATTCTGATTGTGGAGTGCTACTTCTGTGAATGACTGAGGAACGTGGTCTATCATGGTACATGATCCAACCCATGTTCTTGTTTGATTGTTGGGTTGGTTATTGTGCTGTGATAGGCAATCGACCGAAGTCACGATCAGGAAATTTTATTGCTTATACCCTTTTAACTTATGTGAATGTTATAGAGTACGACACGTCCCGACTCCATGCGGTATCTTTTGTCCTTTTTTGGTTGTAAGGGTGCCATATGGGTTCGAAGATGTTGCGCTACCCTATAATAGTAGCATAAGTATTACTATTATCAATCATTCTATTAACTGGGTTTTTAAACTTAACTCTTGTGTCCCTTTGGTGGTACTTGCTATTCGGGACTGACCCCGCTGGTTTTGTTTGGCCAGATCTCGTAGCAGAGCCGGAGGACACGATCTTCCTCCCTGACATCCATGGTGCATACTAGGAGCATGGCGGTTTGGGGACTCGAGTGGGTTTCTTCTCCACCACTCCTTCTTATACTTTTGCGGCGTTTAGCCACCGGCACCTGTTAGCCGGATTACTCGATATTTTGTGTCAGTACATAATTGTAATTGAACAGACTGCAGCTGTGTATAATTTTATACTCCTGACTCTCTGAGATAGCTAAATTATAAAGCTAGTCTCTCATGACCATTTTGATGAAGCGTCGGGGACGCCTTACTGCTTTATCTTTAATGTTCATTTAATTACTGATGTGATTTGATTGATTGAGACATAGAACTCTGTGGGACCATAGGAGACTTGATTGTATCATGTACCCCTAGTCTCTCGACAGCCACGATCGCCGTATGACGTTACGTACCTCATATGGAGTAGCTGGCCTAGTCCGTCTCCGTATTTCGGTACTGGGGCGTGACAAGGTTTTAGTGGTGGCCCATGCAGGCCTGATTTTCAGACTTGTGGGGTATTGCGAATTATTAGGAGTCTCAATCAAAACTTGTTCCCCTTAAAATTCTGTTTCGAATTCTCTGTCCTTGCCTTGATCTCTAACCTGACTTGCATCCTCAAAATCTTCCTCGTCCGGACTTGATAATCTTATATTCTTCTCTATAGGGGTACTTCATTCTCAGTAGCGGGTGAGGCCCATACGGAAGAGCAGCAAGAGCATGGCTCGACTGGGCAGCAACAGGGGAGAGAAACTTCTCCAGTGCAGGCACGAGCAGAAATGGAACCAGAGGCAGTACAGCCGCAGGTTATTGAAACCCCTGCAGCACCAGCAGCGACGGCAGTACCAGACGCCATAGCACTCCTGGAGATCATCCGAGGGTTTCTTGTCACTAACCAACAACAACAGACTCGGCAGCAGGAGCAGAACGTGTTGCTGAACCAAGGGATTCAGTTAGCTCTTGAGAGGAGTGTCGGGGCTGACTCGGGAGCATCAGGAAGGTTTCGTCGCTTGAACCTGAGGTATTTTAATGGCACGGAGGATGCCATCACTGCGGATGCCTGGATTCAAGACATCGAAGCCATTCTTGTGGCAGCCAAGGTTCCAGATGATGAGAAGGTTGATCAGGTCAAACTGTGTCACGACCCGTTACCCAAATTGTTGGGCCGGGCCGAGCCATGTCCAGCCTACGCTTAAGATAAAGCGCAGTAAGCTGTTCTAGACAGTCAGGTAATAATGATAAATGTGCTAATAATTAAGATAGTTTAAGAATGATCACAACACAGCTTCTATATAGATGAAAAACCACTAAGTTTGATAATAATACAAACCAAAATGTAAGACTGGAGACAAGGTCCAGTTTAAAGGTACAAAACAGCGTCTGTGATAATAATCCAACACTAAGTCAAACTAAGCAGCTAAGCAGGATTCCCTGCTGGAATATCCTCAACTGGAGCTCCATAGTACGGGTCACAAAGCATTTCTTCCTCGGTCAAAATACCTACAACGTTATCCTGTCAGGACGGGAGCAAGTACAACCTCTACTACTAAAGTACTAAATGTATAATGCAAGAGATGTACAACAGGAACATGGTATGATAAGACTGAAAAATAGACATACTGGAATCATGGTAAATCATATAAAGCGGAAAATCATGGTATATCTTGATTATCCTTTTAAGACACTCTTGTCAATTGTGGCATATGTACATTATGTATTAAAACTGGGGCAGGTATGAGATCGGTCAATAGGTGCTATGCTAGTTTACTGCAATGTACGTATGTACATTCCACAAGTCCAGAAACTACATTGTTAGTTTACTGCAATGTACGTAAGTACATTCCACAAGTCCAGAAACTACATTCTTAGTTTACTGCAATGTACGTAAGTACATTCCACAAGTCCAAAAACTACACAATTAGCATACTGCAATGTAAGTGAGTACATTCCACGAGTCCAGTAACTATACTATCAACTCTCTCATAACCCAGTAATCATCATGTAAAAGATACGGAAAATAGTGTAAAGCATGGTGGGAACTGGCAATAGTATGAAACATGTTATGATTTGACTTGCTACTCCAAGGATCAGCATTCACATGGGTTGATTAACATTCTTTTATCACATAACAGTGTTTTTAACATGTATAATTAATAAAAGACTTACAACTGGATTAATGGTAATTTAACAAGGTTGTCACATGTACTTAACATTAAAAGACAGTAAATGAGTTTGTAGATGTACTTGCCTGGAGCAAAGCAATGCAATGACAATAAAGCTAAGATGTAGAGTGTCCAGGCACTGAAAACATATATATACTCAGACTCTAAGTTATATAAATACACTAGTGATGTGAGAAGGCCAAATTGGACATTGGCTAGGTGAACTTAGCCTAGGGGTTCAAAGTGAAGTGATTTGGCATCTAAACTAACACATGGGTCTCCCATATTAAGGTTGGTCAGCAATCCAATCACTAGAAATACACAAAAATCACAAGTCATGACTTAGTCATAATTATTGGTAAAATAAACATTCTGTGCACTGTGTTCTAACAATTTTAGAAAATACTAGAAATCTCCAATAAATGCAAAATAATATACTGACAGAAACCTTGTTAATTATAGAAATTTATTATAATTTTTCTGGAATTTATTACCCAACAGAAATATTTTAGAAAAATCAGTTTTCATAAATATACAGAAAGTGAGTTCTGGTTTCATATGCCAAACTAGGGGCAAAACAGTAAATTAAATACTACAAAAATTATACTAAATTAGCTAACTTAAAATAGTATCTAAAAACTATTTTTCCATAATTTTAGCAATACTTTAAGTATTTTTAGAAAATCAAAATCAATAAGTGTACAATTCTGAAATTAAAATAATTAATACTTTACTTAATTTTGTCAATGTACATATATGAACCATAGTCCAAATACATGACTCAAGACCATGTATCAAGTCCAATATGACTTGTACAAGTCTAAAATGTGAAAACACATTTGGGCCCAAATACCCATGCTAGGCTTGGACACCAAATGGTTGCAGTAATTTAAATACACAAAAATACAATTTGGTAAAAGTACAAAATAATTATTAATATTTTAATAGGGCAAGGTTATGCATAGTGAAAAATATAAATACATGTGTTAAAAGTACATATATATTTGTAAAGAAAATACTTAATTTATAGAGTACAAATATACATGTATAAATATATATACATATATATAGGAAAAATACTTTAATAATAAAGTGTATATATATATATTAATATATATATACATCAAGATATATACATATATATACCCAAAATTTACTAATTATAAAATATATATACATATATATATAATACTGTAAAATACAGTATATACATATATTTATATATACTAATATATATATACATATACATATATATATATATATATATAAAAGAAAAAGAAAAAGAAAAAGAAAAAGAAAAGAGAAAAGAAGACAGAAGGAAAAGGGGGGGGGGGATTCGAACCCTGTCCAGCAGGGGGGGTTTTAAACACTGCGCGCTGGCCAGTGGGCCAGCGGCCCGCTTTGTTAGGAATAGGGTTTCAGTTAACTATAAGTTAGATTTTAATTTAATGGGTTTTAAACCCGTTAGCACAAAACCAAACCCGTTCTCTAAATAACAGTTCGCTCGTGTCCATACTGTCCAGGACACGAGAAATGAGATCTGACACCGTGTCGATGTGTCCATGCACTGCACGACACGTACGACACGATCTACGCGTGTCCACACTTACCACTAGGTTCGTCTAGGCTGGGCGAGTCTGTGTCCGTGTACACGAGTCGAGTTTCGACACGGGGACGAAGTGATACGTTCGTGTCCGAGCTCGACTTGCTGTCGAGAGGGCGATCAGGCGGAGGACGCGTCGGCGTCGTGGCGGAGCGGTGGCGATCGACTCGCCTTGGTGAGTCGAACTCGTTGATAGTGGTGGATGGTGACGGCAGCGACTGTGGAGGCTGGACGAAGGGTCGCCGGAGTTAGGTGGCTGCGGTTTGGGAGTGGGAAATAGGAGGCGGAGTTGTGGTAGTGGGGGGGGCTGGGATGGTGGTGGTTATGGAGAGGGAGACGAGGGGGTCATTTTATAGGGGAGTTGAGGCGGTGGGGCGGTGGTTAGGGTTAGGTTTTAGGCTAAGCGCCGCCGTAGGTTTAGGGATCCGGTCGGTCGGTTGGGGGAGAGGTGAGGAGTTTTGCAAAAACACCCTCGGGAATTAGGGATTTTGCACATTAGCCTAATTCCACAGTTCAATGCGAATACCCGATTTGCATAAACCCTCCCGCGGTTAGATTTGCAAATTAAATTTGCAAATCACAAATCTAAAATTGCAAACTGACTTAGGAACAATTAGTTTTATTACAAAACTCAATTATAACAATTTAACTAATTGCAAACCTAATTTAAAACAATTTATAAAATTGCAAAAAGGTATTTCATGTATTTAAAACCATTTAAAAATCATTTAAAAATACAGGAAAAGTTCCTAATAATTATTATAAAATATTTTAATACTAAAATAATCATTAATGGCCAATTTAATACTGATTAACAAAAATTTTGAAAAACTGGGGCTGACAAATCTTTCCTCCTTGAAAAATTTCGTCCTCGAAATTTACAAGAACTGAAGACACGCAAGGTATCTAACGTTTTAAAAATAATTACAGCGATGACTAAGGCTATCTCCTAATGATGGAACGTCTATGAAACAGGTCTACTGGTCAATGGTTTGGTCTCATGGGTGCAGTTACTAAATGATGGTTTGGCATGAGTCTAGTGATAGGTAACTTAATGAGGCACTAGAATCAAACAGTCATATGCAAATAAATCCAACCTGTGGCACCGTCTGTCAAGTATTCTGGCTCTGGCTCTGGGCCCTGCACTGGTACTGCTGCCTGAATGGCTAAAGGGTATGCTCTCCCTGAAGGTCCTCTGGTAAATGGCTTCGCCTTCGGGCACTCCCGAATCATATGGGTTGAAGACCCGCAAGCAAGACACTGGCTCAATTTCTTCCTACAGATGGAGACATCGTGCCCTGGCTTTTTGCAGAAGGCACAAGAGACCCACTTCTGCTGCTGGTGTCCCGGATCTCGGGCAAATGATAACTGATGCTGAGGATGAACTGGTGGAGAATAGGCCTGCTGGTGCTGGGTAGTCGTCCTCTGCTGGAAAGTCTGGCGCTTGGACGGCCCGTCATGATGTGTGGTAGCTGGCCTCTTGCAAGACAAAAGACGCTCCTCGATACCTCGGGCTCTCTCCAGTAGCTGGTAGTAGTCTGTGATCCCGTTGGCCACTAGTAAGATGCTAATGTCCGGGACAAGACCATGGCAGAATCTGCGAGCCATCTCCTCCGGGTCGGCTACTAAGCTCGGGGCAAAACGACTGAGTCTGCTAAACTCACCTGCGTACTCATCGACTGTACGGCTCCCCTGTTGCAGGTTCTGGAATTGCAATCCCATGGCAACTCTAGCGGTGGTGGAGAAGAACTTCCTCTTGAACTGGATCTTGAATTGCTTCCAGTTTCCTCTGCCGCCAATGAACATCGTCTCATTTCTGAACCAGACCCCTGCCAGGTCTGCTAACAAAAATCCTGCTGCCTCGACCCAAAGGTCGTCAGGTAATCTAGCCCCTATGAGCTTCCTCTCTACGGAATCTAACCAGTCATCAGCTACAACTATGCCTTCCGTCCCAAGAAACTCCTTCGGTTTTAGGTTCATAAAACTCTTGATACTACCTAGCCTCAATTGATGTTCTATAGGTTGCGAGACGGGGGTATGCTGAGTATTCAGGAGCCCCTGGATCAAAGCCAGTAATTGGGTTCCGTCAAGGGAAACAATAGTCTGGGGAGGTATGATAGGAGGTGGGGGTGGAGGCATCTGGGTCTGCGGGGTAGGAGGTGGTGGAGGTATACCGTCACCTGAGGTGGCGGAATCGGGAGAGTGTGTAGGGTCCATCTATTTATAAAAGACAAAGGAATTATAAGAATAAAGCAAGTAGTCATAAGCAAACAATTTAGTTACACTACCGGTCCTATGCTGTGATGAGTTTTCCTATGTTGCAATCCAAGAAATCCTCTAGGTGTTCTAGATGTCGTTCCTAGTGTTATCTAGTTATCCTTAATTTCTGCAGGCGTGCTTGGTACAGTAACGTAACCAAACAACTTTAGTCAGGACCTTGCATGGGCCGCCAAAAAAACATGTCACGACCCGTTACCCAAATTGTTGGGCCGAGCCATGTCCAGCCTACGCTTAAGATAAAGCGCAGTAAGCTGTTCTAGACAGTCAGGTAATAATGATAAATGTGCTAATAATTAAGATAGTTTAAGAATGATCACAACACAGCTTCTATATAGATGAAAAACCACTAAGTTTGATAATAATACAAACCAAAATGTAAGACTGGAGACAAGGTCCAGTTTAAAGGTACAAAACAGCGTCTATGATAATAACCCAACACTAAGTCAAACTAAGCAGCTAAGCAGGATTCCCTGCTGGAATATCCTCAATTGGAGCTCCATAGTACGGGTCACAAAGCATTTCTTCCTCGGTCAAAATACCTACAACGTTATCCTGTCAGGATGGGAGCAAGTACAACCTCTACTACTAAAGTACTAAATGTATAATGCAAGAGATGTACAATAGGAACATGGTATGATAAGACTGAAAAATAGACATACTGGAATCATGGTAAATCATATAAAGCGGGAAATCATGGTATATCTTGATTATCATTTTAAGACACTCTTGTCAATTGTGGCATATGTACATTATGTATTAAAACTGGGGCAGGTATGAGATCGGTCAATAGGTGCTATGCTAGTTTACTGCAATGTACGTATGTACATTCCACAAGTCCAGAAACTACATTGTTAGTTTACTGCAATATACGTAAGTACATTCCACAAGTCCAGAAACTACATTCTTAGTTTACTGCAATGTACGTAAGTACATTCCATAAGTCCAGAAACTACACAATTAGCATACTGCAATGTAAGTGAGTACATTCCACGAGTCCAGTAACTATACTATCAACTCTCTCATAACCCAGTAATCATCATGTAACAGATACGGGAAATAGTGTAAAGCATGGTGGGAACTGGCAATAGTATGAAACATGTTATGATTTGACTTGCTACTCCAAGGATCAGCATTCACATGGGTTGATTAACATTCTTTTATCACATAACAGTGTTTTTAACATGTATAATTAATAAAAGACTTACAACTGGATTAATGGTAATTTAACAAGGTTGTCACATGTACTTAACATTAGAAGACAGTAAATAAGTTTGTAGATGTACTTGCCTGGAGCAAAGCAATGCAATGACAATAAAGCTAAGATGTAGAGTATCCAGGCACTGAAAACATATATATACTCAGACTCTAAGTTATATAAATACACTAGTGATATGAGAAGGCCAAATTGGACATTGGCTAGGTGAACTTAGCCTAGGGGTTCAAAGTGAAGTGATTTGGCATCTAAACTAACACATGGGTCTCCCATATTAAGGTTGGTCAGCAATCCAATCACTAGAAATACACAAAAATCACAAGTCATGACTTAGTCATAATTATTGGTAAAATAAACATTCTGTGCACTGTGTTCTAACAATTTTAGAAAATAATAGAAATCTCCAATAAATGTAAAATAATATACTGACAGAAACCTTGTTAATTATAGAAATTTATTATAATTTTTCTGGGATTTATTACCCAACAGAAATATTTTAGAAAAATCAGTTTTCATAAATATACAGAAAGTGAGTTCTGGTTTCATATGCCAAACTAGGGGCAAAACAGTAAATTAAATACTACAAAAATTATACTAAATTAGCTAACTTAACATAGTATCTAAAAACTATTTTTCCATAATTTTAGCAATACTTTAAGTATTTTTAGAAAATCAAAATCAATAAGTGTACAATTCTGAAATTAAAATAATTAATACTTTACTTAATTTTGTCAATGTACATATATGAACCATAGTCCAAATACATGACTCAAGACCATGTATCAAGTCCAATATGACTTGTACAAGTCTAAAATGTGAAAACACATTTGGGCCCAAATACCCATGCTAGGCTTGGACACCAAACGGTTGCAGTAATTTAAATACACAAAAATACAATTTGGTAAAAGTACAAAATAATTATTAATATTTTAATAGGGCAAGGTTATGCATAGTGAAAAATATAAATACATGTGTTAAAAGTACATATATATTTGTAAAGAAAATACTTAATTTATAGAGTACAAATATACATGTATAAATATATATACATATATATAGGAAAAATACTTTAATAATAAAGTGTATATATATATTAATATATATATACATCAAGATATATACATATATATACACAAAATTTACTAATTATAAAATATATATACATATATATATAATACTGTAAAATACAGTATATACATATATTTATATATACTAATATATATATACATATACATATATATATATATATATAAAAGAAAAAGAAAAAGAAAAAGAAAAAGAAAAGAGAAAAGAAGACAGAAGGAAAAGGGGGGGGGATTCGAACCCTGTCCAGCAGGGGGGGTTTTAAACACTGCGCGCTGGCCAGTGGGCCAGCGGCCCACTTTGTTAGGAATAGGGTTTCAGTTAACTATAAGTTAGATTTTAAGTTAATGGATTTTAAACCCGTTAGCACAAAACTAAACCCGTTCTCTAAATAACAGTTCGCTCGTGTCCATACTGTCCAGGAAACGAAAAATGAGATCTGACACCGTGTCGACGTGTCCATGCACTGCACGACACGCACGACACGATCTACGCGTATCCACACTTACCACTAGGTTCGTCTAGGCTGGGCGAGTCTGTGTCCGTGTACACGAATCGAGTTTCGACACGGGGACGAAGTGATACGTACGTGTCCGAGCTCGACTTGCTGTCGAGAGGGCGATCAGGCGGAGGAGGCGTCGGCGTCGTGGCGGAGCGGTGGCGATCGACTCGCCTTGGTGAGTCGAACTCGTTGATAGTGGTGGATGGTGACGGCAGCGACTGTGGAGGCTGGACGAAGGGTCGTCGGAGTTAGATGGCTGCGGTTTGGGAGTGGGAAATAGGAGACGGAGTTGTGGTCGTGGGGGGGGCTGGGATGGTGGTGGTTATGGAGAGGGAGACGAGGGGGTCATTTTATAGGGGAGTTGGGGCGGTGGGGCGGTGGTTAGGGTTAGGTTTTAGGCTAAGCGCCGCCGTAGGTTTAGGGATCCGGTCGGTCGGTTGGGGGAGAGGTGAGGAGTTTTGCAAAAACACCCTCGGGAATTAGGGATTTTGCACATTAGCCTAATTCCACAGTTCAATGCGAATACCCGATTTGCATAAACCCTCCCGCGGTTAGATTTGCAAATTAAATTTGCAAATCACAAATCTAAAATTGCAAACTGACTTAGGAACAATTAGTTTTATTACAAAACTCAATTATAACAATTTAACTAATTGCAAACCTAATTTAAAACAATTTATAAAATTGCAAAAAGGTATTTCATGTATTTAAAACCATTTAAAAATATAGGAAAAATTCCTAATAATTATTATAAAATATTTTAATACTAAAATAATCATTAATGGCCAATTTAATACTGATTAACAAAATTTTTGAAAAAACTGGGGCTGACAAACTGGTACTTCAGGATCTTGCCCGCGACTGGTGGGCATCAGAAGAAGTTGGTACAAGACGCCCTGTTCGTTGGACCACCTTCAGTGACAGATTCAAGGCCAAGTATTTTGGCGTAGTAGCTCGATATGAGCTCCAGCAGAAGTTCATCAGTCTCAAGCAAGCAGGCAAGACCGTAGATGGGTATGCAGCAGAGTTCTGCAGATTGTGCCGTTTTGCACCAGCAATGGTGGCAACGAAGCCAGAGAAAGCTATGAGGTTCCAGCAGGGACTTCATTTGGAACTATTACAGCTTGTGGAAGGACACGACTACCAGACGTTTAACGCTGTTTTGACGGCCGCTCGGAGGCACGAGCTTACCCAGCAGAGGTTGGCATCGAGGACAGGAGGTCAGAAGAGATCTCATTCCCAGGTTGGAGGAGGAGCAATACAGCGAACATCGGCACCAGCACCCGGTGTACGTATTCATGATGCAGGAGCACCGCGGAGGACGGCCGTGTCAACTAATACAGCGCCAGTTCGGCATCAGCAGCCGAGAAACCAGCAACAGCGTCAGGGAGCACCCCAGGGCTGTACATTCTGTGGAAATGCAGGGCACACGAGGAAGGTGTGCTGGTCAGCGAATGGCTTATGCTTGTGGTGTGGTAGTTCAGACCACCGTATTTCCACTTGTCCTATGATGCAGAGGCCAGTAGGGCCAGCTCAACAGTTTCCAGCATTGCCAGCTCCGGTGGCAACCCCGAGTGGAGGGCCAGTATTAGCAGTAAGGCCCCTAGCCCAGCGTCTACCAATGCAGGCTCAGATGTTTCGCCAGGCACAGAAAGCCGAAGGCCCTCAGAGGCAGCAACAGCATGGTCGAGGAAGGCCGTAACAAGGGGCTCCGCGGGGCCAGGCTCTCACATTGACCTTGGAAGAGGCTCTAGCGTCTAGTGACGTGGTGGCAGGTAAAATTCTCGTCACCTCATTTCCCGCTGTAGCATTATTTGATTCAGACGCTACTCATTCATTCATCTCTGCACGATATGCTACACGGATTGGATTAGAGTTTAAGGCATTGCCGGAGAGGATGGATATACTCACCGGCAATGGGCTCGTAGAAGTTAGCAGAGTGCGCTTTTTATGTCCGGTGGAGGTGTGTGGGCATTTACTGCCCGCATCATTGATTGAATTCCCTATGGAGAATTTTGATGTCGTTCTTGGCATGGACTGGTTGAGAGACAGTCATGCGACAATTGATTGTAGAGGAGGTAGGGTCATATTCAACATTCCTGGGATGGAGCAGTTTATCTTTACTCGAACCTTGAAGAATCTGGCCGGAGGCGTCATCTCAGCAGCAGTATCAGAGCCAGGACAGATTTCGAGAGTGGTCAAAGATTTTCTCGACGTCTTCCCTGATGAGCTCCCAGGGATACCCCCAGTCAGAGAGGTAGAATTTAGTATTGAGTTGAACCCTGGAACGAGGCCTATTGCAGACAGAGTTTACAGAATGTCGCCGTCAGAACATGATAAGTTGTATCAACATGAAGAAGAGTTGAAGTCTAAGGGATTCATCCGAGACAGTAAATCGTCCTGGGCCGCGCCAGTGATTCTAGTTCCCAAGAAGGATGGGTCGACGAGGATGTGCATCGACTACCGCAAGCTGAATGCAGTAACAGTGAAGAATAAGTACCCGCTACCAAGGATTGATGACCTATTTGACCAGTTGAGCAAGGCCAGTGTCTTTTCTAAGATCGATCTTCGGTCGGAATACTATCAAGTAAGAGTCCGGGAGCAAGACATACCGAAGACAGCATTCAGATCTAGATATGGGCATTATGAGTTTTTAGTAATGCCCTTTGGACTAACCAACGCCCCCGCAGTATTCATGGATTTAATGAACCGCATCTTTTTGCCATATTTGGATAAATTTGTGGTGGTGTTCATAGATGACATTCTTGTCTATTCCAGCAGTGAAGAGGAGCATGAGAAACATCTTAGGACTGTCTTACAGACATTGAGGGAGCATCAACTTTATGCGAAGCTCGACAAGTGTGAATTCTGGTTAGATCACATTTTGTTCCTGGGGCATGTAATTTCTGGGGCAGGAGTGTCAGTAGATCCGAAGAAGGTTGAGGCCATAGAGCATTGGCCAGTCCCGAGAACGGTTGCAGAAGTGCGAAGTTTCTTAGGGTTAGCTGGTTACTACAGAAGGTTCGTGGCGAACTTTGCCAAGATCTCTGCGCCCTTAACGCGTTTGACGCACAAGGACGTAGAGTTTGTTTGGTCAGCTAGCTGTCAGGCATCATTTGAAGAATTGAAGAAGAGATTGATCTCAGCCCCGATCTTGACGCTTCCAGTAGGAGCGGGAGGCTTTACAGTATATTGTGACGCATCAGGGAAGGGTCTTGGATGTGTATTGATGCAGCATGGAAAGGTGATAGCATATGCGTCTCGACAGCTTCGAGACCATGAGAAGAATTACCCGACTCACGATTTAGAGTTAGCAGCTGTGGTGTTTTCACTCAAGTTGTGGAGGCATTATTTATACGGGGATCGGGTAAAGATCTATACTGATCATAAGAGTTTGAAATACGTATTCACGCAGCGAGATTTGAACATGAGGCAAAGAAGATGGTTAGAACTGCTGAAGGATTTTGATTTAGATCTTCAGTATCATCCAGGCAAGGCGAATATAGTTGCAGATGCACTGAGTAGGAGAGACAGTGCCTTTATCTTGACCTCGCAGAAGCATATTTTAGAAGACCTTCAGAGTATGGGAATCGAAGTAGTTTTGCCAAAGGATATAGGAAGAATGACTAGTATGCAAATTCAGTCAACCTTGGTAGAGAGGATAAGGGCAGCACAAGCAGGAGATCCACAGATTCAGAAGTTACGGTCGGAGTGTGAATCAGGCCGTAGGAAGGAGTTAGTGATTCATGAAGATGGTACGCTTAGGTTTGGAAACAGACTCTGTGTACCGAGTGGAGACCTTCGGCAAGAAGTTATGTTCGAAGCTCATAGTTCTATTTACTCCATTCATCCTGGAGGGACGAAGATGTATCGAGATATCAGGCAGTACTTTTGGTGGAATGGCATGAAAAGAGAGAGAGCGAGATTTGTATCCAAGTGTCTGTTATGTCAGCAGGTGAAAGCCGAGCAGCAGAGACCAGCAGGGTTGCTACAGCCGCTTCCTATCCCAGAATGGAAATGGGAGCACATTACGATGGATTTTGTGACTGGTTTACCTAGATCCCCGACTGGTAAGAATGCAGTCTGGGTAATAGTAGATCGACTCACGAAGGTCGCTCATTTTCTTCCCTTCTGAGTTGGACAGACTACTGAGCAGTTAGCAGAAATATACATGAAGCAGATAGTAAGGCAGCACGGTGTTCCAGTTAGTATAGTATCAGATCGGGATACGCGGTTTACTTCCTATTTTTGGCGGAGCTTACACCAAAGTTTGGGAACCAAGTTAAGATTCAGTACTGCTTATCATCCACAAACTGATGGACAATCAGAAAGAACCATTCAGACGTTAGAAGATATGCTACGGGCATGTACTTTGGATTTTGGCGAATCTTGGGAGGATCACCTTCATCTAGTGGAGTTCTCCTATAACAACAGCTATCAGGCTAGCATTCAGATGGCCCCATTCGAAGCATTGTACGGAAGGAAGTGCAGGTCTCCTTTGGCATGGGACGACGTCGGAGAATGAAAGTTGTTGGGACCAGAGATGATCACGCAGACTGTGGAGATAGTTAAGTTGGTCAGAGAGCACCTTCGAGTTGCACAGGACCGACATCGTCATTGGGCAGATCAGCATCGTAGGCCTCTAGAATTCAGAGTTGGCGACCAAGTGTTTCTGCGGATTTCGCCTACTCGGGGTATCATCAGATTTGGGACCCGAGGAAAGCTTAGTCCAAGATACGTTGGTCCTTTTAAGATTCTCGCTCGGGTAGGCGATGTGGCTTATCGACTTGCCCTTCCACCTTCGTTAACTGGCATACATGATATGTTTCATGTGTCCCAATTACGTGGGTATGTCCCGGATCTGAGTCATGTCCTCGATCATTCTGAGTTAGTCGTTGGTACCGACCTAACTTACGAGGAACAACCCGTATCTATTTTAGATCGGCGAGAGAAGGTACTCAAGAATCGGACGATAAGCCTTGTCCGTGTTTCTTGGAACCGTCACTCTCCGAGAGAGTCAACCTGGGAGCGCGAGGACGAGATCAGATCTCGGTATCCGCATTTGTTTGACTGATAAGGTATATTTTTGCACCTTATTGACACGATTCCATGCTTATCTGCACCTGCTTATTTTGCACTTTGTGATGTATGATAATAACTGCTATGATAGTTAACTTATATAGGATTGTGCCTTGCTTGCCCTGATTTCACTATCCTGTCTTGGCTGGAATTTCGAGGACGGAATTTTTCTAAGAAGGGTAGAGATGTCAATCCCCGATCCTGGAATACGTATTTTAATATGTAAACCGATAAATTGTATTTACCTTGTATTTATACGATACTTATTATGCAGTATTTTTTCATGCATTTCCCAAAAATATTTGACAAAATATTATTTTCTAATTTATTTTCTGCATTCGGGCCTACAGTTTTGGCTCATTTGGGTAACCTATTCTTGGTTCACCAATGGGTCATCATGAACCCTTTGGTTCATCATGAACCCATGGGTCCAAGAATTCTATATAATAACTCATCTCCTTCTCTCCCCTCTCATTTACTTCTTCTCATTTACTTCCTCCACCAACCAAGGCAAGTACCAACTTGCTCAAGAGATGGATCCATAATTTTGTCAATGATTTCTTACAAAACTATTTGCCAAAACATATTTTTCTCCTCAATCTATACTAGTTTAGAACTTGGAAATTTCCATTTTGAAGCTTTAATTTTTGTAGATCTAGGTTTTAATCATTTTCGGATTTTGCATGGTTTGATCTACTTTAGTTGGGTTTTATGGGTTTTTGATGCTTTCATGTGGAAGAGCATTCAGTTTCACCCAAGTTGGAACTTTGGAAATCTGGATTTGGAGTTCGGATGGCCAAGTTATGATGCTTTGAAGTTTGGGTTCAGCCATGGTGTTCTTGCTGTGTGGAGAAGACAGTGAACAGTGTGCTCCGTTTGAGCACGCTTCCTGTTGGAAGCGTGTCTCTCCTTGAGCTTGAGTGACTTTTCACGCAGCTCTCTCCTTGAGCTTGCGTGACTTTTCACGCAGCTCTCTCCTTGAGCTTGCGTAACTTTTCACGCAGCTCTCTCCTTGAGCTTGCGTTACTTTTCACGCAGCTCTCTCCTTGAGCTTGCGTGACTTTTCACGCAGCTCTCTCCTTGAGCTTGCGTGACTTTTTACGCAGCTCTTCCCTTGAGTCCGCGTGACTTTTCACGCACGCTGCCTTGAGTGAGCCAGAGTGAGCCTGCATGACTTTTTACCTCTTGCGTGCTTTTGTGCGTACGCTTTTGATATTTTATTAGATATTATATGCCCATTTTATATCCTTACGCCTTTTGTCCCGAGCATGATATGAGCACTAATGTGACCCCGAAGAACAAAGTGTTCCTACCTGATACATGTACCTGAATGTCCCAGTCCTTGTTCATGCTCGACAAAAGACTCGTAGCTCCATGTGGCGTATTTGTAATGATTCATTACACTAAGGAGGGTAGAACATGTTGACATACTGATTGACATGGATCCTCTTTGGGGTACTCGTACTAAAGTACGACTTTAGGAGGATAATCATGCAGGCCACAGCATGCGAGTCCAAGATTTTACCTAGGGTTAAACTAGGCAACTAAATATACTAGATGCATGGGGAGGGCAGAATCCCGAGATCGTGTTACACCAGCCGCCTTGAGATATTGTCTTGACGTGCCGGCTGGTCTCCACGGATACTGTGTCATCTGCAACGAGTGGATGACTGTATCCGATTAATTCCTGCTATATAATATATGTTTTGGCAAGGTGGCCTTACGAGGGACCTGTGCTCAATCATACCTGTCTACGCGAACCCCTGGGTTGGCTAGCCTTGCTGGAAAGATACGATCTGAGGATTTCTACATAACATGATGCGAGGATAACCTCGTCCCACTAGAAACTCGTGGACTTGATTGGCCGTGAAAACGACTTGTATGTATCCTATTTACCTTTCGTGAATAACTGAGGAAAGCGGACTGTCATGGTACGTAATCCAACCCATGTTCTTGTTTGATTGTTGGATTGGTTATCGTACTATGACAGGCTGTGGACCGAAGTTATGAACGGAAGACTTATTCTGATTGTGGAGTGCTACTTCTGTGAATGACTGAGGAACGTGGTCTATCATGGTACATGATCCAACCCATGTTCTTGTTTGATTGTTGGGTTGGTTATTGTGCTGTGATAGGCTATCGACCGAAGTCACGATCAGGAAATTTTATTGTATACCCTTTTAACTTATGTGAATGTTATAGAGTACGACACGTCCCGACTCCATGCGGCACCTTTTGTCCTTGTTTAGTTGTAAGGGGGCCATATGGGTTCGAAGATGTTGCGCTACCCTATAATAGTAGCATAAGTATTACTATTATCAATCATTCTATTAACTGGGTTTTTAATCTTAACTCTTGTGCCCCTTTGGCGGTACTTGCTATTCGGGGCTGACCCCGCTGGTTTTGTTTGGCCAGATCTCGTAGCAGAGCCGGAGGACACGATCTTCCTCCCTGACATCCATGGTGCATACTAGGAGCATGGCGGTTCGCGGACTCGAGTGGGTTTCTTCTCCACCACTCCTGCTTATACTTTTGTGGCGTTTAGCCACCGGCACCTGTTAGCCGGATTACTCGATATTTTGTGTCAGTACATAATTGTAATTGAACAGACTGCAGCTGTGTATAATTTTGTACTCCTGACTCTTTGAGATAGCTAAATTATAAAGCTAGTCTCTCATGACCATTTTGATGAAGCGTCGGGGACGCCTTACTACTTTATCTTTAATGTTCATTTAATTGCTGATGTGATTTGATTGATTGAGACATAGAACTCTGTAGGACCATAGGAGACTTGATTGTAGCATGTACCCCCTAGTCTCTCGACAGCCACGGTCGCCGTATGACATTACGTACCTCATATGGAGTAGCTGGCCTAGTCCGTCTCCGTATTTCGGTACTGGGGCGTGACATTGTGCCATTAAGAGAAAACATTTTTGTTTCTTGCTCGAGCTCGTATCCTTTATTTTTATCTTACTTCTTTTCATGTCCATTTGGTTTTACTTAACTTTTGCCCAGCCATAGGGCCATAGCCCAAGCCATGCAAGCTCAGCCCCACCTACATCAACCCAACTCAAAAAAATTCCTTATTATGTAAGATGTAATGTGGAACCCTAATCTATCTACATCTATTGTTATATTAAATAGATGTAGCCGCCTCTACTCCTTAAACTTCTCATCAATCATCTCCTTATTCCTCCTCCTTTCCACTCTTCTAACTGTAACCCGTACTCGACCTCTACTACCCAGGCCTCCGTCTACCAATGCCCTGAGCATCACCTGTGTGCAGCCCCATAGCCGTGACAGCAGCACGTCGTTGCTGCTATAGATGCTCTTGCTGGTGTCGCGCTTACAGTAGGCCGCTCGACCAGTCGCCCCCGTACTGGCCGTCGAAGCACCCCTGGTAGCCGTGTGCAGCTCGCTGTACTAGTCGCGATCCCCATGCGTACGTGCTATCGTAGTCCCGTGCACTTCCTCGTATGCGGCTGTACCGTCTGCAGCCATTGCCGCTGAACGCGCACCGCCGACGAGGCCCCGACCACCCACCTGCCGCCGTGCATGCCCATTTGTGGTATCCTATCCTGGCCGCGGCACCATAGGGAGTCAATTTTGATTTCGTAGTCCAGACCCCGACGTGACGCACGATTTCAAAATTCAGAATGTATGTCTCGGAACAACGACTTTGTGTGTGTTTTTTGGGTGATTCGACCGTTGGATCGTCGAATTCTTTTCTCTGTTTCAATCTCAGTATATATCTCTACCTCCACCTAAATTTTTAGCCGTTAATTTTATCGTTTGCTATGTCAAAACTGGCCACCAATTTGACCTTTTAAATTGTGTTAGTTTTGGACAGTTTGATGAAGCCAACTTCGTGTATTTGTTTCTCTACTATCGTAGCTCCGTTTGATGAGCCACTAGTTCCTATGCACAGTAGTTATAACCACCTTCGTGTCATAAAAATTTAAACTTCATAGGATGTCGTTTGGTTGGTTGAAATCGACGCCAATGTTGGCCTCTCGAAACCGAAATTTTCAACTTGTAAAATTCCAATTTTGGACCTAGGACTCTGGATTCCAATTTTGATGCCACCAGTGGACTCGTGGCATTATTCTGGCATAAAGTCATATATAATTTGCTGAGTTTGGAGCAACGTGGCCATGGCACACATTTCTGTGCAAAATTAGGTCCCTTTGTTTGAGTCAACAGGTCATTTTGAGACCGGCTCATCGGAATCCAATTCTGGATATACAGTTGGATTCATATCTTCATTTTGTCTCTTTGACATATATTTTTCTAGATATAGAGGACTTTGGATTTGGCAAGCATTTCTGTGCAAACCGGATCCCAACGTCCTAGTCAACAGGCCATTTTAAGATCGGGTGATCGGAATCCTATTACGAATATACCGTTGGCTTCGTATCATTATTCTAGACTCGTAGACATATAATTTA
Organism: Iris pallida; assembly: GCA_029216955.1. Taxonomy (NCBI): domain Eukaryota; kingdom Viridiplantae; phylum Streptophyta; class Magnoliopsida; order Asparagales; family Iridaceae; genus Iris; species Iris pallida. The sequence goes on along the minus strand of JANAVB010028818.1, from coordinate 13,643,582 downwards.
CTAGGTTTAGCAGAATTGTATCCTAGCATATTTTTTATTGCAAAGCGCGTCCAACGGTGGACAACATTTTGATCTAAAATTACTATTTTGCTCCTGTGTCTAAATTGGACTTATGGATAGGCTATTCTAGCTAATTTGAGGATTCTGGGCACCTTGGTGATGTTTGTTTCACAATCTGACGACGTCAGTAGATTTTCCTTTATGTATGACCCTTAATTATAATTAATCTATATTCATGTTAGTATTTCGGAATCCGTACGTCTAAAATGATATTAGTCGATTCCAGTGATCTCACATCGCTAAAATTGACTAGGTCACCTTGTGGATCGCCAAGATAAGATTGTTGAACATACAGTTGATCATATTGTCTCGATTTACGTATCGTAGGTTTTGCTATACGAATAGCGTGGTGCAAACTTGATATTTTGAATCTACCACTCATATTATTGGCAATAATGATTATATAAACTAGTGTGACCTAGTTCTAGGGGATATAATTAACAAGTGTGTTAGATAACAAAAGGTAATAGGTGATTAGAAACGATCCAACCTTCCTATATTGGAGTTATTAGTCATACGTGTACTTTAGAGTATGATATATATGTTTGCCATCGAAAATACGAAAGGTTTTGTTGATTAAAACTTTGGTATTTCAATTACAAACAGAATAGTATACAATATAGGACTTAGACGTAGTCCGAGAAGTACACTTTTGTTTTTATCTAGAAACTGTATCGATGGAGCAAGTGGTAATGCGTTAACTCCGTTGACAATCTGACAGCGATCTTGAACTCTCTGAAGGTCCGGGTTGCTCTGGATGCCCGAGCGTTACGAGCAGAAGCGGACGTTGAGTGTCTCTTTTAGCCTCTATATGTGGATATAACAGTCTGTCTGTATATATCCCTCTCTGTCTGTCTGTGTGTAGTAAAGGAATGATCCTTCTATTTATAGATAGCAGGCTGGCCTCTCATGCGTGCACATGTCAGATGTGCCTGGACATGGGAATGCCACGTGGCTGATGCTGGCAGGGGTGCATGGTTGATGTGCCCTAGATTGAAGCTGAATCTGCTGGACTGCTGCACTGGGCTGCGATGGAGCTGACACGTGGTAGTCACGAAGATTTGGTTGTTGTTGAGATCTTGGGTGATTAATACCCATTATTGAGTAGAACTGAGTCAAGGGATGCGTGGCGTATGCTTATGGCTCAAAGATCTCGGTTTTGGAGAAGAGTGATCCGTCGGGGTGCGCCTAGGATCGGGCGCATGGAGGCGACTTAGTCTATGAGTTTTAGACATCATAGACGAGTCTGGGCACACGGCTTTTGAGGCGCATACAGAGCTTCGTATCAGGGTGTGCCTAGGATCAGGCGCAGGGGAGGCTACTTGGTTTCATAACTTTTAGGAGTCATGAGCAAGTCCAGGCGCATGACTTTTGAGGTGCATGTAGAGCTTTATTTTTTGTTGCTTGGGATCAGAAGTAGGCCGGGAGGCGCATGACCACTAGGACGTATGCAGTCTTCTAGGCGTATGGCTACGAGGCACATACAAATGATCGGTCTGCCACGTTGTCGACCCCAGATGTAATGATGGTACTGACACGAGCGGTGCTTTATTTTCTGTAAGGGCTTCTAATTAGACATCTTCGGGAGACGTGTAGCTACCCTTTTTTATTCAATATTAAATGTTTAATGGAGAGGGTTGCATTGGTTAATGCCAATCTGGGTGCATGGCTATGGCCCGCTGGGTGCATCCATAGGGAGCACATGACTTGACGGCACATCTGCCAATGTGTCACATCATCTTTGGCCTGCCGTTGGGTTTTTCGAGGTGTTAATGGTTGCCATGACTTAGCCGAATACGAGGCGACGAATGTATGTTCTATTAAAACAAATTTATTGCATGAAATTTGGAACATTGGCCATTTAGCATTCGGGTGTAGGCTGCCCGTTCTTATAAATAGACGCATGAGGGAAAGCTTTGCTTTCATTCTTCAAAAGATAAACTTGGTCGGAGCTCTGCCTTGGCGAACGGCCGAACTCGAGCTCTTTTCGAGGGTGAAGATGTACTGCCCAAATCTTTCCGTCGTTATGAGCTTCTGTGATAGTGTCTATTGCATCCAATTATCAGGATCGTCGAGTCCCGACACAAGTTGATGGGGACTGTTGCATCCAAAGATCGGGGCATCATGCCGCGATTCTTGTCGAGCTAGGAGAGCTCTTTTTCCTGCTACACAAGGGTTGATTGGTGCCGATAAGAGAGAGTGATTCGCTCTGACTATGCATGGAGATACGCGTACGTTGAGATGCTAGAATGATGCGCTTGGACGAGACATCAGAATGATGTGCCTGGACGAGACATCGGAATGATACGCCTGGACGAGATATCAGAATAATGTGCCTGACAGATGATGTGCCAGGCAGGGTACGCATGGCAGTTTGCTGCATCTGGCTGTAGCTTTAGGATCTTCCTTTTTTGTAGATGTTCTCTTTTGTAAAGCCTTTCTTTAGACATGTAATGAACTTTCATATGAAATAAAAGTCCTCTTTTGCATGTCTTTAAGTTTGTACTTTTTTTTGCTGTGCCAAGTATCTGTTTGAGTTTCCTGGTGATTTGACTTGGTCGTATTGTTGGGTTGAGCGTATAGGATTCTGGCCTATAGATGCGCATGAAATTCCATACTTTTATAAGACCCCCTTTAAAGTTTTCAAAACTTTTTATACAAGTTTTGGAATACTTTTAATAAGAAGCATGGGGATTAGCAACTCTAGGCGTATGCCCCTCGCCTAGATGCATGGCTTTTTTGGCGTACAGTCGCTTTGCGTGTCGCTGAGGGGAACGCTTGTTGTTTAGGCGCATACTGCTAGGGCGCATGCTTCTTTTGAAGATAATGCCTCGATCTTAGGAAAGAATAATGATGATCTTTTGAAGATAAGCAGTCGTCGATTTCTCGAGACCCGAAGCAACTGATTGCTGATGTCACACCTCATCGGTTTAAGCGCGAGGCCAAGCCTATAAATAGGAGGCTTGTAAGGAGAAAGAGTCTTCTACTTTTCTGCAAAAGTTTTCTTCTTCCTCAGAACTCTTTTCTCCCTTCTTTCCTTTGTCATAGAGATGGCTCCTAAGACTCCCCGAGGCGGTGCTGCTAACTGAGGAAGCGGCCGAGGCAAGGAACCCTTGGAGGTCGACACGGAAGAAGTCCCCATTGTCAGGGTGACCCATGCCGACGTTCGTCCGAAAGTGGTCGGTGGGTATTCTCTTGCCTTGGTCTGTGTTGCAGCGATGTTGGGGTATCCCAACTGTAGATGAGCCACTTTATATGCATGTGCTTAGGCTGACGTGCATGGACTTTTGTCTTGATGATGCGCTGAAGCCCTCTCAGCTGACGCTCATGGACTTAAGTCCTGATGATGCGCCGAAGCTTCACTTGCTGACGCGCATGGACTTAGGTCCTGATGATGCGCAGGAGCTTCACTTGCTGACGCGCATGGACTTAGGTCATGATGATGCATCGAAGCTTCACTTGCTGATGTGCATGGACTTAGGTCCTGATGATGCGCAGAAGCTTTCTTTCAATTACACCTGATCTTTTGATCTGGTGTGTTATTATTGGGATTCCCTCTATACGTATAGGTTTTAGCCCAGTTGATGCGCCAGAGTGCCTGATGGCTTTATTTTATTTTGTGTGACAGTGTCAATGACTATACCCCTGCTAAACGAAGTCCTTTTGGACCATGCGCTCTATCAACTGGGTGTAGACTTTGCTGAAGAGGTTGTGAACCCGGCCAAGGCTACTATTATGATGGAGAGAGGGAGACTCAGATCTGCTGAGTCCGAGAATGAGTCTTTCTTGAAACCTAAATTCCTATTTGGAGACCGCCTAACTTCTTCCGAAGCGAAGGTGCTGAAGATAACGGAGGACTGGTTCTTCAAAGCCAGAGGCGTAACCATGTATATCAAGCAAGCGGAGCGCCAATTTCCTTTGACGGCCTTCCGTAGTCTTACTTCGAAGAGAAGGATGGAGTGGGAACTCACTCCCTCTCAAGGAGGAGCCGTGGCTAGCACCATACGGCTCGACACCTCTTCGAACCAGAGGGATACCTTGACGACTACGCGAGCCAGGACCTCTTATCATTGGCAAACTTTGCGACCCGGGGGTATCTATAATTATGTTTCTACCGATACTTTTGCGTTCAATGCTTCAACCTTCGTCAATCGTCTGGCGTCGGCCAAGCTATCGTACCCGAAGGGAGAGTTTTGGGTCGAGGGTTGGTGTCACTACGTGCAGAAGTGGGACGAGTTGACCCTTTGGGTTCTAACGAAGTTTAGGGCCGATCTCAGAAATATTGGTCTTACCGCTGCTGTTCGTGCTACTCAGGCTGGCATAGACCAGAATAGGCACATGTATTTCGCTCTTTTGGAGATGTACAATACCTACATTAGCACTTTGTCACTCTCGTAGGGGAGTTAGTACTGGCGCTGCACGAGATGTACGAGGTCTCGAAGCTCCCTTGGGGGTCTGAACCCTATAAGGAGTATTTTTCCTCGAACGAGGAGTTATTAGCTTTGGAAGGGAAGAACTCTAAGATGATGGAGGTCTTCAAGGAGGTCGTAAGCCATCATTACCTGCTTCAGCGCAGAGAGAAAGGTGGGGCGCAGCCCCATGTAAATGCTTGGAGGGAGTATGTCTTCAAGCAAGACTTGGCGGATCGTTCGAAGATCCGTTTTACGACTCCTCAGGGGCTCTCCCACGCTGAGATACTCGCTGAAATGTCTAGGCTCAATGAGAAGAACCCTCATGAAAACGAGAACCGGGAGCTATCCGAGCACATCTATAGCTGCTTCTGGCACTGTGCTCACAAGATGTCTCCAAAGGCCGTGTTGACGTACTTTCTGATGCTATGGCTCCGTGACCATGTATTCGCCGGTGGGTTCGATTTCTTGGAGAGGATATCCAGGAATCTTACTTTGTCGGCTGTAAAGCTGGTCTTTGGTTATCCTCTGGCTCTGTTTCCTTCTATGGTGTACAACCTGAAGCAGGGTTTGAGAGAATTTACCGATGATGTGATAGGTGTGAAGGACAAGAGGGGCAATTTCCCTCATGTGGAGCTGCCCTTCCATTAACTGATGGGATGGCAGATTCTGCATCACCCAAACATAATGACTCCTAGGTCGGTCGAGGAGCACGAGGAAGGCGACGCTTTTATCTGTCGCTTCTACAGGCGAAAGTGGTTGCATACAGGGGTACCAGTCTACATGAAGGTTATGTCTTATCTCCAGGGATGGGAGATTACCAAGGTCGCTCCAACCTTTGATGGTTGTGAGGCAGACAAGGAGCTGGAAGATGTCAGCGAAGATGCAAATTCTTTGGCGCCAAGGGGGTTCCACTGGCTGCAGAGCATCTGGCCTTCATACCTTGTGTATCAGAATCGGAACTGCTGCTTCTTGGAGCCATATTTCCCAGTCACTTCGCACGCCAATTCAGCTATACCCAACTAATATTAAAAAACCCCAGTAGCTCTCTGGGATTCGTTGAGAGTTTACTGGATGGTGCCCGGGGCTGGCAGTATTACAATGTCGGGTGAACTGGGGTGCGATTCACGCTGCCGGTCTGCAACCCCCCGCCACGTATATTGTATTATGTCGTAAAGTTTTACTGCGTAATGAATACCATTCCCGTTGGATTTGACCGAGAGACTAGTTTCATTGTCGGCACGCAGCTCAAAGCTTCGAAAGGCATGCTGGCAACGGCTCGAGCTTATCATCCTCCTGAAGTGACAGCATACAGAACTGCCCATATTGTACCGGCAGAAAGCTCCCAGGAGGACCCCTCGGCCAGACCATCGAAGGGACGTGCCCCGACGGAGGCAGATTCATCTGACCCGAAGAGGCCCAAGAAGGCTTTAGTTACGTAGATGCGGCCTTCGACAGCTCCTGTAGAACCAGCTCCCACATTGGTACGTGCATTGTCATCAGTCTGGTTCGGTTCTTTCCTCTTTCGCTTATATGTCTCTTCATTTACAAGAGAAGAGGAAACCCCGGTCGTCGAAACCGGGCACAAGTCAACCAAAGGAAGTGGCAAGCTCACCTGATGAGCGTATCCCTCCGATCGTGCCATCTCCTGTGGAGGAGACTTTGGATGATGTTATCACCATGGAGGTCTCCAGCACTTTTGGCCATGGTAGAGATGATACCACAGTTGAAGCAGCACCTGAGGATGTTGACCCCTCTTCTCGGAGAGGTGGAGCAGAGTCTTCATGGAAAGTGAAGCAATCTACTATGGGGTCCCCCAAAACTGGCGCAGGGGGCTCAAAAGAAGTTGTCAGACAAGACCCTCCTGATGAGGAGGAAGAATGGGACTCGTCGTCCCCCAATGACGTACTTGAAGAAGATGCTGCTAGGAATGTTCCCACAATAAGCAGAGAGGAATGTGCCGAGAAGTCGACCGCTGAACCCTCTTTTAGGGAGGCTTTGGAGAGCCCAATTTCAAGGGTTGCTCCATTTTCTAGCCCTGTTCTTATCCCGGTGGGTGACATGACTCGCCTGCCGAGTCCGACTTATGTTCTGAGAGTTGATACTGATAAGGGAGAAGTGGCCCGACTATCGAGTCCTACTCTGGACTTGAGTGAGAAAGAGGCAGGAGGATCTGCTATCTCACCTGATGTTCAAAACCTTCCGTCGATGGTAGGAGGATCCGTATCTGCCGCCGATATTGCTGTCGGAATTGCTTTGGCGGACCCGGCTGTTGTGGGGCTGCCTGATGCCCATTTAAATAAGGACAAGAGTCCTATGGTGGAAGATGCACCCTTTCTCCCTCATATATGAGAGGAGATATCAAGGACTCAGGGAAGTTCAGGGGTTGTGATTTTTGAGAATCCGGTTTCCTCTCCTGAAGGTATAAGGCCTGAGGCTCCTGTGAGCCAAGCGGCGACTACGTCCTCAGCCTCAGGTGTGGGAGCTTCTGCAGGAGTTGCTCCCTTAACTCCCGTAACGGCTTCGATAACTCCTACAATGACGCCTCAAGTGCTGGCTGATGTAGATGAATATATAAGATTCACGGTTCAGGCTGTCTACAAGATGTTGCAGGGTGTCGGCTGTGTTGGACGAAGGTGGAAGCTTCGTGACCGCGAGGCTCATGGCGCTCCCTTTTATCCAACAGATCCGTAGTTATCAAGGCCATGATCATATGGCCAAGATTTTGGAAGCTTCTATGACTGATCTCGATCTTCACCTGACGGAACTCCAGAATGTTCGACGAAATGATTTTTCTACCTTGACCGAAGAAGATCAGGGTAAGCTGGAGGCTGCCGTTGAGTCAGCTCATTCTGACACCATGGCTACCTGGGCACAAGAGATGGTCGATGCTATAGAAAAAAAAGAGAGTTCATCATCGGCGATGGAGGATAAAGCCAAACTGTAAGTATCCCTGAAGGTCAGTCTCACGACAGTTGACACACAAATTTGTCATCTGTAAGAGCAGCGATCCCGGCTTCTGGTAGATTCCGAACAGGCGTAGGTTGAACACGTCCAGCTTATGGAGAAGACGGTGAGGTGCACTCGTCGCGCTGCCCTCTTACTTCGAAAGAAAAACGAGTTAGACGATAAGTTTACTGCCGACCTTGCTTCTGAGGCCAGGCACGCAATGTGTCAGGAAGCTGAGCGTCACGTTCTTGTGACTGTGGAGTCTCGAGCTCAAGAATTGTAGCATCGGGTAGACGAGCTGATTGCTGACCCTTAGTCTCTTTTTGGCTTTATTTCCTTTTGATTTGGAGACACTTATGTCTCTCTTTTGGTGTAGTTTCTTGCAAAATGAGCTATTTGTTATTTCCTTTGTTAAAGAAATAAAGAACCCTTTGCTTTGTTCAACTGTTTTGGTGATTTTTGTGGACCTATTATCTTTTGTGCACTTTGGTGTGGGTGCAGATAATAAGTTGTATGATGGACCTAGCATATTTACTTAGAGGTAATATGGACGTGGTAAATATGGGGTATTTTTACTAGTAATTTTATATGGACTTATCATCCTTGGCGTACCTTAGTTTTTGGTACGAATTGACAAGTTAAGAGAGAGGTCCAACATATTTACTCAGAGGTAAGGTGGACATGGTAAATATGGGCAAAAAATGGTGGAGCTTTCCTACTCAGAGGTAATGTGAACATGGTAGGAGTGAACTCTGTAGGGGTTTATAAAATAACTCAGAGATGATATGGACGTGGATGTTCTATGGTGCAACAACAGGTATTATTGTATGGAATATTTACTCAGAGGTAATATGGACGTGGTAAACTTTGTCTTAAGCATGATTTTACATGGTGCAGGATCCTGCTTAATGAGGTGTAGAAAAGCAACTCAGAGGCAATATGGACATGGTTGTCCCTCTACTGGGATAGAATGCAACAAAACAGCTGGGTTCCAGAAGCATATGATTTGTCAAAAGAAGGGGCATAAACTTGGTTTGGTCAATTTCATCAATCCTCTCTCTAGGGAGAGGCAGTACGTTCTCGATGGAGGTCAAAAATGGTACTTCCTTGAGGATTTGTTGTCGATAGAAAGTGCGATTGTTAAGTTGGCTGACAGCACTTTCTTGAAGACTGAACCGATGCTGGTGTCGGAGTCCCAAGTTGAAGTTTCAGATGAGTGAGAATGTATGACATCCTCTGCTTCTGATTCTTCTAGAGTTATTGGAGGCGTGACGTAGCCTACCCTCCGTCGGGTACGGTGATAGTAGTCTTACGGCTTTCCTTTTGGCATTGGAAGTCGTAGGGAAAGGAGTCGACCTTTGTTGTAGTTCAGACCTTGGCCGCTCTTCAAGTTGTAAACCATCTTTTGGATGAGATATTTAGCTCGCTCGTTGTACCGGTAGATTTGTAGTCTGCCGGTGTCGAGTTCTGGCTCTGTTGGTGGGAGGTCTTGGTGACGCTCGACTTTGCCAAAGATAATGGACTTCTCGTCCTTGTTCCGAGGTGGGACTATGTAACAGACTCCTTGGTACAGGACGACTCGATTTGCATGACTCACAGTCGTTATTTGTGTTTGTAATGACTGTAGAGCATTATCTAGAGTGTACATGGTATTCTAATGTGGAAGATAAGAATAATTGAAAGACACTCTATTATTGATAAAATATGGGATCTTGTCCCGAGGGATTACATTATCAAGGGATGGGGCATTGACATTAGCCGATATGAACTCTCCAAGATCTTCATCGGTGAGAACTAGGGCCACCTTGGAAGGTTCAGGAGAGTTTTTAGGATCTTGGCCCGTGCTGGCTCCTGGGACTGTGCTGAAAAGGATGCCGAGGTCTTCTCTTGTGGCCTGACGGGCGCTGACAACTGAGGAGGCTTGCCTTTGAGCTGTACCTTGAGGGGAGCCTCAGTTGGTGTATCGGGAGCTGGAGCCTTTCCCCGTAGCTTGGCTACGAGGGGAGCCGCCACTTGAGCGGGTTTGCCTTTGAGACGTATCTTCAATTGAGCTTCATTGGGTGTAGTGCCCGGAGAAGCTGGCGCCTTCCCGTAGAGTTTGACTACCGTAGGGGCCGATGTTTGAGGCGGTCTCCCTTTGAGTCGCACTTTTAAAGAAGCATTGATTATCATGTCCGCCTCTGATTCAGCTTCGACCTCAGCTTCTGCGTCGTTATCAGCGTCATTGGCTTCATATTCGTGATGAATTAATTTGTACAAATCGACATCGGTGAAGAAGGCTTCAATCCCTCTGAAGCGATCGACATCAGCAAACTCTGTTCGGATGATGCCGCTGGTGGATACGTATTTCATACATTGATGGAGGGTGGATGGCACCACTATGTATTCATGTATCCACGGCCGTCCCAACAGGATATTGTAGTTGACGTCTACATCCACAACATAGCAAGTCACCTCGGTCTGGAGATCGTCGATGTGACACTTCAAGCGGATCTTCCCAAGCGGCTCGCTCTTACTGGCGTTGAATCCACTGATGGTAGTGTAAGATGCCATCAGTCGACGCATCGGGATCCCCAACGTCTGAAGTAGAGTTCGGAGGATGATGCTGAGAGCGGACCCAGGGTTGATCTGTATTCGATCCACCTTGATGGCACCGATATAACCACATTATGGCAGTGCGGACATGCTGTAGGATCATCGTCAGGCTGCTTGACCTGATTGATGAAAGACTCGACGTCCTTCAGGGCTTCGCAGAGAGCCTCCCTGTAGGTCCTAAAAAATCAAGTTGTATCAATCAACAAAGTCAAAAAAATCAAGACATACATTATTTTGATGAATTGCGCATACAACAGATTGCGCAGCAGTCCGATTGCGCACACTGGTTTGCGCACACTTTCCATTGTGCAGGCTGACGTGGCAAGAGTCATCATTACCAAATCAAATCAAATCTTTCTGACAACTGATAGCACGGAGAACGAGGAGACTGTTCGTTTATTGTGCCGCACAGTGCTCGAGGGCGGCTGACAGTTGGCAGCGCAATCCAATCCTGCGCAGTCTGAGTCTGCGCAAATCAAGGCTGCACAATTTAGTCTGCGCATTCTATCAACCTAACCGATAAAGTACACGTGGCATTCATGCCATCAATTGCTCATTATGTGGCAACTGTTTATGCACGATCATGCGCATTTCTATCAAATGATGCCATGTGTCCATGATAGTTGGCCCACGATCCAGTAACTATCTGCGCAAACCAATGCTGCGCAAACCAAATGCTGCACAAATCATCCTGCGCAGTCTAGAATAACTGAAAGTTAGTTATTTCCAGAACTCTATAAATAGAGTTTCAAGTCTTCATTCAAGGGGATCAGAGATCAAGTATCAGAGATCAGAGAGAGTCCAGGAGTTCTTGCCCAAGTGCTGCTGCATTCTTCCGAGGCTTTTGCCTTCAACTTCCGAGGCTTTCGCCTTCAGTTTCCTGAGTTGTTTTCAACTTCAGAGGCTCCGTAGTTCACATCGTCCAAGGGATAAAGCAATCGTCATCTAGATTGGATTCCTACAGTTGTAATTTTCCCAGAATTCTTGTAATCTTTATTATAGTTTGTATCAATAAAGTTTTATACTTTTGTTTTTGCAAACAAAATAGCGACTCTGCTGGGGACAACTTTCTCCTCCGACGAGGAAGTAGCAACTCAATGTGACGTAACGTCTATCGGGAAGACGCAGAAGACGCTGGTTGTTAAGGTCAACCAGACAGCCTACGAGGCAATGCTCAACTCCAAGACCACTCCCCGTACTGCAGCCACTTCTGCCAAGAGCAAAGTGCGCTCAGTTTGGGTCTCCAAGACTGCTGCACAATCTGGCAGTTTTGTCACCAAAGATGCTGTACACTCTGTTGTACAATCTTCTAGTCAGACTGTTGCACAAACTGCTGTGCAGACTGCTGCACAATCTGCTGGCCAGAATGTTGCACAAACTGCTGTGCCAACTGCTGCACAGTCTGTCTCAACAACTGCTGCACAATCTGTTGCAGTCAATACTGCACAATCTGTTGCAACTATTGCACAGGCTACTTCATATGCTGCCTTATCAAAACACAAGACTCCAATGACTAGCGCAATTGGCAGTAGCTTTTCCTGCGCAAACTAACACTCCAGTAACCAAAGTGCATTCTAAGCACTCTAAAGCAAGGACTCCTGCTTTTGTGGCCAGAATCAATGCACCCTCCACTCATGCGCAAACCACCTCTGCGCAAACCAAGAGAAACAGCCCTTTGGCTAAACTCTCCTCTTCTCATAATAAAGAGAAAATCTCTGCTTCTCCTCTTAAACATTCTGCTGTTCTAGCACAATCTACTGGGGGTAGTCCTTTGGCTATTCCTCCTCCTTCTCAGATCAAAGGAAAAGGCCCGTTGGTCTTTTCTCAAACTTCCTTGTCTCATGACTTGGAAGACAACAGAGGGAAACGCTCTTTAGCTATCCCTTCTTCACAGAATAAAAGAAAGGGCCCTTTGGTCTTTTCTCAGTCTTCTTCGGTCTTTACTGAAGAAGATCAAATGGAACGTGTCTCGGCACCTATCAGTACAAAAACTCCTACAAACAAGGATTCTTCTTGCCCTCATGACAAAGGAACTTGTATTGATCAAAGAGGTATTCTGCCTACCCCGGTAGCAGAATTCCAAGATCTCCCAACATTCAAGATATCCCGTGCCAAACAAGGAAAACTGTTGGTATCTCAAACAGAAACTCCTGGAGGTGAATTTGCAGACCTAAGAACATATCTTAACAGGCCAACTTCGGTAAAACGCAAACAACCTATGCCGAAGGTCAAGCCTCAAAGACAAATCTCCAGGAACATGAATCCTGACACCTATGCCAATGAGATGAGCACTTCCTTGTACACACAGGGGACAAAACATTTGAAGAATCGAAACCATGTTCTGAATGTTGTCAAAGAACACATTCCTCGAACTTTTTCCCGTCCCGGCATGGTTTCTGACCTTCGAGAACATCTCAGGCAAAAACGGGATAATGTCTCTACTCCTTCAATTCAATCATCTGATCATCATTGCAATCATAAAGTCATCATCCAATGTTGTTGTCAAACAACAAAGCGATATGTCTTTGATCGTTTGACTTTTGCTAAAACTGAACAAATGTCAGAAGATGAAGACGAAGTGTTGTACGCTTCTGTCAACATGGCTTTTCGAGACACCGGAGATAGAAAGTGTTCCAAGCACGGCAAGCCTCGCAGACCAAGCCAGCGATATTTGGATCTACTCCAAGAATCCTCTGAAGGAGTATTTTAACATACTCGTTCCCACAGCCGAGACACAATCGGTCAAAGGAATCTTCTCCAAGATCCTTCGGGTTATCGTCCTACTTCTTAGTCAGTAGACGAATCTTTCTCCGACTACGATGCATATAGCGAAAGCTCTGAACAGACAGTATCTTCTACTGTACCAAGAGAAGTGACAGCCTATGTTGTCACTGATGATCCAGATGCTTCAACTTCCTCAAATCAAGAATAGCGAATTGTTGCACTGGAGGACAAGCTGAAGACCATGGCTGAAATGGTCGCCAGTATGCATTCTATCATTATGGCACAACATGCCACCCCACCAACTGTACCGGCTGCTGTGAATCCTGAAATCATAGCTTCATCGGTGCCTGTCAATACTAGGCTGGGGGTAGTACCTCCTCAAATGCCTCCCGTACAAGTACAAGTTCAAACTACACCCAGTCAATCGGGAGCTGAGGGTAGTGCCTATAATGCTGTTCCCCCTCCTACCACTCTGACTCAACCGGCTCCTTCCTCTTCATCTGAAGATGCCAATGAAGCTGTCAAGCTTTTGCGAACTCAGTTTGAAGCTTTCAAAGAGAAAGACAACTTGCAAAGGTTGGAAATCAAGCAGTCATACCCAGTTAAATGGAAGGAAGTTCCATTTCCTCCCAAATATAAGATTCCAACAATCTCTCTCTTCGATGGCAGTACCTCGCCAAGTCAATTCATCAATCATTTCGAGGTAATGACTGTTCAACTCCAACCAAATGACGCTCTTCTTACCAGAGTGTTCGTCGATTGTTTAGCCGGCGTAGCATATGATTGGTACAGAAGTTTGCCCGATAGTTGTCTCACTTCTTTCTCAGGTCTCAAGCAGATCTTTCTGGAACGATTCTATGAGGGATTCAATGACATGATTATGTCTGCTCTCAACAAAATCAAACAGAAACATAATGAGACTGCTGAAAGTTTCATCGAACGTTTCCGCCGAAAAGCCCTGAAGATGCCTCCAGGGACTCCTGCTGCTGTTACCATCGACACTTGTAAGGTAAATCTTTTGCCTATCATTAGTATGTGGACAGGCTCAACTCAGTTTCAAGACTGGCCATCTTTTATTGTCAATGCCAAAGCAGCTGAAGTAAGTGCCGATAAGTTCAAACAACTGGGGGTACAAATGTCTAACCCCGATCGGGATGAACATCAAACGTCAGGCGGTGGTAATCGTCAAAACAACCGCAAGAACAAGGAGACTCTGAACATTAATCTGAAGAGTAAAGAGTCTTTGGCTGTCAACGTAGCTCCGCCTACGTCCACTTCCACTCCTTCTACACCTCAACCGAGAGAACCTCGACCTAAGGTAGAGTATTCTTTTGATGAGAATGACACAACAAGTATCTTCGATTGCTTACTCAAAAGCAACAAGATCCAGCTCCCAGATCCAAAGAAGCCAGATGAAGTCGGTAAGACCGATCATCCTAAGTATTGTGTCTATCACCGGTTCATTGGACATCCTACTCGAGCATGCTATGTGCTCAAGGGTAAGATTCAAGAGCTTGTTAATGCTGGAATTGTTACTCTGCAACAAGATGAAAAGACTGTTACTGCCAACATGGTTTCAGTCCAGTTCGATAACTTTCCCCCGCAGATGATACAACATGGTGCCATTCCAATTCCGAAGGCTACTCTCGAGATTGAAAGTCTTCCTTCTCCACCAAATGAAGGTCCCGTTCCTTTGTCTCTTGACAATGGCGAGGTTATGTGGATCCATCCCGATCTTACTTCAGAATTCGAGGATTCTTCTTCTTCCAAGAAGAAAGGTCGCTCCAAAAACAAGACAAAGATCTGCAACATGGTGTCTTTTGACCCCATAGTTGACGAAGAAATTCTATTGGGCACCAGATCAGGAAAACCCTATTTGAAGGATTACCCTGAAGCTCAAGAGAATCCTGCCTCTTCTTCTGAACCTACCTCAGCACAACCTGCTGTTGTTGAGGAGATTCCTTCTACATCTTCACTAGTTGTGGTTCCTATTCCTCCCAAGCCAGTGGCTGCTGATAAAGGCAAGCAACAAGTCCGCTTCGACAAACCCTTGAAGAAATCATCTCCTACTGGACTTGAGAAGCCTTACAATTTTGATATATTGGCTCAACTAGCCAATACACCAGCAAAGTTGTCTATCTTTGAGCTCTTGCGTCTTTCCAAAAAGATGCGAGAAACTCTCAGTGAAGCTCTCATGCAAGCAGAGACTTGCCTAACCTTTCTCAAAAAGCCCGAAGCAGAACCAGTCTCTTGTAATAGTATTCAGGAGTTCATTCCGAACATTACTTTCACACAAGATGACATGCTGATGGAAGACAACAGGCATGACCGTCCTCTTTACTATACAGGATATGTCGATTCGATGAAAGTCGATCGTATTCTGATAGATCCAGGGTCTGCCCTCAGTATCATGCCGAAGACAATGCTCGATGCTTTGAAAATTCCTGTGCATAGTCTCTCCACTACAATCACTACCATCCTTGGATTCAATTAGGGAAAGAGTGAACCTTTGGGCAAGATTCGCCTAAAACTTCAAATTGGCAATCTTCGCACAAAAGTTACATTCTACATCATTGATAATTTTGGTTGTTCTTACAATGCTCTATTGGGGAGACCATTCTTACATGAGCACAATGTTGTTCCATCAACCCTTCATCAATGTTTCAAATATGTTGATGATAAAGGAATAGTCCACAAGGAGGTTGCGGATCTATATCCCTTCAAAGGCGTTGAAGCATAATGCAACGACGCTCGGATATACAAAGATGAATTCATGAAGATTGTGTTAGCCTTAGACACTGAGGAAGAACAAGAGGCGATGCCCAAAGACACCCTTATCATACCTGTCAAAGGGCGAGTTTCTCATCCTCAATCTTCCAAGCCATTGGCTATTCACTTGCCAGCCCAAAAGAAGTCAGTTGATGCTGATCAAGATCAAAGGGAGCTCACCTCTTCTGAGCCACTTGTTATCGACTTACGTCATAACAAGGATAAAAAGCAGCTCACTTTTCTAAGCCACTTGTTGTGGATCTCACTCGCAACAAGGAAAAAAGGGAGCTCACCTCCTCTGAGCCACTTGTTATTGACCTCCGTCGTAACAAGCCTCCTCCACATTCTTCTTCTCCCCCTCTTGTAATTAATCTGACCAAGCCTGCTAAGGCTAAAGGTCCTGTTGTAAATACTGATGTATAAATCAATGAAAAAGCACCTACTTTCCAGTATACTGATGTTATTTATCATACTAAATGCTATTTAGATATGTTAGATAGCTTTCAATCAATTACAATGGGAGTTGTACAATCTCTTCAGACAGAAGTCTCACTTGAAGATCCAGACGATTCTTACCGTATTTATCTACCTCGAAAGAAAGGTGAAAGTACAATATTCTTTAGTAAAAAACTAGAACAACAATTCAGCTATACGGATGATAGCAAACTTAACGATACGGGACGTATCCAGCTCCATCGTTATAGTCAACAATCAAAAGACATCATCTGAAAAATGGGCTATGATTTTAAAAGTGGCCTCAATTACGGTAAGGGTAGACGAACTCCTATTCGTACGATTGTTCCGAAAGGGAAATCAGATATGTACTACAGCAGGACTAAGAAAGGTCTCGGATATGCTTCTCCTCCACTGTTATCCCCAGCAGTCTCCGACTCCGACAGTAAAGAACGCTCTAACTCATCCGATTCCAGATCTTGGGATTCTGATACTAGTATTGGCGAAGTCCATAGGCTGGTCGTATCATCTAATATGGTCTTTGTTGAACTTCCAGAAGGCTATGACGAGGATGTTGAAGAAAATCCTGAAACAGATCCTTGGGCTCAGCATATGGATAACCAATGGGTACTTCGATTTGAACAACGTGAACCTCCTACTGAAGATCAGTTAATTCAAGTTGATGTTGGGGAAAGCGGCTCGCCTCGCCCAATCTTCATCAGCAAGAATCTTCTGGAAGAAGACAAGGAAGAGTTGATTCTTCTTATTAAAGAATATATTGACATCTTTGCCTGGAGTTATGAAGACATGCCAGGTTTAGATTCCAAGATTGCTACGCACAAACTGAATATTTTGCCCAATGCAAAACCAGTTAAACAGCAGCAATGGCATTTTAAACCAGAAATGATGGATACAATCGATGATGAAGTCAAGAAGCTCATCGCTTGTGGCTTCATTCGAGAAGAACAACATCCTGACTGGGTGGCCAATGTCATTCCAGTCCTAAAGAAAACTGGCAAAGTTCGAGTCTGCATCGACTTTCGGGATCTTAATGAAGCATGCCCAAAAGATGAATTTCCTCTCCCTATTACGGACGTCATGATTGACAATACCTGTGGGTTTGAGCGAATATCTTTCATGGATGGATTCTCTGGATACAATCAAATCAAGATGCATCCTGAAGATGAAAAACATACCTCTTTCCGCACTCCTCGTGGTGTCTATTTCTACACAGTAATGCCATTTGGTCTCAAGAATGCTGGTGCAACTTACCAACGGTCTATGAGTACCATCTTCAAAGATCATCTCCGCAAGACTGTTGAATGCTATGTTGACGATATCGCTGTCAAAAGTCGTCTGAAGGAAGATCACATCCAAGATTTGAGAACTATCTTCAATCTCATGCGCCAACATCAACTCAAAATGAATCCCACCAAGTCATTCTTGGGTATCTCTAGTGGTAAGTTTCTCGGCTTCGTCATTACCTCTAAGGGTATACACGTGGATCCCGAGAAGATCAAAGCCATTCAAGAGATGCGTCCTCCACGCAACCTAAAGGAGCTACGAGGATTCCAAGGTCGACTTGCGTACATCAGGAGATTCATTTCGAACTTGTCTGGACGCTGTAGACCATTCACTCAACTAATGAAAAAAGGTGTATCTTTTGTTTGGACTGAGGAGTGTCAACGAGCATTCGATGATATCAAACGGTATCTCATGAACCCACCAGTCTTGGTGCTACCTATTTCTGGCATTCTATTCTTGATGTATGTCCGTGCAATGGACCATTCATTGGGTGCTTTACTTGCCCAAAAGAACAAAGAAGGCCACAAACAGGCTATCTACTATCTTAGCCGTACTATGATTGGTACTGAACACCGTTATAGTCCGGTCGAGAAAGAATGCCTGGCTCTTATGTTTGCTGTACAAAAGACGAGGCATTACATCATTGGCCAAACTATTCATGTCATATCCCGAGTTAATCCTCTTCGGGTATTGATGAAGAAACCTAGCACACTTAATTCTCGGCTGGCTACATGGGCAATCCTACTAGCTCAATATGACATGGTGAATGTTCTTCAAAAGTCTGTCAAAGGTCAAGCGCTGGCGGATTTCTTAGCAGCTCATCCTGTGCCTGAGACATCTAAACTTTATGACGAAATTCCAGACGAGACATTGGAAGTCAATATGATCTCTGAAGAATTTCCAACCTGGCGTCTATTCTTCGATGGTGCATCAAGGATCGGACCAAATGGTGCCATTGTGGCAGAAGTTGGTGTGGTCCTCATTTCTCCAGATGGATCGACGATCCAAAGAGCCTACTCTCTAGATGAACCTTGCTCCAATAACGTAGCGGAGTACAATGCTCTACTCATCGGCCTTCAGTTAGCTAAACAACTGAATGTTGAATATCTCGAAGTCTATGGTGATTCTAAGCTGGTTGTTAATCAAGTTAGAGGAACCTATGAAGTTCGTCATCAAGATCTGGTGCCCTATCACGAAGCAGCGATTAACATAGCTACATCTTTCAAAGCCTTCTTCATCGACTATGTTCGACGAGCTTGCAATACTGAAGCAGATGCTTTGGCCAATCTTGCAGCTGTCTTAGCCATCCCTATCAAAAGACAGCAGGTGGTGATCATCTCCAATCGAGAACTGTTCTGTATTGAAAACAATCGTAATATTGAATTCAGCAATTTTGCTGAGACCAATGTTATCGATGACGATTGAAGAATTCCTTTCATCGACTTCGTGGTGCACGACATACTCCCTAAAGATCCTAAGGAGGCTACAAGCGTTCGTCGACGATCTCTCCGATTCTATTACAATCAAACTACCAAGACCCTCTATCGACGAACCTCTGACGGTCTTCTCCTACGTTGTCTTGCTGGTGATGAAGCTAAACAAGTTTTGCGTGAAGCTCACGACGGTGTTTGTGGAGCACATCAGCCTGGTCCTAAACTACAGGATCGTATTAGACGCATGGGTTACTATTGGCCCTCTATGGTATCAGATGCCATTGAGTATGCAAGGAAATGTCGTGCTTGTTAAATCCATGCAGACTCATTCATCAACCATCAGAATTCTTACACCCGACGGCTGCTTCCTGGCCTTTTGAAGCATGGGGTATGGACATCATAGGTCCTATCAACCCTCCTTCTTCTAGAGGACATCGGTTCATATTAGCAATAACCGACTACTTCTCCAAATGGGCTGAAGCTATACCACTGGTTGAAGTCAAGACTAGCAGTGTCATCAATTTCGTTAAACACCACGTCATCTATAGATTTGGTGTACCTCGAAGAATCATCCATGACAATGGACCTCAATTTATCAGCCAGAAGTTCACCAGATTCTGCGATGATCATCGGATTGACAATGTCGCCTCGACAGCATACAATTCTGCCGCTAATGGTTTAGCTGAAGCTTTTAACAAAACCATCATTAAGCTCCTCAAGAAGTTTGCATCCACTAACAAACGGAACTGGAGCGAAAAACTTGGCGAATGTCTTTGGGCCTACCGAACTACGGTTCGCAATCCTACAGGCTTTACACCTTTCTCTTTGGTGTATGGCTGTGAAGCTGTTCTTCCTCTAGAACTGCAAATTCCTTCTTTAAGGATTGCTATTGCTAACGAGCTTACTACAGAGAACAACGATCTTCTTCGACTTCAAGAGTTAGAAGCACTTGATGAGTAGCGATTAATGGCTCAACAGCATATAGAATTATACCAAGCCCGCATCTCGAAGACTTTCAACCGTAAAGTTAAAGTCAGAACATTTCAACAAGGAGAACTTGTTCTAGCGGTCAGACGTCCTATGACTATGACTCATATGAGCAAAGGGAAATTCGATGCGAAATGGGAAGGTCCCTATGTTGTAAGCAAAGTCTTCTCAAATGGAGCTTATCAACTCTCAGAGCTTGATGGTCGAACTGCTATGATGCCTATCAATGGAAAATTTCTTAAGAAGTATTATGTATAAATGTAAATGCTTGTAAATCATCAAACAGAATCAAGTTCATAAATAAAATGCAAATTTTATTTCATTATATGATAGTACATGATATTAAAGGTCACTATCATCTTTCTCTACATTGGGACGCGGGCCACTGTCGTCCTTCTCACAAACATAATCAGCAAAAGAGCCAAGCACCTCCTTGCTGGAACCCACGAGGAACTTGCAGGCGGCCATCCTCATGGCTTCTTCTTCTTCAGTCCTTCCTGGTTCGAGCAGGAAGTCCAGGATGTCCCGTGGTGGCTGGGGTGCAGACGAACCTTCGCTTGCTTCTGCGGCCTTCGGCGGAACTGGATCAGCAGGACGTTCTTCAATCCCCTTCTCAACCTTCGGGGCGATCTCAGCCTTCTTAGATGCTTCTCCAGACGACATTTTTATGTTGCAGAGCAGAAGTGTTCGTTCCTGTCAGATTTCTGCTATATTTATAGGCAGAAGTTCCTCCACCAAAGAAGCGACACATTCATCAGACGGTTCATCCGTTCATTAATTCCTGACGGTTCATCCGTTCATTTATTACATTCATCAGACGGTTCATCCGTTCATTAACTCCTGACGGTTCATCCGTTCATTTATTATATTCATTTGACGGTTCATCCGTTCATTAACTCCTGACGGTTCATCCGTTCATTTATTACATTCATTTGACGGTTCATCCGTTCATTAATGCCAGACGGTTCGTCAGTTCATTTATTACATCCATTCGACGGTTCACCCGTTCATTATCATTCATCACTTGACGGTCTTCCCGTTCTACATTGACGATACATCATCGTTCATTATCCACATCAGCAACTTGTTGTTTTCGACTAAGTTGTCAAATCGAAATAATAGTATTCAATATATTCTGCCATGTCCATATTACCTCTGAGCAGATATAATGAATATAATTATTTTCTACAATCATCAAGAAATATATCATGTCTTGCACCTCTGAATATATTTTCTATCTCTATTATTTATATCTAAATAAGATATACAATAAATAATGGAGCCATAACAAAAATGTCTTTTATTTATCGAAATATGAGACATTACAGAAATACTTCCATAGCAACAAAACCAAAGATACAAAAAAAGTCCTAATCAAGAAGGAGGGATAATCAAGTTGTCAATTTGCTGCTTCAGTATCTGTAGCTCTTCTTCATGAGTTGATTTTACTATCTTTCTTGCTTCTTCCATCCCGCTTTCTTCATCAAAAATGGGCATGTCTATTATTTGGCGGGTAATTTCTGCGCTGTGAGTTTCTTCAGAATCACTCTTCTCCTGAATTAAGGCATTGAGTTGTTCAATCATAAGTCACTGATTGGCAGTCTCCTCTTCAAATTCTTGCTGAAGGCGAATAATTTCTGCTTTCAGTGCAGCAAGTCTTTGTCCTTTGTTTTCAGCCGCCAAAGTAACTGATTCTATCTTAGAGTTGCATTCAGCTGACTTTGCGGAATGAGCTTCTAGAAGATTTTGAAGGTTTACCCTTTCCATATCAGCTTCATGGGCCATTCGCTCATATTCAGCCTGCACCAGAGAGTCTATATCCTTCTTCTTGAGCTCCTTATATTTCTTTATGGAGACCTCTAATTCATTCACTATGTGTTCAAGAAGAGTGGCCTGAGCCTCATCTCCTTGTTCCCTTATGGCTTTTATTAAGAATGAAGTTGGCTTTCTAACCATGATGAAATCAGCTTCTTCTTTTTCTATCATCTTATGAGCCAGAGATCCCAGTGATTCAAAGAAGCACCTGGTGAATGACTGGATAACTTGTTGATTGATGGCCATAGTTCCAGGCATTGCAGCAACTTCTGTTGAGGATGAGGCAGCAGGTTGCTCGATCCTTTGTGGCTGAATCACAGGCTCTTTAAACAAAGGAGCCAGAGTAGAGCTATTTGCTCCTCTTGTTTGTTCCCATATAAAAGTAAAAATTGTTATTTTACTAATCATGTGCCAATGAACAAGAAGATCAAATAAAAACAAGTCTTACCTTGATTTGATCTAACAACAAGTGCATCTCCTGCTGGAATGGGCTCCTGTTGAACGGAAGTAGCTTCAGCTGCGACAGCCTGGCTGCTGCCTGCTTTAGAACCGTAGGATAAATGATGGCTACTACTAATAACCACTGTTGGTATGGGCACCATAGCCAAGTCCGTCGGCGGTGTTGGTAGAGCTTCAAGATCTGCAAGAATTACAAATGAAGACATTAGTTATCAATCTATTTTAAAAGAGAAGATTGCTAAATCTTGTTTTGTACCTTGAGGGTCGGTGGCGGGATTCTCTTTCAGAATATCTCCATCGGCTGTTTCTTCAGGAGATATTTCTATCTCTTTAAAGTAGCATCAACTTTTTCTGCAGTCGCCTCCACTTCAATATCCTTTTTAGGATCTAAAGTATCATCGGCAGTGTCAAGAGAGATGTGTTCTTCATTATCCCTTTCGGGATCTTGTATATATTCATCAACATTTCCAGACGAAGAGCTTTCCTCATCTTCATTTTCTTCTTTTTCTTCTGCTGCATTCCCACTGTCAGTTGCAGTCTGATCCTCCTGCAAGCTATAACTGCAATCTGCCAAAGCTGCAATTACTTCACGTTCTTCTTCTTCACGAAGAGTTCTGGGAGTAAGAGGAGGTTGAGTCGTCTCCGCGACAGGTGAAAGAGGTCGTGTAACATTTTGTTCCTCCTCAATGATGTTTTCTCTGGGTTTTTCAACCTCAGTTCTGGGGTCAAGATCTCCCCTCTGTTCAGTCTCTTCAAGAGTTTTACTCCCGGATTCAGAAACAGGTGTGGGAGATGGCATTATAAGTCCTGCTGCAGCATCTACTGAAGTCAGGAGTTGTCTGGAAGAAGAGGCTTCTAATATTCTTCTGGTGACCAGCTTCTTCTTCTTTCAGTGTAGAGGTCTGTCAGGACTCTCTACATTTATTTGTTCTGTTTGTTTCTGCATAGAAGTTGGTGTAGTGGCAGCTTCTTGATTTGTCTCGGCCAGCTGCCGAGATTGGGACCTTATAGTGACCTTTTCAGAAGAATGATCCAGGATCAATTTCTTCTTTGCTGCAGGAGCAGGAGGCTCCTCTCTTCTTCTTTTCTATGCAGGAGACTTTCCCACTTTCAGAGAAAGTCGCAGGGGTACATTTACTTCTTGAGGGAACATCATCTCCCTCGAAGCTTCTAGAGGTGCATCCGCTGGTTCGTGCACCTCATCATTTGCAGGGAGCGATGAAGCCATTCTCCCTTTTCTCAACCTTGTTGCAGAAGTAAAACTGTCTACGAGATTGAAATTCTCGGCAAAAGTATTTGCGGATGTGTAAAATACCAAGTATGTGAAGAGCATCCGAGGCCCTTGGGGGTGCTCTTTGTTGGCATCGAGAAGGTAGCCTTTGTATCACGGGCATTGTAGTAGGCCCAAGCTCGGGCCCCGTCAATCAAGAAACCATTGCCCTGAAGGCAGGTGATTGCATTCCCTACATGGAATTGGTCATATCCAAACTGCCGAGCAAACCGGCTAGGGAGATATGGTTCCAAGTAGCATTCCTCTTCGAACCTGTATACTAAATGAGATGGTCGAATTGACTTCAACCATTCAAAGGCTACACGGTTTAAGGGTTGCAGCTTTGAATCTACCATGTTTGGTGGCATCTGGTCATGACCGGCAGGGAGAGGAGCACAACAGAAGTTCCATCCTCTGTTCAAATTTAAAACATATCTGTATTCACTCAGAGAGGTGTACTTCCATTTACCCTGAGAATATCTGCGCAAGAAGCTGCCATCTACCGGTCCCATACCAGGGTCCATTAAAGTTGGATAGTGAAGAAGCAACCATCCAAAGAGGTATGTATACGGCAGTTCGAGGCGGGAGAATTCTTTCTCTCCCTTTGCCTTCAACATCGAGTCAACATACAAACGAAGACTCGCATTCAATCTGCAGGTCATTACTGATAACAAGTCAACCTTGTAACCAAAAACTAGCTTGACGGCGGCAAAAAGTACGCCACGATGGAAATGGTCCACGGCACTAGATCCCGGGACCACAAATAGTCTGAGCCAGTGTGTCAGAAACCCTGCCAACTGGGCTTCTTTGGACATGGGTCTGTAACCCATTCTCAAAAAACTCTCCAAAATGTCACCTTTCTTTAAAGGTGGACATTGGTAATCATCCTTCATTTTCTTATCATAATGTTTACTCTCTTCCATCATCTTCATGACTTCTGTGTTGCTTAAGGGTTTGAAAAAATCAGGGTAACATTTGTCATTTTCCTTGGTTTTCTTCTCTTCTATATGATTTAAGAACAGATACGGCAGCCACTTTGAGGAATAGCAAGTGTTGGCTGTCGCACTCTTATAGTACAAAGAGCAAATCTTGTAATGGCATAGCAGTTCTTCAAAAACTGCTACCATATCTGCATTTTCTATTCTGAGTTTGTCCAATTCGTCATTTGTGGGAACAAACTCCTCATACGAAGCATCCGCCATGGGCAGGTACGAGATGTACTTCATCTCGTGGAGTGCAAATCCTATCTCTCCACCCGGGGTCATGAAGGTTCCTGTCCTATAGTTGTACCTTTCAGCCAAGGCTAAAAACATATGAGGGTTGGAAGCAAAGCCGTATACAGTGGCATGCACTCTTTGATACAGATTAATCTGTTGGAGTCTGTCTTGGATTGCTGTCAGAATCCAATTTGCAATACAATTCCATCGCTTGTAATCTGGATTCACTAATCCAGTCAGTCTGATATCCTATTCAGGGTATTTCCCTTCAGCCTTCGTAAATTTATTTGCGAAAATAGGGGTTCTGACGGGCATCAGCATAGAGGAGTTCTCCGGTGGAATGCAGCCAGGTCTCAAGCCCCTCAACATGACGCTGTATCTATCAGAGGAGCTATAAAACATATCTTTCCTGTTAGGCCCCTTCTTTACAAAGATCTTCCCTGCACGGGCGTCCTGGAAAAGAGTGATGTTCCACTCCATCTTCCTTGGGTAGCTCGCATGAGCATACCGCGATAAAGGAAGGCAGCGAGCAATGTCTGGAATGAAGAATGATCTATCTTCCCGATGGACGATTATCTTCTCCATCCTTGGCCTAGGCTGAGAGACTTTCTCAATGGCATCACCAAACAGGAATAAGGGTTTCTTGTGGATAACAGCATCCGCTGACTCCAGAGGCTGTCCATTCATCAGACACATTAAAGTTTCGTTATCCTGGGAAATCAGTATAGCCTGACGAGAAGCCGGCAGATCGTACTGAGGATAGTGAACGTGAGACAGATCTTCTTTATACTCAGACTCCGAAAGGGTTCCCACAAAATGTTCATAATCTGGATCTTTATTGGTTTTAACTACATCAAAAACAGATAAAGATCAGTACAAGTCAAAATCAAAGACTCTGTTTTCAGATAAACATTGAAGTGCGCAATCATTAGATTGTGCTGACATAGATTGCGCAATATCAGATTGCACATCCCACCAGGATGCGCAAACCAATCAATTGCACTGACTTCCAGCGCAAATCAATCGATTGCGCTGACTTCCTGTCAGCACAATTCAACATATTGCGTGGGAATGCAGCCTTCATAAAAATGAAGACTGACAGTTGATGCAACCAAAACCCTAAAAAGGGTGGCGCAATATGAATTCATCTCTAAAAAGAGATGAGTTTCGAAGATCAAAAGAAGTCGAATCACCCTAAAGAGGGTTTTCGATCGGGTTAACAACCTCTCAGAGCTGGGTGCGCAGCCTCGTGACGAGAGGCTCGTTGCGCAGTCCTAGAGGAAGACTCGGCCGGGGCTTTCTCCTTCGCGGCGGCGGCGGTGGCAGAAGATCGTCGGGGGGCCATTGTTAGTCGGAGGAGGAGGACAGCAAGGGTCGAAGGAATTTCTCTCAAAAGCTCAAAGGATACAAAGTAAAAAATGAAAGTAAAAGGACAGCTATTTATAGCTTTCGAAATACGAAACGGCTGCCTTGGATTGCGCCTGAAATTGGGGGCTTTTCGCTTTGTGTAGACAGCTCAGCATCATGCGCAACTTGATTCAAAATTCAAAAATTCAAAGTATTTCGAAACTTTGAATGAAATCAACTTTCGAAAACTTTGAAGGGGGTCTTGTAGGTCCTAAAAAATCAAGTTGCATCAATCAACAAAGTCAAAAAAATCAAGACATACATCATTTTGATGAATTGCACATACAACAGATTGCGCAGCAGTCCAATTGCGCACACTGGTTTGCGCACACTTTCCATTGCGCAGGCTGACGTGGCAAGAGTCATCATTACCAAATCAAATTAAATCTTTCTGACAACTGACAGCACGAAGAACGAGGGGACTGTTCGTTTATTGTGCCGCACAGTGCTCGAGGGCGGCTGACAGCTGGCAGCGCAATCCAATCCTGCGCAGTCTGAGTCTGCGCAAATCAAGGCTGTGCAATTTAGTCTGCGCATTCTATCAACCTAAACGATAAAGTACACGTGACATTCATGCCATCAATTGCTCATTACGTGGCAACTGTTTATGCACGATCATGCGCATTTCTATCAAATAATGCCATGTGTCCATGATAGTTGGCCCATGATCCAGTAACTGTCTGCGCAAACCAATGCTGCACAAACCAAATGCTGCGCAAATCATCCTGCGCAGTCCAGAATAACTGAAAGTTAGTTATTTCCAGAACTCTTTAAATAGAGTTTCAAGTCTTCATTCAAGGGGATCAGAGATCAAGTATCAGAGATCAGAGAGAGTCCAGGAGTTCTTGCCCAAGTGCTGCTGCATTCTTCCGAGGCTTTTGCTTTCAACTTCCGAGGCTTTTGCCTTCTGTTTTCTGAGTTGTTTTCAACTTCAGAGGCTCCGTCTTCAAAAGTTCACATCGTCCAAGGGATAAAGCAATCGTCATCTAGATTGGATTCCTACAGTTGTAATTTTCCCAGAATTCTTGTAATCTTTATTACAGTTTGTATCAATAAAGTTTTATACTTTTGTTTTTGCAAACACTCTCAGGTATCTTTGGATAGGCGGAGGAGCTCGAATAGGAAAATTCGTACTGGAGTACTGGCCAGTTGTACCAGTATGTCGAAGTTGTGGGGCTTAGCTAACCCCGAAGTGTTGTCTTTACGAAGAGGCCTGTCGAAGCAGGCCTTCTTCTGCTTTTGTTTATCAGCTGCAGGAGGTTGGGATAAACCTTCTCCTTGGACAACTGTGGTGATGATAGGAGGCATCACCTCGGACGGAACCTCCTCTGGTTGGGCGTTCTGCTGTGAACGCGTTTGTACGGGCAGTACTTCCTCATGGAAGGAAGTCACCATTCGACAAGACTTGGTCTTCTTGTTTTTGCTTTTGGAGGTAGAGGATACCCCCGGTTGAGTCAACTCTGGAACGAGATCCGGGTGAACCCATATGATCTTTCCTTGGATGTTGTGAGTGGTGTGAGCCCACCCACGTTGGCACGGGTTGGTGGAAGGTTGACTACTTTCATTATCGCCTTTGGGATGGGGACGACACCATCTTGAGCTGTGGTAGGCAGAAAGGTGCCGAATTGGAGCGACACCATGTTGGCCGAGACTGTCTTCTCCTCGTAATCGACTGTGATGACATTCACATTGATCATGCACCGTATGTAGTCTTTAAGGATGTAGCATTCTTTAGTTGGATGTCCAATGAACCGATGGTAGTGACAATACCTCGGGTCGCCGACTCTGCCTACTTTGTCAGGACGCTTGGGATCAGGTAACTTGATTTTGTTGCCCTGCTTCAGCACCTCGAAGAGCTGTAGGGTACCCTCATCATGGAAGGATTAGACCATCTTTGGTCGTGGCACGGTAGGAGGCCTCTGGGTAGGACCTTGCGTTGTGTTAGACGCTTTGACAGTCAATGCCTGCTTCCCTTTCGCTTAGCGGCTGCTACTGCTGGTCGCAGGCCATTTCCCTTTGTCGTCAAAGGTGGAGAAGTTAACCCCCAGAAGGAGAGCGTTATGCGCCTTCTTCTCAGCAGCTTCGGCTTCAATGATCAATGAACTCCAATCAGGAGGGGGAGTGGAGTTGAGCCAGAGCTTGATCGCATGGATCATGTTCATGATGTAGGAGTCGATGAGCTCATGTTTCGGCATGCCTGGGGCAACCTTAGGAATGCTTGTTAAAAATGCTCGATGAATTCTCGAACAGTCTCCTTCTCAGTCTGTCATACTTCTATTAGAGACGACATGGTCATGTTTCTCCCTCCGTTTTAGAATCGATCGAGGAAGAGGCGTATCAAGTCGTCGAAGAACAATATGGAGTTATCAGGGAGACTGTAATACCAGTCGTAAGCAACTCCCTTCAGAGCCCCGACAAATAAGCTCGTAAGCAAGGCATCTTCCTTCGGGAGGTGTCACGTCTGAGACTGAAAGTAGATCAAGTATCGATGAGGAGAGTCCTTCCCGTCGTATGGCGTCTGTGTATATGGTTTATACTTAGGAGGATAAACCACCTTGTTCCACTCCAGAGGATAGGGTTGAGGAAGCCCCAACTTCTGACGTTTTTCCTGCCTATTTTGGGCCTCGAAGCGTTCATGAAGGTCCTTGATCATCTCGGCTAAGTCTTCTGTCGAGTTGGGAGCAGGTGAAGGCGGTACGGCCTGAAGCTGGATATTGGAAGGAGCTGACGCTCGCGGTGCAGTGTGGTGCTCCGCCCCTGAAGATACCCGTTAAGGGGGTATAGTGGAATCTCCGTTAGCCCCTGGATCGGGGCTAGTGGAGACAGGTGCCCTTGCCAGAGTGGTTCGAATGTCGAATACTGCCTGGGTTAGGATCTGTTTGGAGGAAGAGAGGGTCTTGAGACTCCCCTCAAGGGTGTCTATGCGTTGCACGATGTCCAGCGCTGGAGCGTCTGATTCTCCTTCATCACCACCCCTTTCCATGTAAGATGTCATGACATGGGTGGAAGTGGATGGATCGATCGAGGCTTCGTTTTCGACCTCGCTTTCCTGTAGAGGGTCTTCTTCTTCCGAGGCCTCGTGTTGGCTACCCCTAGCTACGTTACGGTCGGTTTGTGGGAGCACTTCCTCATCTTCGAGGGGAGGGTTGTCAGAGGCTTGACTACCCCCAGCTGTTGCTTCCGCCAGGGCTTTGCTCCTCGCTCGGGTACGATCGTACACCCCTGGGGACGGGACCAATGTTTTGTTCTTCCTCAGCTGAGTCTTGGCTGCAGAGGCTGAGGAGTTGGTGGTTGTCTTTCTTACGGATGAGGAGACAACATGACAAGAAGTGATCTTGGACTCCGCTTCGTCTTCAATTGGCAATTTCTTTCCGAGGTGACGTCGGATAGGTGTCGTAGTTGGTAGTCGCTGAAACACGGACTGCCTTTGTGGTGGAGCCGTTGTTTTGCAACAACATCAATTGATGGTGAGCATGGCACAGGTGTACCCTACGAGGGACACATTATGCTCATTAGTCAGCCCTCCTGATCTGCGTTTATGACTGATTATATTACGCAAATTATGTTGAAAGAGTTTTACTTTAACATCCCTATCAGGCGCATGGCAAGGCCAAGCACCGGGGTGGTCATGTGAATGTTATACCCCATGATCTGGTTCACATGCTGAGATACGCCCAGATCATTTGTAGAGGAACAATATTTATGGCAACTTGAGTCTACTTCATGCGCGTCACCCAGGTGGGCGCATGGACCCAACATCGCAGTTGCCCAGCCAGACTTGGTTCGAAATACAGTAGATGCGCCCAAGCGGGAAAGGAACTTTGAAAGCCGACTCGTTTCTAGCACAGATGCGATCGAGTCGACTCTGTATAGCTTACCATCAGCAACATGCATGATTTTGAGCACATACTTCTGGTTAGCTGTTGGCGTAGCACGTTCGTGGCGCATGGCCTGTGTTGCATTGGATTTCTTTGTAGTAGCCTGCGAAGGCGCATAGTACTCAGAATCTAATTATTTTTTGCCATGACAGCGAGTGAGTCTGTTAAAGACAGACATTCTCTCATGCGCACCATAGCTCATGTGCTAGAGATTGGTTGCACCTCTGCACCATTGGCGCATCTTCTTCGACTGGAAAGAAGACGGTTGGGGGATGCAGTCAACAAAGTTTTTCTCAGACAGACGTGCGGCACTAGTGGATGCATCCTTGTTGCTGAGGGCGTCGGCAGGAAAGGCCAGCTGCAATGGTGCATCCCCTTCAGTGATAGAGGCAGGCGCATCGAGCTTGCGCACCCAGACTTAGCGAGTCTTCTTCGGCTTTGGCAGCCGCTTCGAAGGACTCGTGCTACCTTCAGAGACGAACTCCTCATACGTCTGTTGATTGAGGCGTACCACAAGTATTTTGTGGGAGGAGACGAGTTTGATGTCGTCAGATTGCGACACAACTTTCTCGTTGGAGGAGAAAGAGGTCCCCAACAGAGTCGCCAGCTTATTTGCCATCAAAAATGCGACAAGGTTTGTTAATCAAAACTTTGGTATTTCACTTACAAATAAAACAGTATACAATGTAGGACTTAGACGTAGTTCTAGGAGTACACTTTTGTTTTTATCTAAAAACTGTACCGGTGGAGCGAGTGGTAATGCGTTTACTACGTTGACGATCTAATGACGATCTTGAACTCTCTGAAGGTCCGGGTGCCTCAGGATGCCGGAGCATTACGAGCAGAAGCGGACGTTGAGTGTCTCTTCTGGCCTCTGTATGTGGATATAATAGTCTGTCTGTATATATCCCTCTCTGTCTATGTGTGTGTAGTGAAGGAATAATCCTTCTATTTATAGATAGCAGGCTGGCTGCTCATGCACGTACATGTCGGATGTGCCTGGACGTGGGAACGCTATGTAGCTGATGCTGGCGGGGGCGCATGATTGATACGCCCTGGATTGAAGCTGAATCTGCTGGACTGCTGCGCTGGGCTGCGATGGAGCTGACACATGGCAGTCACGAAGATTTGGTTTTTGCTGAGATCTTGGGTGGTTAGCACCCATTCTTGAGTAAAACTGAGTCAAGGGATGCGTGACATATGCATGTGGCTCAAAGATCTCGTTTTGGAGGAGAATGATCCGTCAGGGTGCGCCTAGGATCGGGCGCATGGAGGCGACTTAGTCTATGAGTTTTACGCATCATAGACGAGTCTGGACGCATGGCTTTGGAGACGCATGCAGAGCTTCGCATCAGGGTGCACCTAGGATCAGGCGTAGGGGAGACGACTTGGTCTCATAACTTTTAGGAGTCATGAGCAAGTCCAGGCATATGGCTTTTAAGGCGCATGCAGAGCTTTGTCTTCTGTTGCTTGGGATCAGAAGTAAGCCGTGGGGGCGCATGACCACGGGGGCTTAAGCAGTCTTCTGGGCGTATGGCCATGAGATGCATACAAATGATCGGTCTGCCACATTGTCGACCCCAGATGTAATGATGGTACTGACCTCAGCGGTGCTTCATTTTCTGTAAGGGCTACTGATTGGACATCTTCGGAAGACGTATAGCCGCCCTTTGTCATTCAACATTAAATGTTTGATGGAAAGGGTTGCTTTGGTTAATACCAATCTGGGAGCATGGCTATGTCTGCTAGGCGCATCCATGGGGAGCGCATAAATTGACGGCACATCTGCCAATGTGTCACATCCTCTTTGGCCCGTCTGTTGGGTTCTTCGAGGCGTTAATGGTTGCCTTGACTTAGACGAATACGAGGCGACAAATGTATTTGCTATTAATACAAATTTATTGCATAGAATTTGGAATGTTGGCCATTTGGCACTCAGGTGTAGGGTGCCCGTGCTTATAAATAGTCGTATGACGGAAAGCTTTGCTTTCATCTTCAAAAGATAAACTTGGCCGGAGCTCTGCCTTGGCGATCTGCCGAACTCGAGCTCTTTTTGAGGGTAAAAATGTGTTGCCCCAGTCTTTCCGTCGCTCTGAGCTTCTGTGATAGTGTCTGTTGCATCCAAGTATCAGGATCGTCGAGCCCCGACACAGGCCGATGGTGCCTGTTGCATCCAAAGATCGGGGCATCGTGCCGCGATCCTTGTCAAGCTAGGAGAGCTCCTCCTCCTGCTACACAAGGACAGATTGGTACATATGAGAGAGAGTGATTCACTCTGACTATGCACGGAGATGCACGTATGTTGAGATGCTAGAATGATGCGCCTGGACGAGACATCAGAATGATGCGCCTGGACGAGACATCGGAATGATGGGCATGGACGAGACGTCAGACTGATGCACCTGATAGATGATGCGCCAGGCAGGGGCGCATGGCAGTTTACTGTGTCTGGCTGTAGCTTTAGGATCTTTCTTTTTTGTAGAAGTTCTCCTTTGTAAAGCCTTTCTTTATACATGTAATGAACTTTCATATGAAATAAAAGTCCTCTTTTGTTTGTCTTTAAGTTTATACTTTTCTTTTGCTGTGCCAATTATCTGTTTGAGTTTCATGGCACATTTGAGTCATTTGCATAGTTGGGTTGAGCGCATAGGATTCTGGATTGTAGATGCGCCTGAAATTCTATGCTTCTACAATATATTGTTTGTGATTTAGGTTGATAGATATTTGCATGGAGTGTAGTTCTCATGGATAGTGGGATAGACCTTGGTACTACAGTTTCAGCACAATTTGGATAACTCCAGGCAAGTATACCTTGCCAACATGATTTACAGTATCTATATGCTTATAGTTTCTTATCATTCGATTCACACTGGATATACTGCACACGATTTTCTTCTGTTTATTATCAGTACATTGTCATGATTTTTCCTGCTGACACATAGACCTGACACACGAATTCGTACTGCATGGCATAGAGGTGACTCTTATGATCACTAGATTTTGCTGATATTTGATCTCCTGTGTACATGTTTTGACCGGACTTCTGGACTTATCTTTCATTAGAGTCGGACTGGATGTATTGTGGATACAACACGTACTGTAGCATTGGGTGGGGAGGACAGTTACTAGGTAAGAGGGATACTTTGCATATATCACTATGTACTTATTATTATACATCCTTATTCGAGAGATTTTGTAACCGGAGTTACGTGCCTCTCATATTTATCGTGTGTCTCTATACCGGAGCTACGACTATATTTATCGGGAGACTCTATACCGGAGCTACGATCCTGTATCACGAGAATCTCTATACCAGAGCTACGGATTTTATATTTGGAAAGCGCTCGCGTCGAAAGTTGTCCTCAATTACATATCATATAGACTAGATGGTTTGTCTAGTATTAGTGCCACTTGATCACCTATTTACTACCTTGGTCACGTGTTTAGCATCTGGATCTGTCACGACCCGTACCCTGTGTAGGGGCACGAGAAGTGGGTACGTCCAGCCTACGCCGCAATGTCGGCGGTAGAACGCTGTCCTAGGTTACTATCTAAACAACAACTAACGCAATTATATAATGTACTTGTCAAAATCTCAACTCCGAACGGAGGAAAAGTATAGATATAATAAAATCTCAATCACAGTCTAAGTACGATAAGATAACACAGAAGTTTATAACTAAAGACTAAACAACAACAATTATAAACTACTAAATAATAATATCTCAAACAAACTCAAATACAAACTCATATCTCAAGTTATTACAATTCAAGTTTTAAAACATAAAAACTAAACCAAGTCTACTAGCTAGTCTCCCGATCACTCCTGAGTGTCGGGGACATAGGTAGCTAAGCCATCTCCTGCTCCAAGATAAGTAGGGCAAATGTCCTCAGGGCAATCATCTGTAATATTTTCAACAGGTCCAGTCAGGACAGGAACGAGTACAATTCATCAAGAAATCCCAAGTAAATGACAGAGAACTATAAAGCAGTTTATAGACAATTATATTGATGAACATGGCAGTTTTATACAGGTAGTGATGTAGAGAAACAGTTAAGGTACAAAGAAAGTAAGGTAACTAAACAAGAGGAGAAACATGGCAAGGAAGGCTGTAAAATATAATCTAGTTGAACTAGAGTAACATGATATAAGTCCAGACAGTATAATATGAGTCAAGTGTAATCCCAGTGTGAGTCCAGACAATATAAATCTAATACCAGATAATTCCAGTACAAGACGAGACGTGTCCAAGCCAGCCTACGCCGCAGAGTCGGCGGTAGAACGCTGTCAAGCCCGCAAGAAATAATACTCAAAAAATAACATTTGATGCTCATTCACAATTCTACATTTATTACAACATTTATAATTAAAGAAGGTACAAGATTTACAATTAATGAAATTGATACAATTGCTTTCTATTTCTAGGTTGTCCTCAGCATACCCAAGCCTTCCAGTGCTAAGAATGATCGCGGCTAAACCTGAAAAATGTTGGTTTCCAGTCAGGAATGGAACAAGTACACAAACCGACGGCAATGCAAAACATAATAGAATTAACAAGACATGAAAATGAGATATCAAAACTGGAAAATAACTGAAGACATAGCACGATAGAGAAGAAAATAAGAAAAAACTAATAAAAGACATCTATCTAGGTGGTATGAAATATCTGTTTCGACATGTGAACGGCTAGGGGGTAAATCCGGCATCTACACGTGCCGTGTGCAGATGCTATTGTTCACGAATAGACATCTTAGGATATTTCTGGGTAGTCCACATGTTTACTAAGATATTTCCCCTCCCGACTACTCCGTGTGACGAGCGTGTCAACAAGCAGCAAGATATATGTATAGACATGAAATGAAAAGACTACTATGAATCGGAAAGCAATCAGAAAGTACACTTGCCTGAGGTCCTTAGCTGGTAAAACCAATATTCCTGTAGGGTTCAGAAAAGTCCAGTTGTCTAGGGTTGATATGTAGGAATCCAAAATCGAAAGAAAAAGGGGAAACATGATTAGTCCCGGTCAATGACTTATAATCGAAACGGTTTACGTAAATAAATATTTTACACTATTTCGAAATTACTATATGGTTTGAAAAACTATATTTATCTAGCCCAGAACATATATCTTTAGAGAGTTTATTAGAAAATATTTACAACTTTATATAAATAAACATATTAGAAACCATATTAATTTATTAATTCTTTTTAGTCAAAAGATATTATAAGCATTTACAAAATATATTAAAACTTATTTATAAATATGATATATATATAGGGCCCAAACGTATTGTTATTATAAACCTAATATAAGCCTTCAAATATGGAAGCCCAATTTGGTTATCTACGAGCCCAAATTAATATATATTTAGTTTTAGGAAAAGTAAAATGATGCTAATATTGTTAGTTGTCTAATAAAATATTTACTAACTATATATTAGCAAAAGTTTTACTAAAATAATAATGATAACCCTAACATTAGTTAATAACGATAATACAGTCAATATTGTGCTTAAAGAAATAATATATATACACATTATTATATATATTGATAAGTAAAAGAAAATATTAATAAATATTAATAAAACGAATAAATATCAATCAACAGCAGTGTTCTTGAGATTAGGAAAGAGAATACTCAGAATAGAGAGGAGAGAACGGAAGAGGATGGGAAAGAGCTCACCTTGGCGGCGACTTCACGCCGGAGGCGAAGCTCGGCCTTGCTCAGCGCGGTGGAGGGAGGAGGACCGGGGAGCGCTCGGGAAGAGCACCGGCGGTTGGTGGCTTTGCCCGGACGGAGAGGGCTAGGGCATCGGCCGGGGCAAGGGTGGTGACACGGAGGCTCGACTCGCCGAGACCGGAGGGGACTCGGACGGCGCTTGCCGCGGATCTGGACGCCCCGCGGTTGGATGTCGTCGGCGCACCAAGCTGGCGCAGCAGAGCGCGAAGAAAGGCGATCTCGGTGGCTCCCATCTCCGGTCGGCGGCAATCGGACGAGGTGGTCTGCATCTAGACGGCAGACACGGCCCACACGGAGGAGAGGTCGCCGGGCACGGAGAACAGACGCGGAGCATGGCTGGACCGTCTGGACGAGGGGTCGGCGTACGTGGGCGGCACGGCGCGGAGGAGATCAGCGAACGAGCTACGGCGACGCTCGACATAGCAGTGTCGGCGCTGGAGCGCTTGCCGAGCACAGCAGCGGGGGCTCGGCGAGCGGAGGGAACTCGCCGTCGGGGAAGTTGTCGGCGAACGCGCGGTTTGCGTTGGCGTCAGGTTTCCTTTCTTCTCTTCTTCTGATGTCTGTGGTGGTAGTCGGGGTGGGTGATGATTGCTGTGGTGATGGCCGAAGGGAAGGCCGGGATGTATTCTGGTGATGATGTACTCGTAATAAGATGCGATGTAAAGGACACGGACACACGGGTCCGGACACGGTTGTGATGGTGGTCATTTTGCTGGACACAGAC
This sequence comes from Iris pallida, assembly GCA_029216955.1. NCBI lineage: Eukaryota > Viridiplantae > Streptophyta > Magnoliopsida > Asparagales > Iridaceae > Iris > Iris pallida. The sequence goes on along the minus strand of JANAVB010028818.1, from coordinate 13,607,387 downwards.
ACAAACGAACACGGACATGGTGGTGGGGTTCGGCGGATGAGGATTGTGAGGTGCTGTGGCTGGAAATTATGGGGAAGGTGGTGGCTCGGAATGGCTGGGTTCAGGGAATTGCACGGAGGGAGAGAGAGAGTTCTCATATACTTATATCATATGGAAAGATCACGTCGCTTCCTTAGGAAAAATTCTATCGAAATCAAATCGAGATTAGATTAAATATCAGGATATTTATTTTAAAAATATTTAGTTTACTAAATAGCTAATTTTATCATTACAAAAATCAATTATTGATCATTTCCTAATATTTCGATATTATCTAAATAAATGCAAAAGATATTTTCATTTGGTTTCAACAATCTTATTTATATAAAACTAAACTAGAAAATCTTTTGATTGATGCCGAAGATCTAATTCTTAAAACCATAAGCATTTGAAAGTCTAAAGTAATAATAAAGCTTCTTTTATAATAATAAAATATTTTTATTAAAACAATATAAGCACATCTCAAAATGTATAAATTAGTTTAAATAATATTTGATAATATTAAGCAATCCAAACCATACTCGAATTATAAGAATAGATCCATATCATTTAAACGGTTAGCATAATAATATTTAAATGACATATTTTCAAATCAAAATGATAATTGATTTCGCTATATAAATAATATTCGACGTTTTCGAATATTCTTAAAACATGTTTTTATTCATCCGAAAACTCTATAAAATACTTATAACAATTTAAATCAATTTTTCAAATTAATATTTAATAAAATCCAAAGTAGTACATTCTTTACAAAGCTAACAATATCATCTAATAAAATATTTTTATTAGCACAAATCAGCACTCCTAAAATGTTTAATTTAGAACTAGTTTTCGATAAGAGAATCAATCAAAAATCATTCACAAAAATCTCGACGAAAATCGTCTTTAAGCGCAATAAATAACTAAAATAAATTTTAGAAAAAAAATTGGGCAGGGAAGTTACAAATCTACCCACCTTAGAAATAAATTCGTCCTCGAATTTATTGACTATCAAGATAGACGGACTTGGTTAATCGGCAAAAAATGATGGTAAGATTATGATAAGGAAAATATTGGAAAAATAGATGAAAATAAAAGAGAAGAAAGAAGAAACTGTTCATAATAATAAAAATTTTGTGATAAAAACATTGATCAACTAGGGTAGAAATGGAAGGGGAATAGGTATGGTTTAGTATTGGAACCTTTGGCTATGGTTTTGAATTCTACAATTGCTCTAAAATGTTTTCAAAAAGAATTCGGCAATCCTTCATCAATCGAAGACTCTACCCACCTTAGAAAATTTCTTACTCGAAAATTTCGAATGGCACAGTTAGTCATGATCAAGAAATGATATGATCGATGATCAAATGAATTAGGACGTGAATAAAATTGAAATTTTAAGAAAAGATACTATATGGCACGATTAGCTACCCTTGGAATTATATAGGTATGATCAATGGTCCAATTTTAGTTGATGCTAAACATGGAAAAATCACTTAGATAAGTTTAAGAAGTAGTCGCGATCAAGGCTACTCATGGAAGTCATCTAAGCATGATCAAAATTTAAAAGTTGATACGAGCATGAACAAGATCACAATAGTCATGATCACGGTGGAATAAAATAAAACTTAGTTATAAATATAGCACGATTATGATTTAGTCATGAACAAAAATTGTTCAAGATCGATCAAAATTGAAATCATTGTGGTACGAACAAGTAGTTAAGCAAAATTATTTAGGCACGATTATAGAATCGAATTCTAGGATAACCTGCGAATTGGCACGATTGAAATAGAATCGATTAGTTTAGTCGTTATCTAGAGGTCGTTAAGGATGGTCCAAATCGAAACCGTTCTAATACGATCGATTGGGTAAGCATGATCAAAGAATTGTAATCTAGGGGTGATTATGAATCTAATGGAAGGAAATCAAATTAGGTTTAGAAAATGACAATTCAAAAATAGGAAGATATGGAGGAAAAGAACAATCAATTTATTGAGAAGTTGGTAACTAGGAATAATACACAAATTAATTTAGAAATTCCTAGTCGTATGTCAATAAAAGACGTAGCATATATGGTATTCGAATATCGTAAACATATCTGAAGTCATTTTACCGAGAATTTATGCCTCGCCAGTGTACAGCTAGCTGCATTAAACTCTTGGTTCCACGACTCAAATGAGGATACGGTAATGAAATACTCTATCAACTCTATCCAATCTTGACATAATAACTCAATGATGAAATAAGACGACCAAGACATAGTTTTAATAATGTTCGATCACCCATACTTACTTAAAATTATTTCAACTTAGGGATCATGCCACGCCAGTGTGCTGCTGGCTGCAGTAAACCCATAGTCTCGATAATCCAAATAAGTGGCGACAGTGCGCTGCTGGCTGCCATCGCAAATCAACGAGCATTCTTTTAACTATACCTTATGAAATTTCAAAGGAGGTTCTAGAATTTCAAAGAAGTTCTAAGAGGGTGTAAGTATCTGTCCTTCAGTATGAATATCAAGTTTTAAAAAGAAAATGATTAGTTAGGAAGGATAACTCTTGAATCCAAAAACTTAACTTAGGATTAAGGTATAGACAATTGAGTGAGAAATTATTTAAAAGATAAATCCCTTGAGTCCAAAAATATAAGTGATACAAACTCATGATATGGCTATGTCTAGAGAAGACATAAGATAAAGTTGTACAAATGATAAGATCAGGAAGGAAAGGACCGAAGGCAAAAGAAATATAAACTTAAATTTATATTTCTCTAACATTCAAGATCGAGGAAAATATATATAAAACACCATGTCTACTTATTATGAATATATTTATACACAAGTATATATGCATAGTCTAAGTAAATCCCAAAATATCCAAAAATATCATTCTAAAAAAAGGTTATCCTATTTCCAAGAAAATATAAATTTAAATAGCAATAATACATATATTATATTCAATACATATAATTTATAGAAATTATTCCCAATACTAGAAATGGACTACCCAAAATATATATACACCTCTATATATCTACATGGACGACGTGGGTCGCACTACGTGACCATCAGGACTTGGGGAATTCAGGCTAGATTGGAACAACCGAGTCTTTTAAAAGTCAATAATCTTAATAATAAATAATTAAATTATCCTTAGTGTTATGTCGCGATTTGGCCTGGTTTTCCTAATTAGTGTACACCTTTGACTCAGTCTTTTAAAGGCGATCTCGGTGGCTCCCATCTCCGGTCGGCGGCAATCGGACGAGGTGGTCTGCATCTAGACGGCAGACACGGCCCACACGGAGGAGAGGTCGCCGGGCGCGGAGAACAGACGCGGAGCATGGCTGGACCGGCTGGACGAGGGGTCGGCGTACGTGGGCGGCACGGCGCAGAGGAGATCAGCGAACGAGCTACGGCGACGCTCGACATAGCAGTGTCGGCGCTGGAGCGCTTGCCGAGCACAGCAGCGGGGGCTCGGCGAGCGGAGGGAACTCGCCGTCGGGGAAGTTGTCGGCGAACGCGCGGTTTGCGTTGGCGTCAGGTTTCCTTTCTTCTCTTCTTCTGATGTCTGTGGTGGTAGTCGGGGTGGGTGATGATTGCTGTGGTGATGGCCGAAGGGAAGGCCGGGATGTATTCTGGTGATGATGTACTCGTAATAAGATGCGATGTAAAGGACACGGACACACGGGTCCGGACACGGTTGTGATGGTGGTCATTGTGCTGGACACAGACACAAACGAACACGGACATGGTGGTGGGGTTCGGCGGATGAGGATTGTGAGGTGCTGTGGCTGGAAATTATGGGGAAGGTGGTGGCTCGGAATGGCTGGGTTCAGGGAATTGCACGGAGGGAGAGAGAGAGTTCTCATATACTTATATCATATGGAAAGATCACGTCGCTTCCTTAGGAAAAATTCTATCGAAATCAAATCGAGATTAGATTAAATATCAGGATATTTATTTTAAAAATATTTAGTTTACTAAATAGCTAATTTTATCATTACAAAAATCAATTATTGATCATTTCCTAATATTTCGATATTATCTAAATAAATGCAAAAGATATTTTCATTTGGTTTCAACAATCTTATTTATATAAAACTAAACTAGAAAATCTTTTGATTGATGCCGAAGATCTAATTCTTAAAACCATAAGCATTTGAAAGTCTAAAGTAATAATAAAGCTTCTTTTATAATAATAAAATATTTTTATTAAAATAATATAAGCACATCTCAAAATGTATAAATTAGTTTAAATAATATTTGATAATATTAAGCAATCCAAACCATACTCGAATTATAAGAATAGATCCATATCATTTAAACGGTTAGCATAATAATATTTAAATGACATATTTTCAAATCAAAATGATAATTGATTTCGCTATATAAATAATATTCGACGTTTTCGAATATTCTTAAAACATGTTTTTATTCATCCGAAAACTCTATAAAATACTTATAACAATTTAAATCAATTTTTCAAATTAATATTTAATAAAATCCAAAGTAGTACATTCTTTACAATGCTAACAATATCATCTAATAAAATATTTTTATTAGCACAAATCAGCACTCCTAAAATGTTTAATTTAGAACTAGTTTTCGATAAGAGAATCAATCAAAAATCATTCACAAAAATCTCGACGAAAATCGTCTTTAAGCGTAATAAATAACTAAAATAAATTTTAGAAAAAAAATTGGGCAGGGAAGTTACAAGGCTGTAAAATATAATCTAGTTGAACTAGAGTAACATGATATAAGTCCAGACAGTATAATATGAGTCAAGTGTAATCCCAGTGTGAGTCCAGACAATATAAATCTAATACCAGATAATTCCAGTACAAGACGAGTCCAGTATAAGGTGAGTCCAGACAATGATCAATAATTCCAGGGTGAGTCTAGACAACACTCTAACAGTGTGTTTTAAAATTTTGAGATCGACATGTAAATGGCTGTAGGTAATACGGCACACCATACATTGATCAAGTGAGGGATGGCTATCGTTCCAGTATAATTCCAAGGGAGGTGATTCCAGTATTTGGGTAATATTCACATGTCTACTCTAATATTTTCCCGCCCACAAGTACACGTGAATCCATAATCCGATACGAAATAGTACAAGTCCAGCCAAAACATGAATGATACCAGAAGTGATTCAAGAGTGATTCCAGTAGGTGATTGCAGAAGGTGATTCCAGTAGTGATTCCAGAAGTAGAGGCCAGACATAAATAAATGAGTGTCGTATGAAATGGATCCAGCAATATCGAATCGTGTTTGTAACAGAGAATCAAATAGAACTAACTAAAACTGAAATACAGTAATTGACAAGTAAATGAAAGAACTATCAGAGAATGTACTCGCCTGATACTCTGAAAAGAGTAGTATAATATCAGATGTCTGCAACAGAGTTACAATGTCCTAAACAGAGGAATATAGGTTATGACATGTCCAGAATGGTAAATAAGAATATACAATGCAATCTACATGATTTCTAGGCTAATCTAGGTCAAAAGTCAACTCTAGTCAACTCTGGGTCAACTGTCTAGGTCAAACTTGGTCAACTCTAGTCAACCTTAGCCAAACTTAGGCTAGCAAGGGTCACTATCTAGGTCAATCTCTATAAGGCTAACTCAAAACCAACAGCATTTGAACTCCCTTGAACCCAATATCACACTTACCTTAGTATCATATGCTTTTACCAATTTTGATATACCCTTAGTATCTCATATACATACAACTATCACATGTAAATATATATACCTATACATTTAACCCCTCACTAACCCACAAATGTAAAAAAAAAAAAAAAAAAATATATATATATATATATATATATATATATATATATATATATATATATATATATATTAAAATATATATATATATATATATATATATATATATATATATATATATATATATATATATATATATATATATAAGGGAGATATAAAATACCACCACTCCTATACTCTATATACAAAGTTTAAACATTCAAACTCACACAATTTCAAGTTATCACCATCCCTCATGCATATAACATATATATATACCCAAATTCGAATTCACTGTATAAGCCTAACCCAAATGATCACAAGAATTGGAAGGGGGTCTAGTGTGTGTGACACATTGGCTAAGGCTGTGTTTGGAGTCATTAGGGTGTTAGTGTCAAGAGTGAAGTGTCAAGACAGTGTAGTGTAGTGTGTAACCTGAAAACTAACATGTGTGTATAAAACTAACATATGTGTATAGGTGGCTAAATAGTATAACAGTTCACAGAAATGTAGTGTTCACATAACAGTGAACAAAATCTCAGGAATTGGTAGAACTAACTTCTCAGACTTTGGTTTTCAGGGAAAAGGATCAATAATCAGTAATAACCCATCCAACCCAAATTCGAGAACCATATCATTAACAACTTGAAACCTATACTAAGGTTTTGAGATCCTGAAATCATCTCAGGTTCTCAGGAACCTGAGAATAATTGATATTTCATATTTATCAGTTAACACTCAGTCCAACCCCATTTCGAACATCCAATCCTTGTTATCCTCAACCAAATCGGGTAACCAACATTAACAGAAAACTATTACATGTGTAAACGAATTAATATGGCATTTTAATCAGGGAATTTGGTTTGAAACACATTCGAAACTATCTTTTTAAAAATAGGTATCAGTAAAAATAGTAAATGACATGAACAAGTGCTAAATTGAACTAAATCCCATTTAAATCCAATTTCTGTGTGATCAAGTGTTCCTCATATAGGTACGTGTCCTGGGGGAGTATTCGTGTCCATGCGAATGGACACGAGGTGTCCAAGAATCAAATCAAAACAGTATCAGAACCGTGCATAGGCTGGGCTAGTGCACACATGTCGAGTCCAAAAGGACACGACACAGTCAAGCATCTATCTCGTGCACGTGTCTAGAGTTAGAGGGGGTCTAGGGGTACGTGTGTGTCACCCTGACCAGTGTCCAAGTGTCGCATGTCCTGAGCACGAGACACGTATCAGTGAAGAGAAAACAGTGTGCACAGTATATTGTAAAACCCGTACGCGTGTGATTTCTCACAATCTACTCGACGAAGTCGCCTCAACATTGGTGTGCATGCTGCCAGTGATTGCCTATACGTGTCGACCAAAAATTATGCCATGCAAATCTGTGTCGTGTCCTATAGGACACTCGGGCAGCAGGGGAGCACTGTACTCCCCTATGCAGTGTCCAACAACAGGTTCGTGTCCAATTTTTTATATGAACAGGGGGCCAACTCATGCTCAGTCATATATATAATTAATTCCCATATATAGGGATACACAACAATTTAATTTGTTTTCGAACACCCAATTAAATACATTGATACATGTCCGATACGGACATGAAATGGACACAATTTTCTACCAAACTTGGGCTACACCTAGGGGAACCCTAAATGGATGCATCTATGTAAAGAAATCATGAATTTATTCGGGTTTGTAGGGTTTTACCTATTGAGTGTTCAAACTCAATATAAAGAGCCTCGATTCGACGTCTTCTTCGATTTTCTACGGTTCAAACGTCCTCCAACCTCGCTAGCAAGCACCCACAAGACTCCTCTAATGTTGGGGATGATGATGCAATTGATTTGACTCAATTTGGGCTCAATTTGGATTAATTGGGAGAAGTTTAGGGAAGAACAAAGTAGGGCTTTTTTAGGGTTTGTAAAAAGAGGCTAAGGCTTTGTTAATGTGACTTTATAGGAAGGGAGGTCTTGTGTTGCTGTTCATCTAAGGGAATTAGGGTTTTAGATGAGTGGTTGAGGTTCCTTCACCCAATTCCAAGCCTTCCTATTGGTTAAGGCTTCTTTTTACAAATATCTCAAAAGGAAATATCCTACCTTAATAATATCTAGATATTACTAACCTTGGCACTTAGTAGGAATGTTCTAACCTTAATTATAACCTCAAGACTAATCTAGGTTAGGTTAACTTCTAGTTTAAGGCTTAACTAAAAGACTAGCACAATATTTAATTAATATAAATTACAAATTCACAAAATTGTCAAAATGACAAAAATACCCTTAGGCTAAAAAACTGGTAATATGAAATTCTAATCATGTGACTAGGCTCTCATGGTCATGGTTAGTCTCTAGACTTAGTAATTCTAGGGTTATACTAGTTAACCATCGAAATCATAATTCAGTATTTTAAATAGTTTTAAATTGATTAAAAATCACCAAAAAATATAATATGATTTAAATATCATTATAAAATGATTATAATTATAAAATTTCAAAATTATCCTCATTTGAAAAACTGTGTGTTTTAAGTCTACCTCCCTTAGAAGAATTTCGTCCTCGAAATAAAGATGATCGTCCCCCTTCTAGTTTAACCCCCAATCAACAAGGTCAATATAATATGTAATCACAGTCCTACTGGTCGTGATTCTACAGTCTCGATCAGGGTAACTATGCTATCTAACATATCGCAAGCATATCCTGCCAGGTACTAATGGAATCACACATTGTAATGACCCCGGTTCGTATTACGTATTAGGAATACGTATACTTATCTTGACTCGTATTTTATGTCTCCTGGCTTGGTTCAGCTTGTTTAGGTTGGATTGGTTTAACTTGGTTCAACATGACTTGGCTTGGCTTGGTTCGGTTTATTTTGGGTTGAGGTGAGAGGGGTTGCTATATAAGTCAACTCCTTCTCTCTCCTCCATTATTTTGCATTTACTTCTTCATCTTCTTCATTTACTCCTCCCACCTACCAAGCCTAGGCAAGTGCAACTTGCTTCATGATGGATCTCAAGTTTTATTGTTCTATTCCCTTCCTTACTTCATTCTAACCCTCTTTAGAACTTGACATTTTTGGATTTGATGGATGGATTCTTGTAGATCTAAGTTTGTAACTTATTGGTTTTTCTTGGCTTTGATCTCTAAAACTTGGATATTTTCGAAATCAAACAGTTCTATGTTGTAGGAAATTCAATTCTACCTAATTTTGGCTTTTGAATCACTTGATTTCGACTTCGTATGAGAAAGTTATGCCATTTTTGAGTTCATGCGTTTCTCATGCCTCTTAGTGCTGTCGGGACGATGAACAGTGCCACGCGCAGTGTCTTCGCTGTCGTGCGCTCGTGCGCCCGTGCGTCGAGCTTGCGCGCAACGTGCGCCGTGGGCAATTTTGCCCGCGTGCAATGCGTGACTTGCGTGTTGCGCGCCCGCGCACTTCGTTGCCGTGCGCCCACGCGCCGCGCTTGCGCGCAACGTACGCCGTAGGCGATTTTGCCCGTGTGCAATGCGTGACCGGTGCACCACGCGCCCGCGTACTTTGCTGTCGCGCTTACGCGCAACGTGCACCATGGGCAATTTTGCCCGCACCCAGTGTGCAGGTTGCGCGCCGTGCGCCCGCGCACTTCTCTGTCGTGCGCCCGTGCACGATTCTTGCGCGCAACGCACGCCATGGGCAATTTTGCCCGCGCAACTTGCGCACAGGTCATTCCAAATTATTGTTTTTTCTTCTTTGAGATATTTTGTAGCTAAAATCTTGAAAAACTCAAAACATGAAATTTGTAGATCATTTCCTTGGCTTCAAGAATATGTTACTAGTTATTTTGTGCAAGTTTCTCTCATTTATGATAGTATAAGAATAGAATACGATAGTAGCCCGCTGTGGCGCACTCTTGACAAGTAAACTGACATGGTATATCTCGACATGCTGTTATGACAGCTAGCCTGACATAAAAAGTATAAAAGACCTGGACACCTTGGGCGATTGTGTTTGTACAAATAAACCAGTACTATCTTGCATCATGTCTAGGATAGGGATCCCTGAGTACCACGGTCAGGGATACCTACAGTAATTGACTAAGGCTAATAAACTAGGATAATTCAGTAGACATAAAAAGATTCCCAGCTACAGGCAATCCTGTTATCTGGGCACATTAAGTAGACTTGTAGCCTACCGACGAGTAGGGCACATTTCCAGCACACAGTCACGTGTTTCATTCTTCATAAACGTATATTCGACCTGGATAACCGGATGGTCAGCAGGGCTTGTGGCTGTTGGGATAATCTTATTGCATCTTGCTAGTAACTAGGCCAGTGATAACCCTAGTTAGTTAAAAGTATCAAGCCGTACTCTTTGTTTGGTCGTGATTGATTAGATGGATCTAGCTCAGCTTAGTCTTGTCCTGATTCTGTACAAGATTGTGACATGACATGATTATTGATGCTTGCCTTAACAATAACGATCGGGGGTCCAATTCTGTTCAGACGAAGGGTTACAACCCCGGTCCTTATTTGGTTTAAGGGTTGTAACCTGGCTTCCGGAGCAGTTCTATGACCTCTCTTCATTTTTTATCTTATTGTAACCCCAGGCCATGCTCGTCATATTTTATCTTACTTCAATATCATGATTATTTATACTGGCCTTAACAATAAATATTCGGGGTCCAGTTCGGTTCAGGCGAAGGGTTACAACCCCGGTCCTTGTTTGGTTTAAGGGTTGTAACCTGGCTCCTGGAGCAGTTCTGTGTCCTCTCTTCGTTTATTGTCTTGTTACCTTACCAATAGTATTTGAGACGGGTTTCTATTCAGGTGAAGGGTAACAACCTCGGTCCTTGTTTGGTTTAAGGGTTGTGACCTGGCTACTTGAATGGTTTCCTCGTACTCAATTTACTATTGTTATCTCTATTATTATCAGTTTTTATTTATTATCTTTAATATTCTATTGTGATATGCTGGTTTTAGTTTCTAAGTGAAGCCTCTTTTGTGGTACTTGCTTTTTTTGGGGTCTGACCCAACTAGTTTTGTGTGGCCAGATATCGGAGCAGCCCCAGAGGATCCACCTGTCTTCCTGCCAGATGGTGACCACCAGGCGTAACCCTGGCAACGAGTGGGTTTCTTTTTGTCCTCCCACTTTATTGCAAAATTATTCTTTTGAGGTGTTTAGCCGACGAGCACGTGTTAGCTCGGTTGCACCTTTATTTACTGTCTGCCTACGGGCTGTAACATGATTGACAAATCCTAGGGTTGATCATGCATGACTAAACTCTTGCTAGTCCTCACATTTTGTATGACTAGCTTCATGATCAGCTGAATATGTAATGTTTGGGACGCCTTACGATTGTATATTTGGTGATCTTGTATCTTGTAACTTTTACTTACTTGCTTGTGATTGAGACAATAGGCTTGTTCTATACTATAGGAGACTGATGACTTGTAGTTAAACCCTCATGTATCTAGACAGCCGTGACCGTATATCGAGGTAGGTTGCACTTCAATATATGTAGCTGTCTATGTCCATCCCCGCTCTCCAGTATTCTGGTTCTGGGGCGTTACATGGTTTAAGTGGTAGCCCATGCAGGTCATGTAAATCAAGATATATGAGGGTTTATCGAATAGATGTCTCAATCAGTACTCGTCCTTGATCTCTGCCCGTATCTTCTGAATCCCTATAATCTTGACCTGATCACATGCTTGTATCGTTGATCTGTCATGGTCCTTCCTTATTGTTCCCTATATCGTCTTCTTCAGTGGCATTATTCCTGGACCTGCCGATCAGCAAGACGGAGCACCTCCCGTGGACCAGCAGCAACCTGGAGATCAAGCCCAGCATTCAGGATTAGCCTCCAGAGTCATGCCAACTGGAGGAGAGCCACCAGTTCATCCCGTCCAGCCTGCAGAGCATGATGATGGCACTTTGGTGGGTCTTATCAGGTCACTATTAGCCTTCCAGGATTGTCGGGGAGATGCCTTACACCAGGCGGTGGCAGACGCTTTGACCAGAGGAGGTCATCAGGGTAATAGCGCGGCCAACAACTTTAAGTGCTTAAACCCTCCCTTCTTCGACAGCTGTGAAGATGCGATCGCTTCAGATGCATGGCTTTAGGACACAGAGGTAATTCTAGAGGCAGGCAGGACTCCAGAGAACGAGAAGGTGGCCGTGGTGCACCTACAACTATTGGATCTTGCCCGCAGCTGATGGGCGGTGCAGGCCGTTGGATTAGTGGCCCCTATTACCGGGGCAGTATTCAGAGAGAGATTCCAGACCAAGTATTTCGATATTGTAGCTTGGTACGACCTACAGACGAGGTTCACCAATCTGAAGCAGATGGGCAGGACGATCGACGGATATGCGACCGAGTTTTCGAGACTCAGTCAGGTTCCATCCACCTTGGTTGCGATCGAGTTCGATAGAGCCCAACGGTTCCAGCAGGGGCTCCATTTAGAGATCTTGTTAGCAGTGGAGCAGTTTGAGCATCAGACCTTTAATACAGTACTGAGGGCAGCATGAAGGCATGAATATACCTCCCAGAGGATCGTGGATAGGACCGACAGTCGGAAGCGATCCCATAGCCAGATGAATCTGTCATCAGCACCAGCCCCGACAGCCAGGGCTTTGACCATTGGAGCTCCGAGGCGAGCGGCCTCAGTGACGTCGGTTCAGCATTCCACCTCGACGCACCCTCAGCAGCAGAAGTAGACTTCCACAGTGGGATGTTCACGCTACGGGAAGCCAGGGCACGTGGTATTAGACTGTCACAGAGCACAGGGTTTGTGCTTGGTTTGTGGTGCCCCGGACCACAGGGTTGGGAACTGCCCGAACAGGGGGAGTTCATCGGCCTTCTCTAGTCCTTCAGTTAGAGGACCAGTACCACTCCAGCAGCAGCAGCAGCTGCAGTACCCGTTCTCGAGGCCATTGTCGACACAGGCCCAGGCATTCGAGCAGCAGAGACCGCAGCAGTATATCCAAGCCCAAGCCCTGGTCCAGAGCAGACAGAGAAATTTTTAGCATAGGGGACCCGCACCCAGATGACATGGTCAAGTGCTGGCTTTGACCATGGGAGAGGAAGGATTAGCCCCAGGAGAGGTAGTGACAGGTACTATTCTCGTCAACACCTTTCCAGCTTCAGTATTATTTGATTCTGGTGCCTCACATTCATTTATGTATGCACGATTCGCGACACTGGTAGAATTGGAGCCCGAGTCATTATTAGTAAGGCTCAATATACTTACTGGTAACGGACTTGTGAGAGTAGATAGAGTATTTTCTCGTGTCGGATCGTAGTTAGCGGTAGAGAGTTCTCCGCTAGATTGATAGAGTTCCCGATGGCCGATTACGATGTGGTCTTAGGGATGGATTGGTTGAGGGACAAGTATGCTAGGATAGACTGCCATATTGGCAGGGTTATTTTTAGCATTCCAGGTGAGCCGAAGTTTTCCTTCTCCCGAGGCGAAGTTGAACCTTCTCCTCCAGTATTGCGAATGGCAGTAGCAGAAGCAGTTCAATTTCCCAGAGTAGTCGAGGAGTTTCTAGATGTTTTCCCAGAAGAGCTTCTAGGGATGCCGCCAGAGTGGAAGATCGATTTTACCATTGACTTGATTCCGGGGACGGCACCAGTGTCAGAGAGAGTCTACAGAATGGCACCATCAGAGTTGGAGGTCCTGTACAAGTTGATTGAAGAACTCAGAACCAAGAGATTCATTCATGCTAGTGGATCGCCTTGGAGAGCCCCGATGCTGCTTGTAAAAAAGAAGGATGGTACGTCTAGGTTATGTGTAGATTATCGTACCTTGAACTCAGTGACAATCAAGAACAGATACCCTCTTCCGAGGATAGATGACTTATTTGATCAACTCAAGGGGGCGGCATTGTTCTCGAAGATCGACTTACGGTCAAGATACCATCAGATCAGAGTCAGAGAGCAGGACATCCCGAAGACAGCTTTCAGATCCCGGTATGGGCATAGGAGTTCCTTGTTATGCCCTTTGGAGCAATCAATGTGCCGGCAGTATTCATGGACCTCATGAATCGTATCTTTATGCCTTATTTGGATCAGTTCGTGATTGTGTTTCTAGATGACATCCTGGTCTACAGCAAGAGTGAAGCGGAGCATGAGCAGCATCTCCGAATTATCCTCCAGATTCTCAGAGAGCACCAGTTGTATGCCAAGTTTAGTAAATACGAGTTCTGGCTCGATCGTATTTCGTACTTGGGTCATATCATCACCAGAGGAGGAGTTAAAGTGGATCTCCAGAAGATTGTGGCCATTTAGATATGGCCAGTGCCTAGCACAGTGGCAGAAGTTCGCAGTTTTCTTGGATTGACCGGCTACTACCAGCGATTTATTTTGGACTTTGCTTGGATCTCAGCGCCATTGACCCAGTTGACCCGTAAGGATGTGCAGTTTGCTTGGACAGCAGAGTGTCAGAGTTCATTCGAGGAGTTGAAGCAAAGATTGATGACGGCATCCATTCTCACGCTTCCAGATGGAACCGGAGGATTCTCAGTATATTGTGATGCTTCAGACAGAGGCTTAGCATGTGTTCTGATGCAGCATGGAAAGATAATAGCTTATGCGTCATGTCAACTTCATAATCATGAGAGGAATTACCCAACCCACGACTTGGAGCTGGCAGCAGTAGTATTTACACTTAAGTTGTGGAGGTACTACCTATATGGAGATAGGGTGGAGATTTTTACCGACCACAAGAGCGTGAAGTATGTTTTCACCCAGAAGGATCTTAACATGCGTCAGAGGAGGTAGCTGGAGCTACTTGTGGATTATGATGTCAACCTGCAGTATCATCCTGGAAAGGCCAACGTTGTAGCAGATGCATTGAGCAGGAGAGCCGGAGTTTATTTCCTAACAGCGCAACCAGAGCTGTTAGCAGATCTTCAGAAGATGGGAATAGAAGTTGTCCTTCCTACCAGTGTAGCATCGATGGCCAGCATGCAAGTTCAGTCCACTATAGTCGAGAGGATCCGGATGGCGCAGTCAGCAGATTCTAAGCTTCAGCGACTCAGAGCATAGTGTGAGGAAGGACAAAGACCGGAGTTATGCATTCATGAAGATGGTACACTTCGATATGGGAAGCATCTTTGTGTACCTAGTGAAGATATCAGACAGAAGATTATGACAGAGGCTCACAGTTCGCAGCATTCCATTCATCCCGGCAGTACGAAGATATACCGTGATATCCGTCAGCATTTTTGGTGGAATGGCATGAAGAGGGAGATAGCCCGGTTTGTCTCTCGATGTTTGATTTGTCAACAAGTTAAAGCTGAACATCAGAGGCTAGCTGGACTTCTTCAATCCTTGCCAATTTCAGAATGGAAGTGGGAGCATATAACCATAGATTTCGTGACTGGATTACCTAGATCCCCGGCTGGCAGAGATACTATTTGGGTTATTATAGACAGGCTCACGAACGTGGCTCATTTTCTTCCGTTAGAGTTGGTCAGTCGATGGCTCAGCTAGCAGAGATGTACCTCAGGCAGATCGTTAGACTTCACGGTGTACCAGTCAGTATGATCTCGGACAAAGATTCAAGATTTACGTCGCACTTTTGGCGTAGCCTGTAAGAGAGTTTGGGAACTCGCCTCCAGTTCAGCTCAGCTTATCATCCGCAGACAGATGGTCAGTCAGAGCATACCATACGAACCTTGGAAGATATGTTGAGATCTTGTACGCTCGACTTCGGTGGATCGTGGGAAGATCACCTGCACCTGGTGGAGTTCTCATACAACAACAGTTTCCAGGCCAGTATCCAGATGGCACCGTTCGAGGCACTGTATGGTAGGAAGTGTCGATCCCCGCTATCATGGGACGATGTCGGAGAGAGACAGATGCTCGGTCCGGAAATAATTGCTCAGACCGTTGAAGTGGTCAAGAGAGTTAGAGATCATCTTCGAGTTGCACAAGATCGTCAGCATCATTGGGCCGATTCTCATCGACGTCCTCTTGAGTTCTCTATCGGCGACCACGTATTCCTGAGGATTTTGCCTAACCGTGGCGTCGTTCGTTTCGGCGTGCGGAAAAAGCTTAGTCCTAGGTATATAGGGCCGTTCGACATTCCGAAGCGAGTAGGTGATGTATCCTATCGTCTCGCTCTTCTACCGTTGCTACTTGAGGTACACGACGTGTTCTATGTATCCCAACTGCGATGGTATATCCCGGACCCAAGCCACATCCTAGATCATTCGGAATTGGTTGTTGGTACCAACCTTTCGTATGAGGAGAGGCACGTGTCTATATTGGATCGGAGAGAGAAGATACTCAAGAACAAGACTATTAGTTTAGTCCGTGTTGCTTGGGGTCATCACTCTTTGGGTGAGTCGACGTGGGAGCGTGAGGATGATATCCGACTGCGATAACCCGACCTGTTTGACTCATAAGGTATAATGTCCTTCTTATGCCCTACACCCTCAGCTTCCTTGCTTGCATGAATGATTGCTTGAATGGTTGCCTAGTTATAACTTGCTTGTGATTAATATAGCTTGTCCTTGCCGCTCTAGCCTGTTAACTAAATTCCGAGGACGGAATTCTTTTAAGGTGGGCAGAGTTGTAATGACCGTGGTTTGTATTACGTATTTGGAATACGTATACGTATCTTGACTCGTATTTTATGTCTCCTACCTTGGTTCGACTTGTTTAGGTTGGATTGGTTCAACATGACTTGGCTTGGCTTGGTTCGGTTTATTTTGGGTTAAGGTGAGAGGGGTTGCTATATAAGTCAACTCCTCTCTCCTCCATTATTTTGTATTTACTTCTTCATCTTCTTCATTTACTCCTTCCACCTACCAAGCTTAGGCAAGTGCAACTTACTTCATGATGGATCTCAAGTTTTATTATTCTATTTTCTACCTTACTTCATTCTAAGCCTCTTTAGAACTTGACATTTTTGGATTTGATGGATGGATTATTGTAGATCTAAGTTTATAACTTTTCGGTTTTTCTTGGCTTTGATCTCTAAAACTTGGATATTTTTGAAATCTAATGGTTCCATGTTGTAGGAAATTCAATTCTACCCAATTTTGGCTTTTGAATCACTTGATTTCGACTTCGTATGAGAAAGTTATACCATTTTTGAGTTCATGCGTTCCCCACGCCTCTTGGTGCTATCGGGACGATGAACAGTGCCGCGTGCAGTTTCTTCGCTGTCGCGCGCCCATGCGCCGCGCTAGCACGCAACGTGCGCTGTGGACAATTTTGCCCGCACGCAATGCGTGACTTGCGTGCCGCGCGCTCGCGCACTTCGCTTCCGCGCGCCCGCGCGTCGCGCTTGCGCGCAACGTGCTCCATGGGCAATTTTGCCCGTACGCAATGTGTGACTGGCGCGCCACGCGCTCACGCACTTCGCTGCCACACTTACGCTCAACGTGCGCCGTGGGCGATTTTGCCCGTGCGCGATGCGCAGGTTGCGCGCCGCGTGCCCGCGCACCGTGCTTGCGCGTAACGTGCGCCGTGGGCGATTTTGCCCACGCAACTTGCGCGCAGGTCACTCCAAATGACCGTTTTGGCTTCTTTGAGCTGTTTTGTAGCTAAAATCTTGAAAAACTCAAAACATGAAAGTTGTAGATATTTTTCTTGGCTTCAAGAATATGTCACTAGTTATTTTGTGCAAGTTTCTCTCAAATATGATAATGTAAGAATAGAACACGATAGTGGCTCGCTGTGGCACACTCTTGACAAGTAAACTTACATGGTATATCTCGACATGCTGTTATGACACTAGCCTGACATGACAAGTCTGAAAGACCTGGACACCGTGGGCGATTGTGTTTGTACAAATAAACCAGTACTGTCTTGCATCATGTCTAGGATAGGGATCCCTGAGTACCACGGTCAGGGATACCTATAGTAATTGACTAAGGCTAATAAACTAAGATAATTCAGTAGACATGAAGAGATTTCCAGCTACAGGCAATCCCGTTATCTGGACGCATTAAGTGGACTTGTAGCCTACCGACGAGTAGGGCACATTTCCAGCACACAGTCACGTGTTGCATTCTTCATAAACGGACATTCGACCTGGATAACCGGATGGTCTGCAGGAGTTGTGGCTGTTGGGATAATCTCATTGCATCTTGCTAGTAACTAGGCCAGTGATAACCCTAGTTAGTTAAAAGTATCAAGCCGTACTCTTTGTTTGGCCGTGATTGATTGGATGGAATCTAGCTCAGCTTAGTCTTGTCCTGATCCTGTACAAGATTGTGACATGACATGATTATTGATGCTTGTCTTAACAATAATGATCGGGGGTCCAGTTCTGTTCAGGCGAAGGGTTACAACCCCGGTCCTTGTTTGGTTTAAGGGTTGTAACCTAGCTCCTGGAGCAGTTCTGTGTCCTCTCTTCGTTTATTGTCTTATTGTAACCCCAGGCCATGCTCGTCATGTTTTATCTTACTTCAATATCATGATTATTTATACTGGCCTTAACAATAAAGATCAAGGGTCCAGTTTGGTTCAGACGAAGGGTTACAACCCCGGTCCTTACTTGGTTTAAGGGTTGTAACCTGGCTCCCGGAGCAGTTCTGTGTCCTCTTTTTGTTTATTGTCTTGTTACCTTACCAATAGTATTTGAGACGGGTTTCTATTCAGGTGAAGGGTAACAACCCCGGTCCTTATTTGGTTTAAGGGTTGTGACCTGGCTACTTGAATGGTTTCCTCGTACTCAGTTTACTGTTGTTATCTCTATTATTATCAGTTTTTATTTATTATATTTAATATTCTATTATGATATGCTGGTTTTAGTTCCTAAGTGAAGCCTCCTTTGTGGCACTTGCTCTTTTTGGGGTCTGACCCAGCTGGTTTTGTGTGGCCAGATATCGGAGCAGCCCTAGAGGATCCACCTGTCTTCCAGCCACATGGTGACCACCAGGCGAAACCCTGGCAACGAGTGGATTTCTTTTTGTCCTCCCACTTTATTGTAAAATTATTCTTTTGAGACATTTAGCCGACGAGCACGTGTTAGCTCAGTTGTACCTTTATTTACTGTCTACCTACGGGCTGTAACATGATTGACAAATCCTAGGGTTGATCATGTATGACTAAACTCTTACAAGTCCTTACATTTTGTACGACTAGCTTCATGATCAGCTGAATATGTAATGTTTGGGACGCCTTATGATTGTATATTTGGTGATCTTGCATCTTGTAACTTTTACTTACTTGCTTGTGATTGAGACAATAGGCTTGTTCTTGACTATAGGAGACTGATGACTTGTAGTTAAACCCTCATGTATCTAGACAGCCGTGACCGTATATCGAGGTGGGTTGCACTTCAATATACGTAGCTGGCTATGTCCGCCCCCGCTCTCCAGTATTCTGGTTCTGGGGCGTTACACACATGAAGGTGAAAAGAAGGACAGAAAAGACAGACCTGCTAACCCGTCACCCATAGCGTCGGTCTACTCGACTGTCAGCACAAAAGCCATGTCCCTCTGGGGTATATCCCTCTGATGGTGCGGGGCACGGTGTTGCGCTATAGGTGGCCTAGCTCCCTCTATCTAATCCATGATACTCAAGTAACATCCACACTGATATTCCATTCCATCATACTAGGGCACCATCTATATGGTATCTATTCTAAAATCTGATAATCATACCCATTTATCCAGACCCATGTTACCAGAATCCTCGTTACGCTAGTAAGTACTACAGCG
Organism: Iris pallida; assembly: GCA_029216955.1. Classification (NCBI taxonomy): domain Eukaryota; kingdom Viridiplantae; phylum Streptophyta; class Magnoliopsida; order Asparagales; family Iridaceae; genus Iris; species Iris pallida. The sequence goes on along the minus strand of JANAVB010028818.1, from coordinate 13,587,927 downwards.
ATAATCCATAGAGTCCGCAACTAAGGTACATACCTCTAGAATCGTAGTATTTAAAATTTTCGCATTGCCGCTAGCTTGGCTGCGAAAACCTTAAATTCTCACACCCAAGAAATACATCCAAAATTAGACTCTATCTTATCGCAAAACCAGCTAATATGGCTGTAGAAGACTCTAGATTCTATGACTGAGGCAACCTAGCCCATAATGTTATCTTGGTAGAAAATCAAGTCAATAATGAATACCAAGAATCAATTTCAACGATGAACAAGAAAGTAGACAGAAACTGTCGAAATCGAATTTTGAGATAGTTTATAACGAGATTCTCAAGTGTCATACGAGAAATCTTCTCAAGTAGTCCTAACTGTGATTGAGTATTCTCTCAACTAAAGCCTATTCCTTAGTTCCTATCGCAGGCTGTAATGATACTCTAGTTCGAATACCACTACCTAAACTCGACCTGCATGGGCCACCACTAAAAACGTGTCACGACCCGTACCCTGTGTAGGGGCATGAGAAGTAGGTACGTCCAGCCTACGCCGCAGTGTCAGCGGTAGAACGCTGTCCTAGGTTACTATCTAAATAACAACTCACGCAATTATATAATGTACTTGTCAAACTCTCAACTTCGAACGTAAGACAAGTATAGATATAATGAAATCTCAATCACAGTCTAAGCACGATAAGATAACACAGAAGTTTATAACTAAAGACTAAACAACAACAATTATAAACTACTAAATAATAATATCTCAAACAAACTCAAATACAAACTCGTATCTCAATTTGTTACAATTCAAGTTCTAAAATATAAAAACTAAACCAAGTCTACTAGCTAGTCTCCCGATCACTCCTGAGTGTCGGGGCCATAGGTAGCTAAGCCATCTCCTGCTCCAAGGCAAGTAGGGCAAATGTCCTCAGGGCAATCATCTGTAATATTTTTAACAGGTTCAGTCAGGACAGGAACGAGTACAATTCATCAAGAAATTCCAAGTAAATGACAGAGAACTATAAAGCAGTTTATAGACAGTTATATTGATGAACATGGCAGTTTTATACAGGTAGTGATGTAGAGAAACAGTTAAGGTACAAGGAAAGTAAGGTAACTAAACAAGAGAAGAAACATGGCAAGGAAGACTGTAAAATATAATCTAGCTGAACCAGAGTAACATGATATAAGTCCAGACAGTATAATATGAGTCAAGTGTAATCCCAGTGTGAGTCCAGACAATGTAAATCTAATACCAGATGATTCCAGTACAAGACGAGTCCAGTATAAGGTGAGTCCAGACAATGATCAATGATTCCTGGGTAAGTCTAGACAATACTCTAACAGTGTGTTTTAAAATATCGAGATCAACATGAAAACGGCTGTAGGTAATACGGCACACCACACACTGATCAGGTGAAGGATGGCTATCGTTCTAGTATAATTCCAAGGGAGGTGATTCCAGTATTTGGGTAATGTTCACATGTCTACTCTAATATTTTCCCGCCCACAAGTACAAGTGAATCCATAACCCGATACGAAATAGTACAAGTCCAGCCAGAACATGAATGATACCAGAAGTGATTCCAGAGTGATTCCAGTAGGTGATTCTAGTAGGTGATTCCAGTAGTGATTCCAGAAGGTGATTCCAGTAGTGATTTCAGAAGTAGAGGCCAGACATGAATAAATGAGTGTCGTATGAAATGGATCCAGCAATATCGAATCGTGTTTGTAACAGAGAATCAAATAGAACTAACTAAAACTGAAATACAGTAATTGACAAGTAAATAAAAGAACTATCAGAGAATGTACTCGCCTGATACTCTGAAAAAAGTAGTATAATATCAGATGTCTGCAACAGAGTCACAATGTCCTAAAAAGAGGAATATAGGTTATAACATGTCCAGAATGGTAAATAAGAACATACAATGCAATCTACATGATTTCTAGGCTAATCCAGGTCAAAAGTTAACTCTAGTCAATTCTGGGTCAACTGTCTAGGTCAAACTAGGTCCAAGTCAAACTTGGTCAACTCTGGTCAACCTTAGTCAAACTTAGGCTAGCAAGGGTCACTATCTAGGTCAATCTCTATAAGGCTAACTCAAAACCAACAGCATTTGAACTCCCTTGAACCCAATATCACACTTACCTTAGTATCATATGCTTTTACCAATTTTGATATACCCTTAGTATCTCATATACATACAAATATAACATGTAAATATATATACCTATACATTTAACCCCTCACTAACCCACAAATGTATATATATATATATATATATATATATATATATATATATATATATATATATATATATATATAAAATACCACCACTCCTATACTCTATATACAAATTTTAAACATTCAAACTCACACAATTTCATGTTATCATCATCCCTCATGCATATAACATATATATATACACCCAAATTCGAATTCACTGTATAAGCATAATCCAAATCATCACAGGAATTGGAAGGGGGTCTAGTGTGTGTGACACATTGGCTAAGGCTGTGTGTGGAGTCCTTAGGGTGTTAGTGTCAAGAATGAAGTGTCAAGACAGTGTAGTGTAGTGTGTAACCTGAAAACTAACATGTGTGTATAAAACTAACATATGTGTATAGGTGGCTAAACAGTGCAACAGTTCACAGGAATGTAGTGTTCACATAACAGTGAACAAAATCTCAGGAATTGGTAGATGACAGTGAACTAACTTCTCAGACTTTGGTTTTCAGGGAAAAGGATCAATAATCAGTAATAACCCATCCAACCCAAATTCGAGAACCATATCATTAACAACTTGAAACCTATACTAAGGTTTTGAGATCCTGAAATCATCTCAGGTTCTCAGGAACCGGAGAACAATTGACATTTCATATTTATCAGTTAACACTCAGTCCAACCCCATTTCGAACATCCAATCCTTGTTATCCTCAACCAAATCGTGTAACCAACATTGACAGAAAACTATTACATGTGTAAACGAATTAATATGGCATTTTAATCAGGGAATTTGGTTTGAAACACATTCGAAACTGTCTTTTAAAAACAGGTATCAGTAAAAATAGTAAATGACATGAACAAGTGCTAAATCGAACTAAATTCCATTTAAATCCAATTTTAGTGTGATCAAGTGTTCCTCCTATAAGTACGTGTCCTGGGGGGTATTCGTGTCCATGCAAATGGACACGAGGTGTCCAAGAATCAAATCGAAACAGTATCAGAACTGTGCATAGGCTGGGCTCGTGCATACATGTCGAGTCCAAAAGGATGCGATACAGTCAAGCATCTATCTCGTGCACATGTCTAGAGTTAGAGGGATGTGTGTGTCACCCTGACCAGTGTCCAAGTGTCGCATGTCCTGAGCACGAGACACGTATCAGTGAAGAGAAAACAGTGTGCACAGTGTATTAAAAAACTCGTGTGCGTGTGATTTCTCAAAATCTACTCAACAACGTCGCCTCAACATTGGTGTGCATGCTGTCAGTCATTGCCCGCATGTGTCGACCAAAAATTATGCCATGTAAATCCGTGTCGTGTCCTATAGGACATTCGGGCAGCAGGGGAGCACATACTCCCCTGTGCAGTGTCCAACAGCAGGTTCGTGTCAAATTTTGGACACGAATAGGGGTCCAACTCATGCTCAGTCATATATATTATTAATCCCCATTTATAGGGCTACACAACCATGTAAATTATTTTAAAAACCAAGAACAAAAAGTTCTAAGAGGTATTTCGTCAAACACCCAATTAAATACACTAATACGTGTCCGATACGGACACGAAATGGATACAATTTCCTACCAAACTTGGGCTACATCTAGGAGAACCCTAAATGGATGCATCTATGTAAAGAAATCAGGAATTTACTAGGGTTTGTAGGGTTTTACCTATTGAGTGTTCAAACTCAATCTAAAGAGCCTCGATTCAACGTCTTCTTCGATTTGCTACAGTTCAAACGTCCTCCAACCTTGCTAGCAAGCACCCACAAGACTCCTCTAATGTTAGGGATGATGATGTAATTGATTTGACTCAATTTGGGCTCAATTTGGATTAATTGGAAGAAGTTTAGGGAAGAACAAAGTAGGGCTTTTCTAGGGTTTGTAAAAAGAGGCTAAGGCTTTGTTAATGTGACTTTGTATAGGAAGGAGGGTCTTGTGTGGCTGTTCATCTAAGGAAATTAGGGTTTTAGATGAGTGGTTGAGGTTCCTCTACCCAATTCCAAGCCTTCCTATTGGTTAAGGCTTCTTTTTACAAATATCTCAAAAGAAAATATCCTACCTTAATAATATCTAGATATTACTAACCTTGGCACTTAGTAGGAATGTTCTAACCTTAATTCTAACCTCAAGACTAATCTAGGTTAGGTTAACTTCTAGTTTAAGGCTTAACTAAAAGACTAGCACAATATTTAATTAATATAAATTATAAATTCACAAAATTATCAAAATGACCAAAATACCCTTAGGCTAAAAAATTGGTAATATGAAATTCTAATCACGTGACTAGGCTCCCATGGTCATGGTTAGTCTCTAGACTTAGTAATTCTAGGGTTACACTAGTTAACCATCGAAATCACAATTCAGTATTTTAAACAGTTTTAAATTGATTAAAAATCACCAAAAATCACAATATAATTTAAATATCATTATAAAATGATTATAATTATAAAATTTCAAAATTACCCTCATTTGGAAAACTGGGTGTTACAGGATCACATGCTTCTGCCTACACATGTTATTTACTGTACTTCATATCGGCATGTATATTATGTATCTTGCTATATCCTACTGAGGACCTGGTTTTCTTCCAGGTTGGCTGAGTAGGTTTATAGACCTCCTTGCTGGATTGTTGTTGGTGTTCATTTCATTTCAGGTATATACTATTTCGAAGTTTCATCTTCTATTTTTACATATCTGCTTGATTGCATAGTATTTACAGAATCATATTATTCTTTTTGAGTCTACTCGGGCGAGTATGATTATTGGGTTACAAAGTAGTATTTATATTTACCTTCTTATGTTTCTGTGATATGGGTTGAGATATAGAGTTGATGTAGTGATAGTTACACCATTTCTAGTGATAGTTACACAATTTCAAACAGCTTATACATATTCTAGTCGGACTAGAGTCTGGTTGAATACGTAGCTGACCAATGCCACGTAGCTCGGTCCTGCGTACTTTGGGACTGGGACGTGACCTGGTTTTTGTGGTGGCCCATGCAGGTCAAAATAAATCGTCTCGATTATGTCACAGTACTAAACGAGCCTGCACTAGGATATTATATTAGGATCTCAATCCACTGTTGCTATTGAAAATTCTCTTGACTTCTACTATCGCCTTTGACTTCTATATTTGTGCTGAATCATGGCTTCCTTGAATTCTCATTTATGAACTCTCGACCTTCACTATCTCGAAAGGGCAAACTTTTGTGATTTATCAACCATTTTGATTATATTTTATTATAGCTTGTGATTAGGGAAGATATAATATTCTGTAGATGATTATTTAACACATAGGGGTTTGGACAGACATCACTACTAGGTGGAACGATAGGAAATGCATGGCATTTCTATGAAGATTTTGCTTCTATAGGAAAATCCCTTGATTGAAGGAGAGACCCATTGACTAGAACAAATAGAATTAAATTAGAGGTTTTACATATTTGTTTGGTAGAAGAGATAAAATCTTCAATGATGACATAAGTGACTGCAAATATGATTAGAAAATTGCATAGATTGACTTGGGACTAAACAAAGATAAGAATATGGTACCTCTACAATAGAAGTACCAAATGATATGACTTGGGGAAGGAATGATACAACGAGTCATAAATTGGTGATTTGACTTCAGCTTATAAATTAGCTAGAAAGTTTTATTTGAAAGATATAGTAACCCATGCCTTGCAAGACTAGGTGATTAGTTAAGGTGGGTAGGCTCTATAGACCCACCACCAAGATAGGATGTGGAATAGAGTATGGTACCATGCTTAGCCCTAGCAAGAGATATAAGGGTCATTAGACTAAACCATGCAACTATTGTCTAAGCTAGACCGAGTTTGAAGAGTATGAAGATTCCCTAGTCACAAAAGTTGAGGTAAGTAAGAATACAACTTAAGGGAAGACGTAATTGTTTCTAGATTAAGGAATGCCAACCTGAAGGATGACAGCAAATAGAGCCCAATGACCCCGTCAGGATACAAAATTATGAAGCATGATGATCATAACTAGATATAAACTTTTGGAGTTATATTGAACTAAAATTAGAGGAATCTTCACGTAGAGGATATAGAAATCCATAATATGAAAGAAAATTTTCTTGGATGACAAGGAACAATCCTAGAAAGATTATGTATGAGAGAGAAAGATGATCTAGGAGTAGATAAGTCTAATATAGACTAGTCAACCATCTCCATATTGGTTGAGTCAAACCTTGAACAACCTATTAGAAATTGGAACTAAAAGATTTACCAATAGGGTTAGACTACGATAGAGGTATCAGAAATAAGTATTTATGATTAATCGTGCTTGTAAGGAATGAGTAATTTGCTTATGGTTAAAAGGGGGTAGAACTTTGTTACCTTGCTAAGATAAAGAGTATGGTATAATTTGAAGGATTGATTGAGTTAAGTATTGATTATGACCTTATTATCTTCGATGATTAGTCGTAGCCAAGGATCTGACAATAGAGATTAAAATGTCATAGCTCAAGAGGCGACTTAGTAAACCCTTTGTCAGTACAAATAGTTAGGAATCATGGAGGTATTGTAACTAGAATACTTATGTTTAGTGTACGTGAATATACAAAGAAGAAAGAATTATAGGAGCGTTACCAGGTTTAGGTTGGAGTTGTAGGGAAGAGTTCATAAAGAAATTACAGATTATCAGTTGAGACGAGGGTTATGACCGTTATTATCTACGAGGACTATAGATACAAATTATATCTTAAGAAAGATCCTTGAAGTTGAGATTTGAATAAGAAGAAGAAGATTATTTTGAAGAAACAAATGAGGCAAATTTTAAGACAGATCAAAATTAGGTTAAAAAATGATTTGGACACACAAATATGTTAGGGAACCAGCACCATAGATTGTAGAGAGACATATGATCAAGAGACATTCAGAAAATAAGGACAAGAATAGAATAGCATGAGAAGAGAAGGAAACAAGAATTTTAAGATAGAAAAGTAGAGTGTCCTAAAATAGAATGATGCATAGAAACTAGAGTTGATTAGTACATAGTGGAATGATAAATCTCTGAGATGAAGATGTTCCATAGACAGAAGAATAATTAAGAATTTAATTCTGTGCTGAATTTAGAGAATCTAGGACATTTGAAGACCTTGATAGATTATATTATGAGCAACTTGAATATTGTGTTAGTAGAAGTTACAATTGAGAGAAAAAAATTAGGCCAAGAAGTGTGCTAACGGAAAAGAGATAAGACAGAAGACCTTCAAACACTATTAGATAGATTCTAGATTAGGATTAGGTTAGCCGTGTTAAGAAAAAAAATCATGCGTTATCCTAGAAACCGGATAGATAGGCTAAATTATAGGATGAATTAGTGTGCAAACACTTTAGTTTGTTTGATTATCAGATTATTCTAAGTGACCTAAAGTTGTAGCTTCAGACCGTATCACTATCCTTTCATCTATAACCTCCTATCCTATGTTAGAAATCTCAACTTCGTGATTATTCCAACTACGAGATCAGGAGTGATCTTACCCCTTTCCCTAATCGTGTCATAATCTCAAGGTCAAATTCTTGATTTTATACCCCTTTGTGTCAAATATCTGTATTACTATAGACACCGTTCTTCCAAATTTCTTGACTAAATACCTTCCTAGTAGTGCCTTATTATCGTAGAATTTACTTACAAACTTATCAAATTTTTCTTACTGTAACTTCTTTCTTCGCGATTCTCTAGAACTTGTCTCTTTATTATGCAATTAGAAACCCCTTTATGCCACCATGCTCTAGTTATGTCAAACCGAAACAATTCCTTCTAACTTATTGAAATCTTTAACCATATAGGAGTAGCCCTGAATTGATAGTAATTTTTGTATAGAGCTATTGACTAATGGTTCCACGATAGTACCTAAGTTTCCTTAGATTATTGCAGTTCGTAATACCTATATTCTCGTAATTCTTCTTAGGAAATATGATGTTCCAGAGAACCTTACTAATGGAATTACGACCATAGATGGTCGTTGCATTTATAAGTTGAGAGTTTAGTATACCCTAACACTTAGATACTAGTGCCATCGACATCCCACATGAACCATGTACAACTAGTCGTACTTGACTCTTTAGATATACATCTTCTAACCCTTTTATACTATGCCTAAGTGTAATTTCGAGGACGAAATTTTCTAAGATGGCTAGGATGTAAGCCTCTGAATTTTAGGTTCTTTAAAAAATATTAATGAATTATTTTCAATGCATAATTTAATTATAATCAGTTTTGATCATTAAATGTACCTTTCCGTGACTTTGACTTTTGGAGTGCCAGGGATGTCAATCTCTTAAAATTTCCTGCATGAGTTTTGTAGTAGACAAGATTATCTTCATTTTGATATATCATATCCTACTAAAACTTGCTCCCTTGTATTCTATTTACATGGCGCAACCTTCTGATCAATTTAGGCCATTTGATCGATCATCTACCATAAAACTTGACCTAACTTTCAATTTAATTTTGGGGCTCGACATCGATCCAATCTAATCGATCCAATATATGATTTTGACCTATTTTGAGTCTGCTATGCACATGCTATGTGTGTGCTATCAAATTGAGCTCCCGTATGCTATTATTCCACCAATGATCATAAATGACTTAATTTGTAGTCATGAATCGCACCAAGCCCAAACCTAGCCCAACCGAACCCAAACACACAATCCAAATTCATGTGGCCAATCTCATGACACACCCCTAACATTTATTTATCTTTCCAATTATGTTATATTACCACGCCTATTCGGTTCTTAAGGCCCGCTAAATAACATTTTTGTTTTGGGCCAGCCACTTGTTCACTCGTCCTTCCTTTAATTAATAATGGAAACTACTATCTAAATTCAAATTATTGTAACCATTACATCTCTGTGCCATTGAGAGAAAATATATTTTTTTTTGTTCGGGCCCATATCCTTTATTTTTATCTTTCTTCTTTTCATATCCATTTGGTTTTACTTAACTTTTGCCCATCCATAGGGCTACATCCCAAGCCATGCAAGCTCGGCCCCACCTACATCAACCCAACTCAAAAAATTCCTCATCATATAAGCTGTAGTGTGGAACCCTAACCTATCTACATCTACGGTCCTATTAAAGAGAAGTAGCCGCATTTACTCCTCAAACTTCTCCTTCTTCCTCCTCCTTTCCACTCTTCTAACTCTAACATGTATCTGAGCTCCCCTACCCCCTACATGACATTAGGCATCGTCCGCCACTACCCCGGGTCCCACCCGCATGCAGCCCCGCTGCCACGACAGCAGCACGTCATTGCTGCTGTCGATGCTTTTGCTGTTGTCGCGCTTGCAGCAGGTCGTACGACCAGCCGCCCACCGTACTGGTCATCGCAGCACTGTTGGTCACCACATACAGCCCACTGTACTGGTCGTGACCCCCATGCGCGCGTACCATCGCAGTCCCGTGCACTCCTACGTGTGCGGCTACGTTGTTTGCAGCCACTGCCGCTGAATGTGCGCCGCTGACAAGGCCCCGGCCGGCCGCCCGCCACCACGCGGTATCCGCGCACCACCCTTGCATACCTACACGTGGTCGCCCTCCCTGGCTGCGGCACCACAGGGAGTCGATTGACTTCGGAGTCCAAATCCTGACGTGATGTAAGATTTCAAAATTCAGAATGCATGTCTCGGGATAGCGACTTCGTGTGTGTTTTCTGGGCGATCCGACCAGTAGATTGTTGAACTCTTTTATCCATTGCAATCTCGGTATATAGCTCTAGCTCTACCAAAAATTTTATCCGTTAATTGTATCGTTTGCTATGTCAAAATTGGCCACCAATTTGACCGTTTAAATTGTGTTATTTTGTATAGTTTTACGAAGCCAACTTCGTGTATTTGTTTCTCCACCATCACAGCTCTATTTGACACGCCACTAGGTTATGTGCAGAGTAGATATAACCACCTTCATGTCATAAAATTTTTAGCTTTGTAGGATGTCGTTTGGTTGGTTGAAATCAACGCCAAAGTTGGCCACTTGAAACCGAAATTTTCAACTTGTAAAATTCTAATTTTGAACCCAGACTCCGGATTCCAATTCCAATGCCACCTGTGGACTCCTAGCATCATTATAGCATAAATTTATATATAATTTCCTGAGTTTCGAGCAACGTAGCCCCGGCACGTATTTTCGTGCAAAATCGGGTCTCTTTATCCGAGTTAACAGGTCTTTTTGAGATCGGCTCATCGAAATCCAATTTTGGATATACCTTTGGGTTCATATCATCATTATGGACTCATTGATATATATATTTTGATAGATATAGAGGACTTTGGCTCTGGCACGTATTTCTGTGCAAACTGAATCCCAACGTCCGGATTAACGGGTCATTTTGAGATCGGGTCATCGAAATCCTATTTCAGATATACCATTGAGTTCGTGTCGTCATTCTGGACTCGTGGATATATGATTTTCTAGGTTTAGCAGACTTGTATCCTGGCATATTTTTTGGTGCAAAGCGAGTCCAACGGCGGATATCGTTTTGATCCAAAATTATCGTTTTGCCCTTGTATTCAAATTAGACTTATGGATAGGCTATCCTAGCTAATGTGACCATTATGGACATGTTAGTGATGTTTGTTTCATTATATGATGACGTCTGTATATTTTCTTTACGTATCATCCTTAATTATAATTAATCCTTATTCATGTTAGTATTTCGGAATCCGCACGTCGAAACTGAGATTAGTCGATTCTAGTGATCTCACATCGCTAAAATTGACTAGGTGACCACGTAGATCGCCAAGATAAGATTGTTGACCTTACAGTTAATCATCTTGTCTCGATTTACGTGTCATAGATTTTGTTGTACGAATAACGAGGTAAAAACTTGATATTTTGAATCTACCACTCATATTATTAGCAATAATGATATATAGACTAGTGTGACCAAGTTCTAGGCAATATAATTAACAAGCGTGTTAGATAACAAATGGTAATAGGTGACTAGAAATGATCCAAGCTTCCTAGATGAGATTTATTAGTCATACGTGTACTTTAGTGTGTGATATATATTATTTGTGATTTAGGTTGATAGATATTTGCATGGAGTATGGTTCTCATAGATAGTGGAATAGACCTTCGTACTACTGTCTCAGCGCAGTTTGGACAACTCCAGGCAAGTATATCTTACCAACATGATTTACAGTATCTATATAGTTATAGTTTATTATCAGTCGATTCACATTGGATATACTGCACACAATTTTTTTCCTGTTCATTATCAGTACACTGTCATAATTTTTCTTGCTGACACATAGACCTGACACACGAATTCATACTTCATGGCATATAGGTGACTCTTATGATCACTAGATGTTACTGATGTTGGATCTCATGTGTACATGTTTTGACTGGAATTCTGAACTTATCTTTCATTAGAATCGGACTGGATGTGTTGTGGATACGATACGGATAGTAGCATTAGGTGGAGAGGACAGTTACTAGGCGAGAGGGCTACTTTGCATATATCACTATGTACTTATTATTATACATCCTTATTCGAGAGATTTTGTAACCGGAGTTACGTGCCTCTTATATTTATTGTGTGTCTCTATACCGGAGCTACGACTATATTTATCGGGAGTCTCTATGCCGGAGCTACGACCCTACATCCTGGGAGTATCAATACCGGAGCTACGAATTTTATATTTGGAAAGCCCTCGCGTCGAAAGTTATCCTCAATTGCATATCACATAGACTAGATGGTTTGCCTAGTATTAGTGCCACTTGATCACCTATTTACTACCTTGGTCACGTGTCTAGCATCTGGATCACATGCTTCTACCTATACATGTTATTTATTGTACTTTATATCGGCATGTATATTATGTATCTTGATACATCCTGCTGAGGACCTAGTTTCCTTCCAGGTTGGCTGAGTAGGTTTGTAGAGCTCCTTGTTGGATTGTTTCTAGTGTTCATTTCATTTCAGTATATACTATTTCGGTTTCATCTTCTGCTTTTATATATCTGCTCGATTGCGTAGTATTTATAGATTCGTATTATTCTTTTTGAGTCTTCTCGGACGAGTATGATTATTGGACTGCATACTAGTATTCATATTTACCTTCTTATGCTTCTGTTATATGGGTTGAGATATAGAGTTGATGTAGTGATAGTTACACCATTTCGAACAGCTTATATGTATTCTAGTCGGACTAGAGTCTGGTTGAACACGTAGCTGGCCAATACCACGGATCTCGGTCCCGCGTACTTTGGGACTGGGGCGTGACATCAAGGAAAAGTAGATGAAAACAAGTGGAAACGAATTTCGAGATAGGGTTTATAGTGATATTCTCAGGGGTCGTCCTAGGAATCTCTCAGGGAACCCTAATTTGTGATTGAGTATTCTTTTACCCTAATATCCTATTTTTATATCCTATCGCAGGCTCACAACAGTACGACTAAACCTACGTACTTCTGTGATATAGCTCTAATTACGAAGACGAGACCTGTATGGGCCACCATAAAAATGTGTCACGACTAGCACCTGAAAGTTCGGGTATGAATACATAGAACATATCCAGCCTACACCGCAGAGTCGACGGTAGTACACTGTCCTCAAGTACATCCAAATCCAGCAACATAATGTAAAACATGATAACAAGATTCTAACTCAATTACAAGTGCTAACAGGTAGATATGAGATAGAAAGACAAGTCCACAGAGTCCAAACCAGAAAGTCAGATACATGAATCCTCAGAATAGAGTACATCTCAATAATGTTCTAACAGAAACTAATCAACAAGTGAATGTTAATCTAATACTATGCATCTTCCAATGATAAGTTGGCTACAACATCTTCTGCATCCTCGGTATACCATGATCAGTGTCAGGTGTGTCGTAGTATGTGGGCACCAGTCCTCTAAGTCATCGCCTAAAAATATGGTTATCCAGTCAGGATTGGAGCAAGTACAAACATGAACCACTACTCATAACATGATAGAAACCATATGACATGAAATAGAAGATAGGATATAAGAATGAAACTGTAATCATCGTAAAGACAGATAAAATAGACAGGTAAAACGAGTAATCAGGACAAACAGAATCATGGTATGTGACATAAGCAATATGAATGCAAAAGTCATAACTATACTAAGTGTGATTGAAGTACAACGTTCTATATGTAATCAGGATAGGGGATCAACTTGGTACGGCTCAATCATACGAGTCATATATGATTAGCTATTCGGTAGGGAATAGAAAATAATAGGTTTTAGTCACATATATACTAAGGTACTTTGCGTGTAACTAGTAATCATAGATTTAAATTACGACAAGAAACATGAACAAGGTAATCATGGAAACACGATAAACAGGAAACATGGTAATCATGAAATGGAATACATAAATGCTAATCTCGTATGATAATCGTGACAATAATCATGACATGCACATCTAGATCGTGAAATATAATAACTATCAGGAAATAAGAGTATTCACTGTAAGTACTTGCCTCGGTTGGTTGTAGTCGACGTGTGTGACACGAATGTGTCGACGCGAAAAGTGTCAAAGTCTAAAGTCCATAATAAAATTCCAAGATCGCATCATCAAAGTTATAAGAGTGCGGCGTCCTAAATTATAGTCATAAAATAATCATGACATCCAGTAGTAATCCAAGATCAGTCCATCGTCCAATATAATCCATAATTGATCCGTAGAAGAGCATACATTATCCATTGATTATTACGTAAGAGATTGAGCAATAGCGCAGAATGAAAAATGAACGATTAGTCGTGATTAAAGATATTACCTTAATCCTAAAGAAATTGATAAGGGAACAATAAACAAAAGATTATTTAAAGCATTTAAAAATATTGTATTTTATAAACTATAATATTATAAATAACTCTTTTCAAAATCAATATTTATTTGTATTAGAAAAATAATATATATAACATAAAATCCTAACTCAAATACATACATATTTTTATTTCTGACATTTTTAGAAATATTTACTATATAAAAATATCATAGAATTAATGTAATAACACTCTTTTTAAGAATATAAATAATTATATCTATACAAAAACTATAACAAATAATTATATATATATATATATAGGGCTGGCCCAAACCTATTGAATCTGGCCCAGCCTAACAATTAGTCAAAATAAAAGAAAAATAAAAAGAAAAGCCACTGGGCTCTGAGCCTAGCCCGGCCCATTTGGCTCAGGCCCAGTATTGATTTTCATCAGTCCATTAAAAGAAAAATAAAGAGACGGAGAGAAGAAGAAGAAGAAGAAACTGTAGCTTTTAAAGAAGGAGAATAAGAGTAGAGTAGAGAGAAAGAGAGAGTGGTCGAGAGATCGAGAGAGAGAGGAGAGGGTTGGCCGGGAGGGTTCTCACCAAGGCAGTGCTCGAGGAGGATTGGAGACAGCTCACCGACGTGGAAACTGGGGGCGGCCGATGGCGCAACGCACAGCGCGACGCAGATTTAGAGGTCGACGATCGATTTCCGTTAGAGGCAACACCGTGTCGTCGGTGTCGAACTCGACGGTAGAGAGGCGATTCAAATTTTGATGGAGGAAATCTTGTAGCGACAAATTGATGGTGGGGAGGACTCGCTGGCAGGGCTTGGTTTCTGGGGCCACCACGGAGGCGGAGAGAGCAGCAGAGGATCAGAGGAGGCAAAAGGCGGCAGTGGTGGTGGCATGGTGGTAGATGGGGGTGACGGTGGTGGTAGATGTTGTCACGACCCGCACCCTAGAGTAAGGGCACGAGACGTGGGTACGTCCAGCCTACGCCGCAGTGTCGACGGTAGAACGCTATCCTAGGTCACAACATCTAGCAATATATATCTCTAAACAGTTTATACTCCTCGAATGGGGGTGACATAGCAGTAAAACTCAGTCACAACTAAGGAAGAGATAGCACGATATGAAATAGAACTCAAGAAATAAATAGATAAAAAGTAGTCTAAGATAATCCCAGCAATATCCAACAGTACAAGGTCTCAGATGAAAGAATATATACAACTCAGAATAAGTCTAGCTAGACATGTCTCAAGACTACATAAATAGAAAGCATAACTAAACTAGTCTAGACAGTCAGGGGAATATCCTCAGCTACAGCTGGGTCCTCCTGGGAGTCCAGCTCGCAGGTGTCATCTAAAGCTGCCCCGTAGTAAGTGTCCAGGCAGGCCTCCTCCTCGTCCTCTGTAATATTTTAACAGGTCCAGTCAGGACAGGAGCGAGCACAGTACATCTCAACAGTTCATAACAGGTTAAAAGATATAATCATGCAGTAAAGTAAGATACAAGTACTGAAAGAAGTGAAGTATGTAAACAGAGAGAGAAAGCTGTACTAGAAATATCTACTATAAATAGAGAGCTAACATGTGACTAGTAAGTCAGAGTACAATATAGACATGTAAATAGCATAGGAGATTCTGATGCTACACTATGGAAGAGATTCTGATACTACACTACTTGGATAGTATTTACATGTCTATTTCTACTCCTCCGTACCCCAATCAGTACACAAGGATCCAACCAGGTTATGTTATGATACTATATAAGGCCCCCGAAGGGTGATAAGCCTCCGAAAGGTGATAAGCCCCCGAAGGGTGATACATAGTAGACCCATAAATGGGACAAAGATTCCAGGAAGACTCTGTGATCATAAGAGTATATGTCACAAGTGATCGAAGAATCAACGAAGCATAGTGATACGCTATGTAAGTGAAACGCACAGAACATAGAGTACCCGATGCTCCCTAAGGATAACATCTCAAGAAGGGATCCATATAGTACCAATCCGTGTGACCAACGTGACAGTACAAGTAAAGTAATCTACTGCAGGAAATAGTTCTAAGCAGGATATGAAATGATCAGAGAATGTACTCGCCTATATCTGAGTGTCCAATATGAAACGTACTGTCCAAGGAGTGGTGTCTGGCTCCTAATCAGAACAGCACAAGTCACAACAAGTCCAGAATAGTGTAATGAAGTCCTACTATGCATTCTACATGATTCTAGGTCAATCTAGGCCAAAGTCAACTCTTGGTCAACTCTGGTCAACCCTAGAAGTCAAACTAGGTCAACAAGGTCTAACCAAGTCTAAACTAGGCTATCTAGTCTACACTAGACTACATTAGTCTATACTAGTCTACACAAGTCAAACCTATATCTAAAACTTATCACTCTATATATATATATTACATACCTATATGGTATCCATATACAAATAGGTATTCACATCCCATGCACTCACAATACATTACTAACTTATATAGGAAACACAACATTACATTATATATAGATACATGCATATTAGAGTATACATTATATATATATATATATATATACTTACATTAGATAGGCATATAGGAGAAACATTTGTAACTCTGTGTGTGTGTGTAGAGAGTGAGAGACAAGTGTGTGTGTGTGTGTGTTAGAGTGTATTGTGGTATGGGAGTGATGTGAGAGATATTGAAAACTGTGTGTGAGTTATGTGTGAACCTATGAGTGAACTGTGAGGGGAATAAGAGGGTGTGTGGGTGAGAGATTATGAAACAATGTGTGTGTGCCTCACAGAAAAGAAAAGGAAGGGGAAACCAATTCATTCCTTCACAACAGTTCTCAGTGTAGTATAGGATTTAACTAATGTGTGTATATGTGAGAAGTGTTCAGCCAAAACAGGGAAAGGAAACCAAATCACAGAAAAATGGAAAAAGGAAATCAGTTCATGAAGTCAGGATTAAATACCAAACAACCCAGATTTCCATCTCAATACCAAAAATCAGTTTTATACAAAATCTCAGGTTTATACTCATGTGCACCCTTAGTTGACAGCCTATTCTCAGTTTTCACATAATGAATCTCAAGTTTTAAACAATCAATTTCAGGTTTTCAAAAAATTGAACACAACTAAAACCCAGGTTTTCTGTTGAACCTCCACAGTTAAAAGAACATACCATATCATGTATCAAGGAGGATTCTAATTCAGAAATCAAAGAACAAGGAAATCAGTTTTCAAGTAACAATATAGTGTAAAAACCATTCTCAGGTTAATGAAGAAAAGAACCATTCGAAACTCAGGTTCATTTACTCTAAACCATCTCAGTAAACAGTTAACAAACATTGAATAATGAAAGGGAATCAGCTTTAGGGAAGGACAGTAACCAATTCAGGTTTGCACAAAACTGGGAACACCATCCCATTACTCAGGTAACCAGTTAACAACAGTTCAATATAGGAAGATTTGGAAATCTCAGGTTCAAAACTGAACACAACCCAGTTCAACAATTTCGAATATGAATCCAATAGTCAAAAGCTCATACTTACAACCACAAACCTATAATCGAAAGTAAAAGCTTAGCTAAAATGAAATGTAACATGTGGGAATAGTTTGCAGTTGAAATCCAACATTCTAATCAGAAATAAAAGGTTTAACAAACTGGAAACTGAAGTATCTGTGCGTATCAGTGAAATCCAAAAAAACCTATGTTCGAGACCCATTGAACCTATTCTAAAATGTGAAACAATCTAACATAGTTAATAGATGATATATAGGAACTAAACAATAATTATAATCATGATTTAACTGCATTAAACTCAAACGAAATCACAAGGAACCAACACACACAGCACTGTCCTGGACTGCACAGTGACGAACCCATGCACACACGAATACGTGTCCGACACGACACGAGAACTCGTGAAACTTTGCGAGCCTCGTGTCAGTCAGTGCCCCATGCTTCGTGTCTATTCCCACGTGTCGAGGTGGCGTATCCTGCGTGCAGTAGCCCCCGAGTAGCAGGGGAGCTACAGTGCCGCGCGCACGCACCCGCACCCGCGTGTTCCCGTGTCCTCCACGACTCGACACGACACAGAAATCATCACACGACACTGGGACCCTCTAAGCGACACCTAGGGCTAATTTTCTATTCAAATAGATCCTGAAAACAAGGTCGAAGGGTTCATTGGGGCATTTCGACAAACAATCTAGGTCAGGGACTGATACGTGTCCAGAGCGGACACGAAACCTCTGATACCAGACACGAAGTCCATCCAGACTCTTAGGGGACCCTTAGGGCTTCCTATTCAAGAAGACAAAATGAAAATCCATGGAGAAATGGAGAGATTACCTATTCTTGAACTATGGGTGAAAAAGCCCCAAATGGAATGATTTCCTCAAACCACCAAAATCCTACAAATTGTTTCCTTCCTGCAAACAATCAATACCAACAGCAAGAACAATGATATTAGGATCTAATGCAACTAGTTTGGGGGAAAAAGGACCTAAAATGGATTTTATATGAATTTCTAAAGATAGGAACTCACCTCTTTCTTCTTGAAATAAATTTCCTAAGAAAAGGAGGCTAGCCCTAGATTTTAGGAGGGGTTATATAGTGGAGGAATCCCTAGGTTAGCTAGTGGTGGCCGGCCATGATGGGCTAGGTTAGGGTTTGAACTAGGTTGGCTAGTCCTATTAGGTTAAGTCACAAAATGACTTGTGAAATCACAAGCCATTTCTCAACCCATTTAATTCCTAATTCCTTAAGTCAATTTCTAGTGAATCAAAATCCACTAACTTAAGTCATGCTAGATTAGACTAGAGTCACTTGACCTAACCAAGTCCAACTAGCTAGGGTTAGTTCCTATGTTGGTCTACAAGGGTCAACACTAGTCAAAATCAACCTAGTCCAAACAATTCCAAAATAATTCCTAAAAATTTCCATAAATTCAAATTAATTCTAATAAATTTAAATTACCCCAAGAATGACAAAAATACCCTTATACTAGAAATGTGGTAGTGACAAATCTATCCTCCTTAAAAGAATTTCGTCCTCGAAATTGAAAGACGAAATACAACTGATGAGAAGGATAGAAAGTATACCTCAAGGTCCAAAAAAATAAGGGTACCGCTTGCGCATCTCATCCTCCCGCTCCCAGGTAGACTCTCCTGGAGAATGATGCCTCCATGCGACGCGTACCAAAGGTATCACCTGGTTCCTCAGAACCTTCTCCCGTCGATCCAACACCTCCACTGGATGCTCTGGATAGCTGAGAGAAGGACCAACCTCAATCTCCGAATAATCGAGCACATGGCTAGGGTCAGCCACGTACAGTCTCAACTATGATACATGGAATACGTTGTGGACCCCCACAAGTGCAGGCGACAAGTCTAGCCTGTAAGCCACTTCACTGACTCTTCCGCTGATAACGAATGGGCCGATGAAGTGCGGGCTAAGCTTCCCGCCTCCACCAAAATGTATCGTACCACGAGTCGAAGATATCCTCAAGAAAACCTGATCTCCGACCTAATCACAAGCAAGGTCTCAATTAATTATAATAAACAAACATGATCAAAAATCACAAACAAACAACCTAAATATAATCCTACTCTAATCTGTACCTCAAATTCCAAGGGCCTCCGGTGGCTATCGGCCTAGTGCCGATCTCTGTCCTGCGCCATACGATGTCTGTCCCTGATGAGCTTCACCTTCTCGGCCGCATCAACAACCATCTCTGGCCCCAGTAAAGCTCGCTCACCAACATCATCCAAGGACAAGGGTGTACGGCACCTACGCCCATACAGAGCCTCGAAAGGTGACATCTCAATGCTGGCCTGGAAAATATTGTTGTAGGTAAACTCCACCAAATGAAAATGATCCTCCCAGGAACCTCCAAAGTCCAGGATACACGTCCACAGCATATCCTCAAGGGTCTGAATAGTCCGCTCTGACTGTCCGTCCGTCTGGGGGTGGTATGCAGTACTAAACTTGAGCTGAGTGCCCAAGATGGTCTGCAGACTCCTCCAGAAATAGGAAGTAAAACGGCTATCCCGATCTCAGACGATGCTGACCAGAACTTCGTGAATCCTGACTATCTGCCGCATATACAACTCCGCCAGCCTCTCTGTAGACGTACCCACCTTGAATGGCAAAAAGTGGGCCGATTTGGTCAACCTGTCAACGATGACCCAAATTGTGTCTTTCTCTCCTGGAGTACACGGCAATCCTGAAACGAAGTCCATCGTGATATGCTTCCACTTCCACTCGGAAATGGGCAGCGGCTGCAACAATCCACCGGGCCTCTGTCTCTCTGTCTTGACCTGCTGACAGACCAAACACCTAGCCACGAAGCGAGCCACCTCCCGCTTCATTCCTGACCACCATACATGTTCTCGCAGATCTCGGTACATCTTGTTGGCACCCGGGTGTATAGAGTACTGAGATCTGTGGACCTCCTGCATAACCTGCTCTCTGAGATCCCTGCTGGGCACACATAACCTGGAACCGTGCCTCAGGGCACCATCCTCTGCAAGTAAAAACTCAGCATCTCCCACTCATATACAGATCTGCTCTCTGATACACTGTAGAGCCACATCCTTGAACTGGGCCGCCTTGATCCTGTCCATCAAGTCCGACTGTATCTGTAGGCCCCATAACTGCATCTGCACTTCGGGCACGATCACCTAGATCCTAAGACTCTCCAAGTCTGCAAGCAAGTGCCGATCTATGGTCAAACACATGGCTGTCGGATACCTACTCAAGGCATCGCAACCACGTTGGCCTTCCCTGGGTGGTACAGAAGTAGGATGTCAAAATACTTCATTAACTCCAGCCATCTGCGTTGTCTCATGTTCAACTCCTTCTGAGTGAACACATACTTTAAGCTCTTGTGATCTGTGAAGATCTCCACCCTCTCACCATACAGATAATGCTTCCACAGCTTCAATGCAAAAATTACTGCTGCCAGCTCTAGGTCATGGGTAGGGTAGTTCTTCTTATATGGACGTAACTGCCTGGAAGCATAGGCAATCACCTTCTTGTGCTGCTACAACACACAACCCAGCCCTTTCCCTGAAGCATCACTATAAATAGTGAATCCACCTGATCCTGAAGGCAACGTTAGAATCGGAGCTGTCGTCAGCCGCTTCTTCAACTCATCAAAAGCTGCCTGACACTCCTCTGACCATACATACCCAGCATCCTTCTGGGTCAACCGTGTCAACGGCTCTGCAACCCGAAAGAAATCCTGCACGAATCTCCGATAGTATCCTGCCAGCCCCAAGAAACTCCTGATCTCTGCAACTGAAGTCGGCGCTGCCCGTGCCTCAACTGCTACAATATTCTTAGGGTCAACTGAGATACCATCTCCAGTCACCACATGCCCCAAGAAGTCCACCCGATCCAGGAAGAACTCACATTTGGAGAGCTTTCCGTAAAGCTGCTCCTTCCTGAGAATCTCTAGCACTATCCTCAAATGCTCCTCGTGCTCCTCCTTAGTCTTGGAATATATCAAGATATCGTCAATAAACACCACTATAAACTGATCCAGATACTGGTGGAACACCTTGTTCATAAGGTTCATAAATACTGCTGGTGCATTGGTTAGCCCAAACGGCATAACCAAAAACTCGAACTGCCCGTACCGCGTCCTGAAAGTGGTCTTGGGAATATCCTGCCCCTTCACCTTCACCTGGTGATATCCTGACCTCAGATCAATCTTAGAAAATACCCGAGCTCCGCTCAACTGGTCAAATAGATCGTCGATCCGCGACAGTGGGTATTTGTTCTTGATCGTGAGGTTGTTGAGTGCCCTATAGTCAATACACATGCGTACTGACCCATCCTTCTTTGGCACAAACAATACTGGTGCACCCTATGGCGACGAACTCGAGCGGATGAAGCCCTTGTCCTGTAGCTCATCCACCTGCTTCTTCAGCTCCACCAGCTCGCTGTTGTTCACCCGATAGACATGCTGAGAGATGGGCTCCGCTCTTGGAACCAAGTCTATCGAGAACTCTATGTCTCTGTCTGGTGGCAATCCCGACAACTCCTCTGGGAAAACATCCATATACTCTACTATCAAGGGGTGTGGAATCGTCTGCTCCTCGATCGAGACTCCACAGAAGACTTCGCTGCTCTGCTCTGCCTGACGTCTGGAGTACTCGAACTCTGGCTCCCCCAGTGCTCTGAAGAGAACTCTATCCCCTCTGCAATCAATGCTGGCGTGGTGCCTGCTCAACCAATCCATGCCTAGTACTATATTGTAGTTCGGCAATGGCATTACGAGCAGGCTCACCTCCAACTCACGGCCTTCCAGAACTACTCTCCGACCCTTACAAATATTACTCACGAGGATAATGCCACCCCCCCTCCCGTCGTGATCTTGTAAGTCCTAGGCAACGATTCAGTTACGATACCATATCTAATCGCAAAAGATACTAATATGAAGCTATACGAAGCACCAGAATCGAATAATGCAAATGCTGGACTGGAGTCGAGTAGGATCGAACCTGCAATCAGCTCTCCTATCACCTCTGTATCTCCTGCTGCCATAGTGAAAGCTCGCCCCTGCTGGCCTTCCCTGGCCTGCTGCTGGTGCTGGACGAACCTCTGCTGCTGCGTCGGCAGGGCTGGTCCCCTCTACTGGCCTGCTGGAGCCCTGGCTCCACCTCCCGGAGCTGCTTGTCCCATACGGCACTCCCTCATCTGGTGGTCTGCTGAACCACACACTAGGTACTGGCCCAGCCTCTTCCGACACTCATTAAAGACGTGCCCAGGCTTCTTGCAGTAGGCACAAGTACCACTCTATCTCTGACCCTGCTGGTGTTGCCTCGGCTGCTGCTGCTGGTGAACTGGCCTCTACTGAATCGGCTGCGGCTGAAACTGCCTCAGCTGCTGGTGCTGAAAATGGGGCCTCTTGGCCTGGCCCCCGCTGCTGCTGCCTCCAACTGGGTCTCTCCCCCTCTTGAGCCTAAGCTCAAGATCATCCTCTGCCAACAAGGCTCCTGTCAAGATCTCCTCGAACGTGGCATCCCGGTTGCCCTTGGTCAAGGACTTGACCTCCTTGACTAGACCCTTCTGGAACCTCTGGGCCTTTGCAGTCTCGCTCAAGCCCTCCACAAACCTGTCGAGGCGGCCAAACTCCCCGGCGTACTCCTCCACTAAGAGACTCCCCTGGACTAGGCTCTCGAACTGCGACTCCAAGGCTCTGAGTGTTGAATCTAGGAAGAACTTCTTCTTGAAGAAGCCCTTAAACTGCTCCCAAGTCTGCCCAGGTACCCCCACCCTGGGACTGACTGATACCAGGTGCGAGCAAGATCTCACATCCGGCTAGCTGCGACCTCGATCTGAAGGTCTGCTGGAATCCTGGCCAAACGAAAGATCTCCTCTATATGCTCGATCCACTCATCGGCATATAGGATACCCTCTATCCCCAAAAAGTCTCTGGGGCTCATCTTCTGAAACTGCTCGATCCCCGGTGTCCTCGGCTGCTGTACCACTGGTCGAGCTGCGGCTGTCATGACGGCCAACTCTATGCCTCTGTCCTGTCGAGCCTGTTGCCTATCCATAAACTGCTGGAAATATACGAACATCTGAGCTGCGTCCATGTATCCTGGAGGCGGCTGCTGGAAGGGATCCTCTGGAATGACCGGGTCCTGTCTCCGAGTCGATGGATGCATACCCCCTGCTGCGGCTACCGAGGTCTCAATACGAGCAGAGGTGGCAGGAGCTGCAGTCCCCTGGCCTCGCCGTACTGGCTGAGAGGTAGCAGTCCCTCTATAGCATCCTCATGGATGGCACGCTGCGATCGAGTCTCTACCATCCTGAAGATAGATAAACAAGAGTATCAATTTCTGATAAAGAAGCGAAATAACAAAGGCGGACAATTATAATTCAAAGGATCAGCTGACAAAAGGATTTAGATAGCAATAAAAGAAATTTTCCTAATGTGATTGAGTACCTTAAAAATTTATATCCTACATCCTATAGCAGGCTGTAGTGATACTCTAGTTCGAGTACCACTACACTTCTAGACTAGACCTGCGTGGGCCACCACTAAAAACGTGTCACGACCCGCACCCTAGAGTAAGGGCACGAGACGTGGGTACGTCCAGCCTACGCCGCAGTGTCGGCGGTAGAACGCTGTCCTAGGTCACAACATCTAGCAATATATATGTCTACACAGTTTATACTCCCCGAATGGGGGTGACATAGCAGTAAAACTCAATCACAACTAAGGAAGAGATAGCACGATATGAAATAGAACTCAAGGAAATAAATAGTGAAAAGTAGTCTAAGATAATCCCAGCAATATCCAACAGTACAAGGTCTCAGATGAAAGAATATATACAACTCATAATAAGTCTAGCTAGACATGTCTCAAGACTACATAAATAGAAAGCCTAACTAAACTGGTCTAGACAGTCGGGGGAATATCCTCAGCTACAGCTGGGTCCTCCTGGGAGTCCAGCTCGCAAGTGTCATCTAAAGCTGCCCCGTAGTAAGTGTCCAGGCAGGCCTCCTTCTCGTCCTCTGTAATATTTCAACAGGTCCAGTCAGGACAGAAGCGAGCACAGTACATCTCAACAGTTCATAACAGGTTAGAAGAAATAATTATACAGTAAAGTAAGATACAAGTACTAAAGAAGTGCAGTATGTAAACAGAGAGAGAAAGCTGTACTAGAAATATCTGCTATAAATAGAGAGCTAACATGTGACTAGTGAGTCAGAGTACAATATAGACATGTAAATGGCATATGAGATTCTGATGCTACACTATGGAAGAGATTCTGATACTATACTACTTGGATAGTATTTACATGTCTATTTCTACTCCCCCGTACCCCCAATCAGTACACAAGGATCCAACCAGGCTATCTTTTGAAACTATGTAAGGCCCCCGAAGGGTGATACATAGTAGACCCATAAATGGGATAAGGATTCCAGGAAGACTCTGTGATCATAAGAGTATATGTCACAAGTGATCGAAGAATCAACGAAGCATAGTGATACGCTATGTAAGTGAAACGCACAGAACATAGAGTACCCGATGCTCCCTAAGGATAACATCTCAAGAAGGGATCCATATAGTACCAATTCGTGTGACCAACGTGACAGTACAAGTAAAGTAATCTACTGCAGGAAATAGTTCTAAGCAGGATATGAAATGATCAGAGAATGTACTCGCCTGTATCTGAGTGTCCAATATAAAACGTACTGTCCAAGGAGTGGTGTCTGGCTCCTAATCAAAACAGCACAAGTCACAACAAGTCCAGAATAGTGTAATAAAGTCCTACTATGCATTCTACATGATTCTAGGTCAATCTAGGCCAAAGTCAACTATTGGTCAACTCTGGTCAACCCTAGAAGTCAAACTAGGTCAACAAGGTCTAACCAAGTCTAAACTAGGCTATCTAGTCTACACTAGACTACATTAGTCTATACTAGTCTACACAAGTCAAACCTATATCTAAAACTTATCACTCTATATATATATTACATACCTATATGGTATCCATATACAAATAGGTATTCACATCCCATGCACTCACAATACATCACTAACTTATATAGGAAACACAACATTACATTATATATAGATACATGCATATTAGAGAATACATTATATATATATATATATATATATATATATATATATATATATATATATATATATATACTTACATTAGATAGGCATATAGGGGAAACATGTGTAACTCTGTGTGTGTGTGTGTGTAGAGAGTGAGAGACAAGTGTGTGTTAGAGTGTACTGTGGTGTGGGAGTGATGCGAGAGACATTGAAAACTGTGTGTGAGTTATGTGTGAACCTATGAGTGAACTGTGAGGGGAATAAGAGGGTGTGTGTGAGAAAGATTATGAAACAATGTGTGTGTGCCTCACAGGAAAGAAAAGGAAAGGGAAACCAATTCATTCCTTCACAACAGTTCTCACTGTAGCATAGGATTTAACTAATGTGTGTATATGTGAGAAGTGTTCAGCCAAAACAGGGAAAGGAAACCAAATCACAGAAAAATGGAAAAAGGAAATCAGTTCATGAAGTCAGGATTAAATACCAAACAACCCAGATTTCCAACTCAATACCAAAAATCAGTTTTATACAAAATCTCAGGTTTATACTCATGTGCACCCTTAGTTGACATCCTATTCTCAGTTTTCACATAATGAATCTCAAGTTTTAAATAATCAATTTCAGGTTTTCAAAGAATTGAACACAACTAAAACCCAGGTTTTCTGTTGAACCTCCACAATTAAAAGAACATACCATATCATGTATCAAGGAGGATTCTAATTCAGAAATCAAAGAACAAGGAAATCAGTTTTCATGTAACAATATGGTTTAAAAACCATTCTCAGGTTAATGAAGAAAAGAACCATTCAAAACTCAGGTTCATTTACTCTAAACCATCTCAGTAAACAGTTAACAAACATTGAATAATGAAAGGGAATCAGTTTTAGGGAACGACAGTAACCAATTGAGGTTTGCACAAAACTGAGAACACCATCCCATTACTCAGGTAACCAGTTAACAACAGTTCAATATAGGAAGATTTGGAAATCTCAGGTTCAAAACTGAACACAACCCAGTTCAACAATTTCGAATATGAATCCAATAGTCAAAAGCTCATACTCACAACCACAAACCTATAATCGAAAGTAAAAGCTTAGCTAAAATGAAATGTAACATGTGGGAATAGTTTGCAGTTGAAATCCAACATTCTAATCAGAAAAATAAAAGGTTTAACAAACTGGGAACTGAAGTATCTGTGCGTATCAGTGAAATCCAAAAAAAACCCATGTTCGAGACCCATTGAACCTATTCTAAAATGTGAAACAATCTAACATAGTTAATAGATGATATATAGGAACTAAACAACAATTATAATCATGATTTAACTGCATTAATCTCAAAGAAATCACAAGGAACCAACACACACACACAGAGCACTGTCCTGGACTGCACAGTGACGAAACCATGCACACACGAATACGTGTCCGACACGACACGAGGACTCGTAAAACTTTGCGAGCCTCGTGTCAGACAGTGCCCCATGCTTCGTGTCTATTCCCACGTGTCGAGGTGGCGTATCCTGCGCGCAGTAGCCCCCGAGTAGCAGGGGAGCTACAGTGCCGCGCGCACGCACCCACACCCGCGTGTTCCCGTGTCCCCTACGACTCGACACGACACAGAAATCATCACACGACACTGGGACCCTCTAAGCGACACCTTGGGCTAATTTTCTATTCAAATAGATCTTGAAAACTAGGTCGAAGGGTTCATTGGGGCATTTCGACAAACAATCTAGGTCAGGGACTGATACGTGTCCAGAGCGGACACGAAACCTCTGATACCAGACACGAAGTCCATCCAGACTCTTAGTGGACCCTTAGGGCTTCCTATTCAAGAAGACAAAATAAAAATCCATGGAGAAATGGAGAGATTACCTATTCTTGAACTATGGGTGAAAAAGCCCCAAATGGAATGATTTCATCAAACCACCAAAAATCCACAAATTGTTTCCTTCCTGCAAACAATCAATACCAACAGCAAGAACAATGATATTAGGATCTAATGCAACTAGTTTGGGGGAAAAAGGACCTAAAATGGATTTTATATGAATTTCTAAAGATAGGAACTCACCTCTTTCTTCTTGAAATAAATTTCCTAAGGAAAGGAGGCTAGCCCTAGATTTTAGGAGGGGTTATATAGTGAGGGAATCCCTAGGTTAGCTATTGGTGGCCGGCCATGATGGGCTAGGTTAGGGTTTGAACTAGGTTGGCTAGTCCTATTAGGTTAAGTCACAAAATGACTTGTGAAATCACAAGCCATTTCTCAACCCATTTAATTCCTAATTCCTTAAGTCAATTTCTAGTGAATCAAAACCCACTAACTTAAGTCATGCTAGGTTAGACTAGAGTCACTTGACCTAACCAAGTCCAACTAACTAGGGTTAGTTCCTATGTTGGTCTACAAGGGTCAACACTAGTCAAAATCAACCTAGTCCAAACAATTCCAAAATAATTCCTAAAAATTCCCATAAATTCAAATTAATTCTAATAAATTTAAATTACCCCAAGAATGACAAAAATACCCTCACACTAGAAATGTGGTAGTGACAGATGTTAGTGATGGTGGTAGTGGTTAAGTGATGGTAGTGGTTAAGTGATGGTGGTAGTCGGTCGTAGCTATGAGTAGAGGAAAGCGGTGTAGATCTAGCCAGCGAGGGCGACACTACACTCGTTGGGCGAGGCCGCGATCGAGGGTGTTTGGTGGCGGTTGTGGGTGGTGAAGACAGGGCAGCACCGGTGTTGATGAAGGCGGTGGAGATGAGCGCAGATCTGGAGGCGGTCGGTCGGATCGGGTGACGTTGCTCGGATCTGCGACGGTTGTAGGGGTTCGTCGGCATCGCGACAGGAAACGCCAGTCGCAGCACTCGACAGTGCGGGGCTCGATGACAGAGGATAATGGGTATACTCGGTGGTTCATCGAAATTGGGTGATTTAGGCGGTGGTGATGGCTTGTGGAGCTGCGGTTGGGTGATCATGAAGAAGACAGAGGGATGATGGTTGGAGCAGAGTTCGCCGGAGCTCGACCAATTGCGGCGATGCACAACGGAGCAAGGAGGCCGACAGCGAACAGTAGCGGTGTTGTTGGCTATATTGTAGGAATATGAAATTTTGTAATAAAATATTGAAGAGTCCCCAATATTTTAATATGAGGAAAATAGAGTACTCCACAAGCCATGATGGCACGAATGCAATATGTAATAGATCTAGAGGCATTAGTGGAACCTACTAACTAATCCTAACTAACCACTAACAATCCAATAATTAGTTACTAATCAAATAATTAAAACTAACCAATAATTAGTCATTACAAAGGCCCACAATCTAAGTCCAAGGCTTGGTAGGCAAATAGGTTAGGCTATCCCACAATCTAATCCCAATGCTTGGTAGGCTCATAAGGATAAGTAAATATAATATTAAGCTAAATGATTTAAAAGATTGACTATTTAGTAAATAATAATCAAAGCAAATAAAATTATAAATGAATTTTTAAAAAGAAAATTTTATAGATTTCAAAAATTATTAGCACAAAATTTTAAAATATCAATCTAAATTATAGGTAGTTACACACACATGTACTAGCAATTGCGGCTCAGGGTTCAACTATTCACTAACCGACATCCTATCTATATGCTGGTCCATAGGTCCATTCCCATGATTAGCCATTGTGACTCTTTGGTTCAGCTCGTTGTCTACTCGTCGTTAATAGACACAACACCCCCTAATCGCAAGGTCTAGCATTCACCTCAGGGGTGCTATTACAATCTCTCCTAGGACGATCGATTTCCAATGCCCCAGGAACTGTCGAGAGACTATTACCTTGTGCACAAGTTGTTTGAGACCAATGCATGAATGCAACTCTTTATTAGATAAATCTCTATGTCATAAAAGTATCGACAAGCAAACATTCTATCATATCTTTTCTTTTCATTCATTCAAATAACGGAGTCATCACTCTGCTCTTCTCTTTTCATTTATCTCAGAGCTGAAGGTCCTACATAATGATAGAACTGGGGATTCCCAGGACCCTTCCTTTGGTATGCGTATTGATCGGTAGAAAGTTAAACAGATCTAATACGTGTTCTAACCCTTCATAGGCGGAAACTAGGGTTCACGAATTATACCTGCGGCGGAAAGGAGATAAGTAATTCCTGGCAATCTCAAACGGACGATCCCAAGATCTTCTGCACGTATTCCTTCCTCGAGTTGGACGTCGTGTGGGCTACGATCTCCCAACCTTTTCTTCTCCTTGGCAGCCCTCTCTTTTCTTTCCTTACGTGAATCATGAATTTAGAGAAAATTTTAGATTTCTGATCAGTAATCTGGCGGTCAGAGAATAGAGGATATATATATAGGCTACGGCAGGGACCATGAGAAGAAATTAGGGTTAGGCCTCCTAACAGATCTAGATATCCCGTGTTCAGCCCGAACACATAATCCAGGCCCATTAACAATAGCTCGGTCCACTAATGAGCTATTGTTGTACTACCTCCCTAATCCCAAATTATGTTTGTGGGCTCCTTTTATTATATGCTCGTTTGGCTCCCCATGTTAAGATATCGTATGTCCGTCGATCAAATCAAGTTACTGACAACTATATTGATTCGACATCTTTTATCCTTAAGTAGTACCGCTCAACTTTATTTGTCATGTCGGATATATTCCACCTGCAGGGTTTACATGACAATCCTTATGAGCTCCTTAAGAGGACATCATCAACCCGATGTATCAGGACATGGATTCCATTTATAATCAACAGCCCATCATACATACAATGTTATTACCCAATTCATAGAGGTTGTTGATCCATAATGAATCTCACTCTTTTATGAGTCAAAGTAATGCACACTGCATATACATGTCCGTTATTATATTCGGATTAAGAGCACAAGCATCCATAATAACTGAGGTGTTTGTTCTCTTATGTAGTCAGTACAAAGAGAACAACCTCAAGTGGTCCTGTTCAATACACACAAAGTGTACTAGTGTAAACTTATAATCAAGATAGACTAATACCATATTACACTACAACCTTTCCAGTAGATTGTCCAAGTCCATCTAGGTTGTGAACTATTTATATACCCCATAGAAAACTGATAATATGATCTTCTGTGTGACACCACACACCATATTATCTACAATATAAAATATCAGACATTTGCATTAACACTTGCAATAAATACAATATGCAACATTTGCTCATATGATTCTCATTCAAAATTTAAGGAAATAAGGTTACTACAAAAGTGATGCTTTTAGTATATAACCCTAACAATCTTCCACTTATACTCAAAGCATTGCTTTTCAGTATACTGTTACAAATCTCCCACTTATACTTAAAGCCATGCTGCTACACATCTGACTCCCATTCCCTCAACATGACTGTCAAAAGCTTTAGCTGGTAAGCTCTTTGTAAAGGGATCAGCTAGGTTGTCGGCTGATGCTATCTTGATCACAGCAACTTTTTTTTTTTTACGAAATCTCGTATCAGGTGGTACTTGCGCTCAATATGTTTGCCTGTCTTATGGGCTCGTAGTTCCTTCGAGTTTGCAACTGCACCACTATTATCACAATAAAGTAAAATAAACTT
This sequence comes from Iris pallida, assembly GCA_029216955.1. NCBI lineage: Eukaryota > Viridiplantae > Streptophyta > Magnoliopsida > Asparagales > Iridaceae > Iris > Iris pallida. The sequence goes on along the minus strand of JANAVB010028818.1, from coordinate 13,556,769 downwards.
AGGCAAACTAGGTACCACATCCAAGTCCAACAGAAAGTTTCTGAGCCAAACCGCTTCTTTGGCTGCCTCAGAGGCTGCCACATACTCGACTTCCATTGTGGAATCAGCAATACATTTTTTCTTGATACTCCTCCACACAATGGCTCCACCACCCAAAGTAAACACATAACCTGAGGTAGATTTCCTGGAATCCCTATCTGACTGAAAATCTGAGTCTGTAAACCCCAAAGAAACTAAACTATCTGCCTGGTAAACTAGCATATACTCTTTAGTCCTTTTCAGGTACTTCAAAATATGTTTTACGACAGTCCAGTTCTCTTGTCCTGGGTTAGACTGATATCTGCGGACCATGCCTACGACAAAGCAGATGTCTGGTCTCGTACATAGCATTACATATATTAAGCTTCCTACTGCTGAAGCATAAGGAACTGCCTTCATGTTCTCTATCTCTTTAGGTGTCCTCGGACACTGCTCCTTTGATAGAGCAATTCCATGTCTAAAAGGTAAGAAACCTTTCTTAGAATTTTGCATACTAAAACGAGTTAGTACAGTATCGATATAGGAAGCTTGGGATAAGCCCAACATCCTTTTCTTGCGATCTCGTAGAACTTTGATCCCAAGGATGTGACCTACTTCTCCCAAGTCCTTCATATCAAATTGTTTGGATAACCATACCCTTACATCAGATAATACCTTCATATTGTTTCCAATGAGCAAGATGTCATCCACATAAAGTACTAGGAACACCACCACGTTTCTGTCACACTTTCTGTATACACATGTTTCATCCTGACATTGATCAAATCCATAGGATTTTATCACCTAATCAAAACATATGTTCCAAGATCTAGAAGCTTGCTTAGGTCCATAAATGGACTTCTTGAGCTTACAAACAAGATGCTCCTGGCCTTTTTCAATGAACCCGTCTGGTTGCTTCATATAGATGTCTTCCTCAAGACTTCCATTAAGAAAAGCTGTCTTGACATCCATTTGCCAAATCTCATAATTGAGATGAGCTGCAATAGATAAAAGAATCTGAATAGACTTAAGCATGGCTACAGGAGAAAATGTTTTCTCATAATCGATACCCTCTCTTTGAGTAAAATCTTTTGCAACAAATCGAGCTTTAAAGGTTTCAACCTTACCGTCTGATCCTCTTTTTCTCTTATAGACCCACTTGCATCCAATGGCTTTTACACCAACGGGTGGTTCTACAAGCTCCCAGACCTGATTAGAATCCATAGATTATATTTCAGATATCATTGCTTTTTGCCAAGACTATGCATATTTATCTTGAAGTGCTTCATTGTAGGTACATGGATCATAATCTTGTTCCTCAGGTATGAAGTCTGACAGCTCTCCTAAGAACATATATCTATCAGGTTGTATCACAACCCTCCCACTACGATGAGGCACTATCGGTTGTGGTGTAATATTTGTGACACGTTGTGCAGTTATTTGTGGTTCATCCTCTTGTACTGTTGGTACTGAAGTACTTGGTGTCTCACGTCTCAGTTCTTCTAGAACAACTCTACTTGTGGGTTTATGGTTCATCACATAGTCTTCCTCTAAGAATCGGGCATTGGTGCTAACAATGACCTTCTGATCCTTAGGACTATAAAATAAACCTCCTTTCGTTCCTCTTGGATAGCCTACAAACAAGCGTACTTCTGTACGAGATTCTAACTTATCTATTTTTCTATTCAGCACATGTGCTGGACTACCCCGAATGCGAACATGTTTCAGACTAGGCTTACGCCCAATCCACAGCTCTGTGGGAGAAAGAGGTACTGACTTAGAAGGAACCAAATTCAAAATATAAGCTGCAGTCTCTAAGGCATATTCCCAAACGAATCTGGCAAATCCGAATAACTCATCATTGATCTAACCATCTCCATAAGAGTTCTATTCCTTCTTTCGGCTACACCATTCTGTTGGGGCGTTCTAGGTGCAGTCAATTGAGATGCAATTCCAGCCTCTGATAAATAATCCCTAAACTCTCCAAAGAGGTACTCACCACCATGATATCGTAATGACTTGATACATTTTCTATGACGTTTCTCCGTTTCAGCCTTGTACTCTTTGAATTTTTCAAAGCACTCAGACTTACGGCACATCAAATAAATATATCCATACCTTGAATAATCGTCAATAAATGTGACAAAATATTCAAAGCCACCTCTAGCTTGGATAGTCATGGGTCCACACAAATCAGAATGAACCAATTTCAACACATCTTTGGCCCTATACCCCTTTGCCGTAAAAGGCCTTTTGGTCATTTTACCTTCCAAGCAGGATTCACAGACTGGTAGTGCCTCCACTTCCAATGAACTCAAAGGTCCATCTTCAACCAGTCTTTGAATCCTTCTTAGGTTAATATGCCCCAATCGTAAGTGCCAAAGATATGTTTGGTTCATACAAGAAGGTTCTTTTCTCTTATTTAAGTTAGATGACATATTATTCATTTCCATAAGTTGCATTGTGGGCAAAATAGGATTAATGGCATACAAATTATCAACCAATGCACCAGAAGAGATAAAATATTTATTCTTTCTAATAACAATATTGTCATTATAATAAACTGAATATCCATCCTTAACTAACATAGAAACAGAAACTAAATTCCTTATAAGTGAAGGTGCATAAAGACAATCTCTCAATGTCAAAGACTTATTTCTACCAAAAGATAAAGTAACATCTCCTAATGCAACGACCGATACTTTTGTAGCATCACCCATGAACAAGCATATCTCTCCATCACTGAGCCGTCTGGTTTCCTGGAAACCCTGTAATGTATTGCAGACATGATTAGTGGCTCATGTATCTACACACCAGGTGCTGGTAGATAACATCGCTAAACATGTTTCAACTACTAGTAAATGAGATATACCTTCTTTGTTCCCTTATTTGAGAAGTGGACAATCAGTCTTCCAATGTCATGACCCTTTACACTTGAAACATTTGCCTTTCAGCTTTTTCACCGCGCCTTGAGGTCCCATGCCCTTCTTTGCTGAGTTTGCCTGTTTCTGAATGTTATTCTTCTTCTTACCGTCTTTTGGCTTAGAAGTAGAAGCCTTTTCAGAAACAAAAATATGACCACTCTGCCTAAAGAGAGATTCAGCATCCTGTAGCTCTTTTGCAAGTTCTGTCAAACTATACAACCTTTTGTTCATGTTGTAATTAAGGCAGAAATTGTTAAAACTTTTAGGCAGAGTCCCGAGAATGATATCGACCTGGGTTTCTCCATCGATTTCAGCTCCAAGGATCTCTATCTCATTCGGATGACCCATCATCTTGAGAACATGATCCCTTACTGGTGTACCCTTAGCCATTTTTGTATTCATCAAACTTTTCATAGCAAACTGCCGAGCTGCTCTACTCTGATGTCCGAAGAGTTCCTTGAGGTTATACATCATGTCATAAGCTGTGGCCATGGCCTGATATTGATATTGCAGTACATTTGACATAGATGCCAAAATATAACACCGTGTCATCTCATCTGCCTTTTTCCACTTCTTATAAGTCTCTTTGACGTCTTCATCAGAGTTAGCATTAGGCTTAGGTGGGCATTCCTCAACAAGTACATATTTGTACTCCTCAGCAGTCAGAACAATGTCTAAATTACGTTTTCAGTCAATATAATTAGGTCCAGTAAGTTTATTTTCTTTAAGAATCACCATAAGTGGACTGAAAGAACCCATTTTTAAAATCCTGAGAATCACATAAATAAAATTATGTAGGGCAAAAAAAAACTTTTTGAATTAACTAAATATTGATTCCCTCAAAACAATAATAAAAAATTCACCAACACCTTAAATACCATGAATTTAGCATGCCACGATAGCGTGGACGTATACAAATTCAACTTTATTCAAGTAGATTTTTCTTATTAATTTTACTATCATGTCAATATAACTTTATGACAAATAAAATTAATATGCTGGTTTTGCTCTGGTCATACAAATAATAGCAGTGACTCCGATAGGGAGGATACCATTATTTGTATCTAAGTGTATACCATTACTTAATACTAAGTCCATTACCTTGTAATGAGTTTCTTCAGATGGAGAAGTGAACACATACTAGGTAACTTTCTACAATTATTCCTAAGGAAGTTTGTACTGGTGATCCATAATCATACTCATCCGATATGGAGGAAAGCACTAAAGCCAACACGCAAGTATAATTACATCACCTACAAACCAGTAATGGAGACCATAGGATTTATACTAAATAAAAATCCTCTCCCACTTAGTTATTTAACAATAAGGATTTTTCTACTAGTTGATATTATGTCCATGTTGTCCATTTATTAATGTAGGCTTGGTTTTTCAAAAAAAAAACCACACAATAATAAACATGCATAATCAGAAAAAGCAAAATGACAAAAATAAGAGAAAATATCCAACTATTATGGTCATCTTTGCTACTCCGTCCTCAACTATCCGAATCCAAAATCTGGCGCTGCGCAGATCTATACGGGGTTCGACCTGCCCGGTCAGGTCGCGGGGTTCGGGGCAGCGCCTCGATTTTTTTATTTTAGGTTTTGGCTGTCGATTCCTTCATCGAAAATTATTTGTCTGCCTCTGGACTGCTTAAAACCAGCATCTCGTCTGGCGTCAGAAACAACCACCACCGCCATCACGATTGATCAAAAATAATTAAAATTACATCAATCCTATGCCTCCCGAAGGAGTTCACACATAATCTAGATTAAAAAATTAAAATAATAAGCACGATCAACCCTCGTGATTTTAATTACATCCACAGCAATAACAACATCCACGACATGTCCGTGGTTTAAACAACACAATCAAAAAAACATGCATTGGACCATTATAGTTGGATCTAAGATGCCTGCAAAACCGAGTTAGAACAGATCTACATCTACCGACTATTACATAGCGCAGGTTTTATTAGACAACATGGACGTATCAATCAATACGTAGATCCAAAGTGGCTCTGATACCAATTGATGGAACATAACACATTCATTTATTTTTATTGCAACATGTACAAGTCCGTCCGTACATGTCTAACATTCAGAATATATTTTAAGACATAAGTAATTATTCATCTTTTGTATGGTAACAGTTTTGTATATATTAAGCATATTAATCTACCTTTGACAGTAGTCAAATTTGGAACATGTAAACGTTTGGAACATGTAAACATTCACTATATCCCTTCTTATTAAACATGGCAAAGTTATTTTGAATCAGGGCAACATTCTAACTTTAGCATGTCAACATTTTGTCTTGTTATCATAGCATTGGTTCGTTCATTACACAATATGCAAATTCTCTATTAAAGCATACCAGGTCATCATACTTATATTCTCTATGATTACGAACTTGTTATTAATAATAAGCATTTATTCAAAAAACACATATTCTTATTAGTCGTGAAAGAATCAGAAAATGGAGTCCTTGTCCACCAGATCAATCGTGTCTTCTGTTCTAGAGCCAGCAAATTCAATTTTCTGTTTGTATAGTGTCTTCGCAAAGCGGAGCACTATAGAGTATGTCACGGACTATCGACTTGATGTCATAGAAGGCACGTTCCCATGGTTTTAACATCATATTCCTACTATTTCAAGACTGATTTTAGTGATATGTACTCGGTCTCACAATTTGTCATATAGAGTATGACATGGTCTATAGCACCTATGGAACACGTTTTGTTTAAGTTAAGTAGGAAGTCTATACAGCAGCCGTTCTTAGGTCTCAAAGGTAATATGTAAAGTTTACGCGATCGTTTGTTGTCGAGGCGGTCCCTTATTTTGGAGTCTCCAATAAAGAAAATAGTATGGTAAAGAAAATAGGTTGCAAGGATTTGAGTTATACCACATGTTAGGCCATGCATTTACGTGGAGTCTAGAATGTCTCGTAGGTGTGTGGCCATGGACAACTTGTGCACAAGGTATTACTTTCTCGAATAATTTTACGTCGGGGCACCTGGATCATATCGGCCTAGGAGGAAGAGGGATGGCTAAGATGGATTGTACCATATAGGAGACTCGAGACTTTCAGTAGGGCTAGCTACCCATACTGGACGATCGCTGTCTATCCTAAGCCATGTACAAGATGGCTTGAATTGCCAGTAACCTTTCATATAGATGAGCAGGTGTGCTAAGCGACAATCCGCATGCACGGTGTCGGTTGAGTCACAAGAAGTGTAAGTACGACACGTATAAGTCAAAAAATGTGTGCACGGTTTGCATCAAAGCTTTTATGAATCCTAAGATTTGGGTATAGTAGGGACACATGCTTCGGTACGAGATGTGGCATTAGATATTTAAGTCATTGAAACAAGTTTATTGAGTTCATGTTTGAATCATTTTAAAAGGGCAAGTAAAAGAGTATGATTCATGTTGCTGCGAGGCACGACCATGATGTTGGCACAAATGGGTTTTGTAGTACGGTCACAAGAATTTGGAGCACGATCACGTTAGCTGCAACATGAGTAGGCCAGGAGTCCATATATTGGAAATCGATCCTAGGACAAGATTAGAAATACCACAAAAGAATAAGTTGCATTCACTAAAATAACATGTTAGTTTTGTATGGATGGGCGAGATGCCCCCCACCAGTACGGTTGTATAGTGACACCACAATAGTTTTTATGTACAGGTTCAGGTACTTGTTTGTTCGGGACGAAGCTTGCTTGGATGCGGCCGCGTTGGAGTCTTCATCTATACATGACATAATGTATGAACATCGTCTTCTGAAGCATCCATAAATTGTAATCCTTCGGACATGAGAGATGGTATCGTAAATGAGATAGAAGAGAGCATAGTGGTTTGTATCTAGAGAGAACGTGAGTTGAAGGATTGTAACCTTGGCTTCGCACCATTGTAACCTTTCGTTTCAATATCAATAAAGAGGTTTCTTTTGAATAACTTGTGTACGTTTAACTTTTCTGCATTTGGACTTCTGTGCGACGACCCCATCGCTAAGCTGCTTTAATCGACCGTTATGAAAATTGCCTTGCACGAGTGCATCCTAGGCTCGTGCGGCATCATGTCCTTGCGAGGACGATCGGTCCTGTGGAACCGGGGCATCCCCTTCCTCAGTTCCTCTTCGTCACTTTGAGAAAGTAGGGTTTCATCTAACCCTAGAGTTTTCTCTCCCTTACTCAGTTCTACCGCTGTCAAATCTACTATCCCTCTCTTCAGTGTTCTCCCTTTCCTCTTCCCGACTTTAAAAACTAGGGTTTAACAAAAATGCTCTAGAAGTCTGGAGAGAGAATCATTGGAGGGCAACATCGAGATCTAACTTCTAATCTCCCCTGCTGAGACACTCCAATTCCCTCTTAGTAAGCCTACTTTCGATTTTTCTCTACCATGCCATGCCAGATCTAAAATAATATTTTTATTGTCTTTAATTTTTAATGTTTCTCTACCATACAGGCCAGATCTCAACCTTCTCTGACCCTGTCATTCTCTATCGAATCTATTAATCTCCGACCTAGATCTCACTCTCATTGCTATATAGATCAGTAATTTTTTGTTCATTTTATTGCCAATAAATAGTGTGCTTGTATTATAACTGCAGTATTATAAATTGTTTGTTTTGTTTGTACTATTTGAATTGAACAAAGATGCCATTTTTGCTTGTTCTTTTACTTATGCGTGGAATTAGGTGAAGATTTAGTTGGTTCTTGATTATGTAGCACAATGACTCAAACTGTTGCTGAAAAAAATGAGGGTATTATCATTTCATTGTGCAAAAGCGTGGAACTTCAGTAAAAAAAAAATTTATTTATTTATACTGGAAGTAGAGAAATTATTTGGGGATCACTAAAAAGAAGTAAGATTGATAACACTTGCAATACTTCTTTAGATCTGTGGTTCGTAGTAGAGCTAGCGAAGAATAGTGGGTGTCCTAGTGAGGATGATTTACTTATGTTCTTATATTTGGAGACTTATATTTGTAATATTTTTTAGGAGACTTTTTGTGCTACACTTGTTGTTACATTTACTTCTACTGTTACTTGCATATTTGACTTGTATGTCGAAGACTTACTGTTACTAGTAGTTTTATTTCTGTTGTTACATTTGTATCGAGTAGTTTTATTCTTGCTCTGGGCTTGTCTGAATTGAAATTGCTTGTTGTTACTGCTATTGTTTTATTCTTATATTATGTTGCTTACAGTTTTACCTGTACACTGGAGTTGCTTATGTCATACTCTTACTGCTGTTGTTTTATTCTTGTATTATGTTGTTACTGCAGCCATTGGCGAGGCATTCGTTGCAGCCATTGGCGAGGCATAAACTGCAGCCATTGGCGAGGTATAAACTGCAGTCACTGGCGATATGTACTTTGGTATATCTATGATGCTAATTTATTTCTTGTCTTTTTTTTGAAAATTTTACTAACATGTTAGATGAGAAAGTGGCTATAATGATGATAACTTGAGAATATGAGAACTGATACTACATAGCATCAAACTACGGTGATATCATTCTGAGCCACAAATTAGGTTTTTCTTTTTCTTTTTATTGTCATGTCCAGGGAAAGCTAGGGCTTAATGATCATGGCTTGAGAAGAAAACTATGCATTTTTTGTACTTGCATTTGTTGTGTCAAAAACTGTAAGTATTGCTGCCGTAGGCTACTTGTATATTGTAGAGGGAGTGGCTCTTCAGAGAGTTGGATAGTTTGTTCTTTATTGAAAGTCAGTAAATTCCATCTACAAGAAACGGTATTGGAGGTTTGAGAATTGATTGTGTCATGGAGGGCTACTCATGATATATGTTATTATGCTTTATCAGCTAATTAATTGAAATTTCTTATGCTCCTGTTATATCTTCAAAGAGCTGCTGCAGCTGCATAGTTCGTTAGTGAATTAAAAGTAAGTTAAATCTAAAGAAATGGAACTATTATATGTTCTTATGCTTTATCAGCTAATTAATTGAAATTTCTTTTCCTTTGGTCTTAGGTTTTGCATCATTGATCATTCTGCCCTAGAGTGGCTCCTTGGATTGACTTCACTCTCAAAGCCTTTTTCCTTGAGACTCTGTTCAGGACTGATGATTTTCGTAGCCGAAATGATAACGATTCATTTGTAACCAGAGTTCATTTTGCTATTGGATGGAAAGCATTGAAATTTTTGTTATTAATGTGTGATTTAAGAGTTTTATCTGATCCCTTGTTTTCCATTTGTGATGTTCTTGCTTCCTAAATTTGCAACTTGGATATCTACGTTATGGTATGAGAATATTTGTATGGTATGCGAATGTTGCTGGTGACACTATTTCTTCTCTATTGTTCTTCTATGATTATTTTGTTTTAGGAGAATGAGATCTATTATAAGACTAATGAGTTCTGTTGAAAAGGTTGCTTTTTCATGAAGACCTATAATTTATTTTTTGTTCGTTTGGTTTGTTTTTTTTGGCCCAGTCCACTCGGGCCCAATGAATCGAATCAAAAATAAATTATTGGTCTGCATGAAAAATCAATCTTTTCAACAGAACTCATTAGTCTTTCATTCTCGTAAAACAAAATAAACATAGAAGAAAACTGTAACATTTCTAAATCGGTTCGGTTTGGATCTGTTTTTTCGAGTACGTTTCGATTTCGACTTTATGCAAATATGATTCTTTGGTTCGTTTTTCAAATACAGTTCGGTTTGACCCGAATCTGGTTATGTTTTTTCAGTTCGTTTCGGTTTCAATTTTTTACAGATATGGTTCCGTTGGTTCGATTTTTCAAATACAGTTCGGTTTTCCGAATCGAACCGCTGCTCACCCCTACGTTCATGTATTATTTTAAAGCCAAGCTGTAATGTTGTTTTTTTTTTAAATGCCCGTACCGGGGTTTGATTTCTAGTCCGTCCTTTGCCCGCCTAGCTGACTAGAGATTATACCATTATAATATTACTAATTACATTTATTTCTAATGAATACCATTAACTAATCCATTTGTTTCTAAGGATATTTAGATTTTGGGTCTCGAATAAGTTAGGATATTTGTATTTGGGTCGCCATAATTAACATAATTAGTGTTTCGATCTCCAATAAGTTAGAATATTTGTGTTTGAGTCTCCAATATACATAATTACTGTTTGGATATCCATAATTGACATAATTAGTATTTAGATCTCCAATAAGTTAGAATATTTGTGTTTGTGTCTCCATAATAGACATAATTAGTGTTTGGATTTTGGATTAACACTTGACTATCAAAATCCAACTAAAAAATTAAAAAAGGAAAATAATAAAAAAACGAAAAAGTAAAAAAAAATAAAAAAGAAAAAAATAATAATAACCAAAAGAAAAAAAGACAAACAAGGAATGAAAACAAATAATGAAAAAAAATGACGGGAATAGATTTAGTGTGAGAATAAATTGTCCAGGTATTCTTAATTTCCCAAAATAAATTTTCTCGGGAATATCAACATCTAATGTCTAAATATTCTGGGTAAATTTATTATGGGAAAGCTGTTTCTATGTTTGGTTTAGGTTAAAAAAATATTTTCAAAAATTACAAATATCCGGATAAATAATTTACCCACAAAATAAGAAATCATATCCCTTAAGAATATGTTGGAATTTTTTTTTTGCTCGGACAAATTTTTGTTTTGTTATTCTTTTAATCCTTTTTCATTTTTTATAAATTTTTTTAGTTTTATTATTTCAATGTTTTTATTTTTATCCTTTTTTCTCCTTTTCGATTTGTATTCATTTTTTTTCTTTTTATTTGGTTTTCTTCATCTTTTTTTATTTATTTTTTTTCATTTTTCTTATTTTTTTAAATTAGGTTTTAACACTCAACTGTTAGTCCAAAACCCAAACGTTAATTAAGTCTATTATAGATATCCAAACATAAATATTCTAACTTATTCGAGACCCAAATACTAATTGTATATATTATGAAAACTCAAATACAAATATTCTAACTTATTTTAGAACTAAAGTCTAAATATCCCTTGTTTCTAACTACAAAGTCCTAAGTCCATGTTCAAAAATAATATAATTTACTATTGTTCGTTGGTTTATCTTTAACTTTCTCATTTCAATTAAAATAAGTGCACTCATTTTCTAGACATTTTAACTATTTTTTATCATATAAAAATAGTATAAATCCTAAGAAACCAAAACAATAGTGTGATATTATTAAATAATAAATTAATCCAATGAATTTTAAGGCCAAATTATACTTAGTGGCATCTGAATTATAATGTTTGGACGTTTTGGATATCTTAATTTTTTTGCTACTCAATTTTGGCACTTAAATTTTATAAGTTGTTGTTTAAAACACCTTTTATCCAAATTTAATTATGAATAAGAGTACATCATAAACAAAATAATATTATTAGTTTCATTACATAAACCAACAATGCACCTAATAATAAATACAACTACTAAGACCAAAAAATTGAGGTGTTTTAAAAGAATAATTTATAAAATTAGGATGTCAAATAGTAAAAAATTAAGTGCCAAAAATATTCCAACGTTAAAATCAGAGTACCATTAGAATAATTTCGTCGAATTTTAATATATACTACTACCATTCACTATGCTCTTGCACAATAGCAAAATATTCTCTAATGCTCACTGTTCAACCAGTATTGCAACTTTAGATCATTAGGAACAACAGAGTCCAAAACTTGTGAACTCTTGAAAGTTTGTTTCAATTTCTAATTGCCGGACGGACACATATTTATACATAATACTATTATAAGGGGTTGAAAACTGTTCAAAATAAGCCGTTTAAGTTCTATAATTAAAAAATTAAATCCTTTTATCTACCATCCTATGTATATCTCTACTAATATAAGGGAACTTTAAAATCGCTCAAGATTGAGCCGTCTAAGCCGTTTTTATTTCATCAACCATTTCGTTTTAAAAATTAAAAAAATTTAAGTCCCATAACCATAGTTATTTTCTTTAAAATAAAATTAAAACCTAAAATCCTTCTAACTGCATGAATATATGTATATACAGAATTTAAATTATATGTAAACAAACTAAATGATATTATCTAATTAAACACATATCTCAAAGTTTAAAAATATATTTATAATAAATTATAACTAAAATATATTCAAATTATATTTAAATTAGTCTAACATAACTTAAACTTTTATATTTCAATCATATTGTAGATTTTTTTTCTTCTTTTAACGTACAACGTATAAGAGAAAATAATATGAAGCTTGAATATTATTATTGATATTGATCGTATATATATACAACTTACAGCTGGAATACAAAATGTAGCAATTTAAAAAAGAGAATACAAAAGGTAACAATTTGAAAAAGAGAATAAGTCATTGAGAGAAAGGAGTAAATTAAGAAGCATTTATAACTAATATTATCTCTATCATGCCATTAATCAAGAGACTGATTCTCATGAATATTATTTCTATCGTGCCCCCGCAAGATGGAGGATCGGTTAGTGAGACCAATCTTGAACATGAGCTCATGAAATCGGGTGCGAGCAAGTGGCTTGGTGAGAGCATCGGCGAGTTGATCGTTATCGAAAATGTATGAGACACGTAGGTTTTGACGTTGTACATTTTCACGTACAAAGTTGTAGTCAAGTCCTAAGTGTTTCATTTTTGAGTGGAACTTTGGATTTGCAGAAACATATGTAGCTTCCATATTATCACAGTAGATGACCGGTGTATTGTTGGGTAGATATTCTAGCTCACGAAGTAAGTTTTGAACCCATAGGACTCCAGCAGTAGTTGCAGCAACAACACGGTACTTGGCTTCGGTTGAGAAGCGAGCAAGAGTTCGTTGTTTGCGAGAACTCCAAGATATAGGATTTTTATCCAAGTAGACAATGTAACCAGTTGTAGAAATATAGTCATCTTTATCGCCTGCCCAATCAGCGTCTGTGAAGCATGAAGAGTAGTTAGCGAGTCTCGGCGAAGGATTATACCGTGTGCAGTAGTTCCTGCAAGATAGCATAATAGGCGTATAAGAGCCGTCCAATGATCTTCAGTCAGTTTGTGCATGTATTGAGATAACTTATTTACAGCAAAAGAGATGTCAAGTCTAGTTAAGGAGAGATATTGGAGGCTTCCCACAAGTGCGCGATATTCAATTGGGTTGGCTAGAGGAGTGCTAGTTTGTGTGGTTAAAGGAGGATACGTGGTCATAGGAGTGGGTACGGGTTTGACAGTGGACATATGGGCACGGGTTAAAATGTCTTGGATATATTTATGTTGGCTAAGAAAGATGCCGTGAGGAAGAGGTAACACCTCAACTCCAAGAAAATAAGATAGGTACCAAGATCTTTGAGAGAGAAACGAGAGGAGAATTGAGAGATGAATGTATTTAGAAGAGATGAATTAGAGCCAGTGATAATGATATCGTCAACATAGACAAGTAGGTAGATTAGTCCATGATGTTGACGTAGAATAAATAAAGATGTATCGGAAATAGAATTTTTGAACCCAAAAGTAAGAAGATAGGATTTGAGTTCATTATACCAAGATCGATGAATTTGTATAAGTCCATAGAGAGCTTGACAAAGTTTGCAAACATGAGTAGGATGAGACTGACTGACAAAACCAGGGGGTTGGATCATAAACATGTCCTCCTTGAGAGAACCTTGGAGAAAAGCATTATTAATGTCAATTTGATGAAGAAACCACCCATAGACTATGGCAAAAGAAAGAACCGTACGGACATTAGCGGGTTTAACTACGGGACTGAAAGTTTCAGTATAGTCTAGGCTGGGACATTGGTGGAACCCTTTGACTACTAGATGAGCCTTATGACGATCTATGGAGCCAACCGGGTTATATTTTTTTTCGAAAGACCCATTTACAACCAATGAGGTTTTGTGATGGTGAGGAGGGAACAAGGTCCCATGTTTTATTTTTAAGCAAGGCATCATATTCAGTTTGCATGGCGGTACGCCATATTGGGCTTTTGAGAGCTTGAGTAATTGTGTTAGGCTCGGTAGAAGAAGGTTGGAGAGACACATGTAGGTTCATGTCACGACCCGCACCCGCTTTTTGGACGCGAGCTCGTGAGCAAGCCAGCTACGTATCGAGCGGACTCCAGCCTGACTCGAGTACGTATAAGCTGTCAAGGTTATGGTATCATGGCTAATATGGTAATCTACAGTGTATCTCAATCCACAAGAATCATGTAAAACAAGAATGAACAATTATGGGTCATGGACTGCAGCCCATTAGCATATTGTCCGATTAGACTCCAAGAATGATATGAGTCTATAAAATAAGCAGAATATATCATGGCATGGGATATAAAGCACGAAAGAATAATAAGGAAATATTACAAGCAAATACATGTATCCCTGCAGGTGTAATCACTACCATCATGAGCCGCTAACTAACTCCATGCAATCAGCTACCTGAAGAGATTATCAGGTCCTCAGGGGACATAGCAATATACATAAAAATATGCCTATCTAACAGTTTAATCATGCAATAATATAAACAGGGTATAAACAGGAACTAGACATGAGACTAACATATGGCTACTGACAGGTAACTATGAACACGGATACGGGATCAACTATGTATAAATGAACTGCTGGAAGAACAAGAGATCAATGGAACTCCAACCCTCGCCCCGACGTGGACTCGTAGGTTAGTTTCAAGACAAGTCATTCTCACCCCGTGTGTGGACTCGCAGATACAAACGGACAACCCTCGCCCCGTGTGTGGACTCACAGGTTGTGGGAACGATAAAGGAATAGCAGTTCAATAACACATACTTGCAGAAACGACTCAGTCAAGACACAGGTAACGACACGGTACAACTCAGTCATGACACAGGTAACTACAACTCTAGCATGAACCATAATGTGGACAAGCCTGGTGTAACTACGCTATCAAGTCAGGAGATACTGATATACAAGTAAGACAATAAACTAGTAAACATGGTATCATATAAATCTATAGCAACTAAGGTAACTGAATATAACTTACTAAAATAGATGAACTATAAGCATAAAAATGAACTGTAGAAGGAGGCAAGGTATCTTGTCTGGTGGTAGCACGAAGAGCCAACAATAAACAGTCAACCGGTAAGCCAAATAAGTCCAAATCTCACAACTATCTCTGAAAGCTGAAACAAACATTGCCAACATTTTTAGAATAGTCAAATTAGCTAGGATTGCCTGTCCTTAAGTCCAATTCTGGACACAAAGGCAAAACGATAATTTCGGGCAAAAACGATGTCCGCCGTTGGATCCGCTTTGCACCAAAAAATGTGCCAAAGTCTATGGTCTCTAAAGTCGTCAAATTATATGTCTACAGGTCTAGTTTTCCGATATAAACCCAACCGTATGTCCAGTTTTGGATTTCGGCAGGCCGTGCACAAAATTGCCCGTTGAATTGGATCGTGGGGCCCGTAAAACGGTGATCCAATCAAGTGTCTCAGAATCGGACCAAACTTGGCATATATGATCAGAAAATTGATACGGTCCTGCTGGCGCAAGTTTTGTCTCGATCTGACGAGCGTGCACAAACAAATTGAGGAATTTACAAAGTGACCGATATGGCAAATTTTGACGGATACGGATCAAATTCGTCATGCACACGCGACCAATTTGAATACCGTCAAAGCCCACACGTCCACGAAGCCGATACGCACCTTTCGATGCTTTCGGTTCGTGACCATGTCGCCCGGATTGGCGGAACGCACGTCGTATCGAAGGTTTTTCTAGCTTTTAAAACAGATTTTCGGTGAACTTCGGGATTCGATTTTTAGACACGTAGTCTATGATTTCCAAATCCATAAAAAGGGTCGTAAAGTTCTATATGTTGTCTATAACTGTGTTCAAGTGGAATTTCTAAATGGTTACTGGATCGATCGGAATCGATCTTCGAACAGGGCATTCTAAACTATTTTATCAACGATTTTTTGTTGATTTTGGATCGATTTCCAGAGAAATCTAGTCGAGTATATTCGAACCTAATTAAAGGGTCACGTAGAGGGTTGGTTGTTGTCGTACCTTAACAAACGGCGTACAAAGTGATCGATCTTCGAGAGAGAACGATCACCGAGAAATCAGCCTCCTGACTGTTGCTGTTGTTGTTGCTTTACTCTGTTCGCGTGGTTGGCCGTCGATCGGCTGCACGCGACGGTGGCACCGGCGGCCGAGGGTGCACACGAGAGCCAGGGTGGCTGGGTCGAGCGGTCTAGGGTTTTTCGCGTTCCTCTGTTGTCGATCTATATATGTAGGTGATTGCCGAAGCAGGGTCGGGTGGGGAGAACTGGGCGCTCGAGTCTTGTGGGGTTGGTTCTAGCCCGGGGTGGGCTGGGCTTGTGGTTGTTCGGGCTGGTTTACTGTGGGGTGGGGATTATTGGGCCGGTTTTAGTTGCAGCCCGAGAAGGCTGGGCCTGGGAATTCCTCTACTGTTCCTTCTTCGGCCTGGGAATTACTCTACTGTTCCAACCTATTATCTAATATATATATATATATATATATATATATATATATATATATATATATATATATATATATATATATATATATATATATATATATATATACACATTTATCTATTAACCTATATATGTGTCATATATATATATAAATATATTTATACCTCTACAACAACAAGTATTCCAAGCAATCAAATAATACATTAAAATATCTAAAAACGTATATACATACATATATTTATTTTATATTTAATCCAAAATTCCAAACGATATTATTATAATTATATTAACATTATTAATAATAGCAACAATTATAACAAACCAGGGAATCCAAAAATAGATATGTATACAAATATGTGTTTAGCCTAAATATTCCAGAATACACAAGGGTAGATAAGAAAAATCATTTAAAATACTCTTAGATATCTTTTGAATATCAAATAATTATATACATATAATAACAGTAATAATATTAATAATAATTACTTACAAAATATATGTAGTAGAGCATTTAAGAAAAATACGTACACACAAAATATATCTACACTAACATCTTGGTCACACTTCATGCCTACATGGGCTTGAGCTTGGTTCGGGTCCAATATGGTTGGTTTGGCATGATTGGGTCTTCTAAAAGTCAATAATCTAATTAATGGATATTTAAATCATCTATAAGGTTAAGTAGCAACTTGGCCTGGTTTTCCTAGTTAGGACATCACTATGGCTCGGCCTTCCATACCAGGACTAATACACTAGTCAAAGCACGTCACTGTATTACCCGTGCCATGATTTCTAGTCACCTTGTACTCAATTTCTTAACCATGACTAAAATCATCTACCGTAATAAATAACTAAATAATTAAAAATAATTATAAAAATCTCCATTTAAACCAAATAAATAATAATAAAAATATTTCAAAAAATTTTTGGGAAGTGGAGTTACAAATCTACCCACCTTAAAAATAATTTCGTCCTCGAAATTCTAATTCATAACTATTCCTTAAAATTCAAAGTCCTTAATCTCCTCAAATTTAATTTATCAAAATATTTTACAACCTTCTCTAGTCACTTTATAACTCCGAATACTTGAGGACTTCGACCCACCTTTGGTCACACTACTCCTCAAATACGGTCACCAAAATCTCATAATCTTCTAAGTAGTTGCTAACAATTTTACCAATAGATATCTAGGGCATATGGCATCTATAATCTCTCATATCTAAAAATCAAAACTCAATAATCAAGCAATATTATACTATAAATTTAGAATTTCTGAAGAATTTTAAACAGCACGATCATTCGTCACCTCGAAATAAAAGTGGACGAGAATCAATAGTACGGAAACAAGGAAGTATAATCGAGAGTAAATATGGAGTTTTCAAGGACGTAGAGAATTTCTACAAGAATTAAGGCAGTGTGGATTGAGATTTCTAAGGTTTTAGTCATTGTCGTAGGCTCGTACCAGTACAGTTACGTAACCGGTATGATATGCTCTGACCAGTATAGGCCACCACAAAAATTTGTCACGACCCGTATCCACTTTTCGGACGCGAGCTCGTGAGCAAGCCATTTACGTATCGAGTGGACTCCAGCCCGACTCGAGTACGTATAAGCTGTCAAGGTCATGGTATCATGGCTAATATGGTAATCTACATTGTATCTCAATCCACAAGAATCATGTAAAAAAGAAATGAACAATTATGGGTCATGGTCTGCAGCCCATTAGCATATTGTCCGATTAGATTCCAAGAATGATATGAGTCTATAAAATAAGCAGAATATATCATGGCATGTGATATAAAGCACGAGAGGATAATAAGGAAATATCATAAGCAAGTACCTGTAATCTTGCAGGTGTAATCACTACCATCATGAGCCGCTAACTAACTCCATGCAATCAGCTACCTGAAGAGATCATCAGGTCCTCATGGGACATAGCAAGATACATAAAAACATGCCTATCTAACAGTTTAATCATGTAATAATATAAACAGGTTATAAACAGGAACTAGACATGAGACTGACATGTGGCTACTGACATGTAATTATGAACATGGATATGGGATCAACTATGCATAAATGAACTGCTGGAAGAACAAGAGATCAATGGAATACCAACCCTCGTTCCGACGTTGACTCGCAGGTCAGTTTCAAGACAAGTCACCCTCGCCCCGTGTGTGGATTCGCAGGTGCAAATGGACAACCCTCGTCCCGTGTGTGGACTCGCAGGTTGTGGGAACGATACAGGAATTACAGTTCAATCACACATACTTGCAGACACGACTCAGTCAAGATACAGGTAATGACACGGTACAACTCAGTCATGACACAGGTATGGGCAACTCTAGCATGAACCATAATGTGGACAAGCCTGGTGTAACTACGCTATCAAGTCAAGAGATACTGATATACAAGCAAGACAATAAACTAGTAAACATGGTATCATATAAATCTATAGCAACTAAGGTAACTGAATATAAAATACTAAAATAGATGAACTATAAGCATGAAAATGAACTGTAGAGGGAGGCAAGGTATCTTGCCTGGTGGTAGCACGAAGAGCCAACAATAAACCGTCAACCGGTAAGCCAAATAAGTCTAAATCTCACAACTGTCTCCAAAAGCTGAAAAAAATATTGCCAACATTCTTAGAATAGTCAAATTAGCTAGGATTGCCTGTCCTTAAGTCCAATTCTGGATACAGGGACAAAACGGTAATTTCTGGCCAAAACGATGTCCGCCGTTGGACCCGCTTTGCACCGAAAAGTATGCCAAAGTCTATGGTCTCTAAAGTCATCAAATTATATGTCTACAGGTCCAGTTTTCCGATACGAATCCAACCATATATCCAGTTTTGGATTCCGGCAGGCCTTGCACAAAATCGCTCGTTGAATTGGATCGTAGGGTCCATAAAATGGCGATCCAATCAACTGTCTCAGAATCAGACCAAACTTGGCATACAGGATGTCACGCCCCAGAACCAGAATACTGGAGAGCGAGGGCAGACATAGCCAGCTACGTATATTGAAATGGAACCCACCTCGATATACGGTCACGGCTGTCTAGATATATGGGGGTTTACTACAAGCCAACAATCTCTTATGGTCATGAACAAGCCTAGTGTCTCAATCACCGCAAGTAAGTAAAGTCGCAAGATGTATGATCATTGAATATACAATAATAAGGCATCCTAAATATTACATACTCAGCTGATCATGAAGCTAGTCATTACAAAATGTTAGGACTAGCAAGAGTTTAGTCATGCATGATCAACCCTAGGATTTGTTAATCATGTTTACAGCCCGTAGGCAGACAGTAAGTAAAAGTGCATCGAGCTAACAGGTGCTCGTCGGCTAAATGCCTCAAAAGAATATTTTTACAATAAAGTGGACAGAGCAAAAAAGAAAACCCACTCTTGGCCCGGGTTCCGTCTAATGTTCACCATTGGGCTGGAAGCTTGGTAGATCCTCGGGAGCTGCTCCGAAATCTGGCCACACAAAACCAGCTGGGTCAACCCCCGAAAGAGCAAGTGCCACAAGGGGGCCACAAAATAAGAACAAAAGCCAGCAATCAGCACAAGAAAATCTAATATTAAACGAGAATTAAGAAAACATATCAGGATGATATACGACGAGATAACCATGGAACTATTCCGATAGCCAGGTTACAACCCGCAAACCAAATAAGGACCGGGGTTGTAACCCTTCGTCTGAACAGAATTTGGTATCCCACCATTTATCGGCAAGATAATAATCTAAGAAATCAAGACAGAAAATAATCTTGTACGGGATCAAGACATAGCTAGACTGGTTATACCTCATTCAATCAATCATGGCCAAGCAGATCCTACAGCTTACTACTTTAACTAACTAGGATTATCACAGGCCTAATTACTAACAAGATGCAGTGAGATTGTTCCACCGCCACAAGCCCTACAGACCATCCAGGTTACCCAGAACGAAAGATTAGGGTTGAATTCAGGTGGGTACATTGTCCAAGAGACACATGTACCCTTAGGTGACTTAGAGGGTGCAACACCTGACAGTGTGCTGGAAATGTGCCCTACTCGACGGCAGGCTACAAATCCCTGGAGCGCCCAGGTAATGGGATTGCCTGTAGCTGTGTCATCTCTTCATGACTACTGTGTTATTCTAGTTATTAGCCTTAATCCATTTTAGTAGTTACTCCTGACCGTGGTACTCAGGAGTCCCATCCTAGACATGATGCAAGACTGGACAAGTGGATTTAACAATCAAACAAGAAAGAACCACCCACGGTGTCAAGGCAGGTCAAGTTAAGTTATCAAGTCATGTCAAGTCAGGAGTGCGCCGCCACGGGCCACTATCAAGTTATCAAGATAAATCATGTCAGGGTACTTGTCAGGAGTGCGCCACCACGGGCCACTATCATGTCAGGTTTGTCATGTCAGGAGTGCACCACTACAGGTCACTGTCGTGTTATGTAAGTTCCTTGTCATACCAAGCCATGTACAATAGTCATTCCAAACATGTTAAGTAAAATCAAGTTCATGACAAAAGGCGTAAGGATATAAAATGGGCATAAAATATCTAATATAATATCAAAATACAGGGTTATAAAAGAGCCAAGCTTAAAGAAATAAAACTAAAACTCCAAGAGCCAATGGATTAAGCAAAGGGGTCCAGGGGCAGCATACGTGCAAAAGCACGCACGCAGGGAAGCTGCGTACGCACAAAAGCATGCACGCAAGGCTCGCTCAAGTCTGCGTACCATGGCACACTCAAGTCTGCGTACCAAGGCACACACAAGGGGAGTAGCGTACGTGAAAAGTCACGCACGCTCAAGGGAGCTGCGTACGTGAAAAGTCACGCATACTCAAGGGGCAGCGTACATGAAAAGTCATGCAGGCTCACTCAAAGCAGCGTACGTGAAAAGTCACGCAGGCTCACTCAAGGCAGCGTACGTGAAAAGTCACGCAGGCTCACTCAAGGCAGCGTACGTGAAAAGTCACGCAGGCTCACTTAAGTCAGCGTACGCAGCACTAAAGAGCGCACGCAGCTCAGCGTGCATAAGCTAAGCAGCTCTGCACACTGCTCACTGTCTTCTCCGAACAGCAAGAACACCATGGCTGAACCCAAGGCTTCGAAAGTACATAACTTGGCCATCCGAACTCCAAATCCGGATTTCCAAAGTTCCAACTTGGGTGAAATTGAATGCTCTTCCATATGGAAGCATCATAACTCATAGAACTCCAACCAAAATGGATCAAAACATACCAAATCCAAAAATAGAAAAACTTAGATCTACAACAATAGAGACTCCAAATCATAAAAACCCAAGAACTAATGTTGATCACCATGTCCTAATCTAGCAAATGGACAAAGAAAAGAGGGTTCTCATATAGTGGCAAGATGCACTTGCCTAGGGTTTGGGAGAGTTGTGGAGGAAGGAGAAGAAGAAGAAGAAGAAGAAGAAAATAAATGATGGTTATGAGGAGAGAGAGAGGTAGGTGGGGATATAAAGAGGGGGAGTTATGGTGGGGATGAGGGGTAGCATAGGCTAAGGTGATCCAACACATAAACCAAACCAAACCAACCCAAACCAAATTAAACCGAGCCATGCCAAAAAACCCAAATACGAGAAATACCAAAATTCCACAAGTTGAAAAAAATAAAAGTACCTACCAAAATCCAGATACGAGTAAAAATACAAAATACAAAAAAATACGAGAAATACAGAAAATGAGGGTGACACAGGACCAGAAAAATGATATGGTCCTTCTGGCACAAGTTTTGTCTCGATCTAACGAGCGTGCACAAACTAATTGAGGAATTTACAAAGTAACCGATATGGTGAATTTCGACGGATACGGATCAAATTCGTCGCACACACGTGACCAATTTGAATTCCCTCAAAGCTCACACGTCTACGAAGCCTATACGCACCTTTCGATGCTTTCGGTTCGCGACCATGTCGCCCGAATTGGCGAGATGCACGTCGTATCGAAGGTTTTTCTAGTTTTTAAAACAGATTTTCGGTGAACTTCGGGATTCGATTTCTCGACACGTAGTCGATGATTTCCAAATCCATAAAAAGGGGAGTGAAGTCCTATATGTTGTCTATAACTGTGTTCAAGTGGAATTTTTAAACGGTTACTGGATCGATCAAAAATGATCTTCGAACAGGGGATTCTAAACTGTTTTCAAAACTATTTTATCAACAATTTTTCGTTAATTTTGGATCGATTTCCAGAGAAATATAGTCGAGTATATTCGAACCTAATTAAGGGGTCACGTAGAGGGTTAGGTTGTTGTCGTACCTCAACAAATGGCGTGCAAAACGATCGATGTTCGAGAGAGAACGATCGCCGAGAAATCAGCCTCCTGACTTTTGCTGTTGTTGTTGTTTTACTCTGTTTGCGTGGTTGGCCGTTGGTCGGCCGTGCGCGACGGTGGCGCCGGCGGCCATGGGTGCGCACGGGAGCCCAGGGTGGCTGGGTCGAGCTGTCTAAGGTTTTTTGCGTTCCTCTGTTGTTGGTCTATATATGCAGGTGATTATCGAAGCAGGGTCGGGTGGGGAGAACTGGGCGCTCGGGTCTCGTGGGGATGGTTCCAGCCCGGGGTGGGCTTGGCTTATGGTTGCTCGGGCTGGTTTACTGTGGGGTGGGGATTATTTGGCCGGGTTTAGTTGCAGCCCGAGAAGGCTGGGCCTGGGAATTCCTCTACTGTTCCTTCCTATTATCTAATAGATATATTATCTAATAGATATATATATATATATATATATATATATTATATATATATATATATATATATATATATATATATATATATATATATATATACCTCTACAACAACAAGTATTCCAAGCAATCAAATAATACATTAAAATATCTAAAAACGTATATACATACATATATTTATTTTATATTTAATCCAAATTCCAAACGATATTATTATAATTATATTAACATTATTAATAATAGCAACAATTACAACAAACCAGGGAATCCAAAATTAGATATGTATACAAATATGGGTTTGGCCTAAATATTCCAGAATACACAAGGGTAGATAAGAAAAATCATTTAAAATACTCTTAGATATCTTTTGAATATCAAATAATTATATACATATAATAACATTGATAATATTAATAATAATTACTTACAAAATATATGTAGTAGAGCATTTAAGAAAAATACGTACACATAAAATATATCGACACTAACATCTTGGTCACACTTCATGCCTACACGGGCTTGAGCTTGGTTCGGGTCCAATCTGGTTGGATTGGCACGATTAGGTCTTCTAAAAGTCAATAATCTAATTAATGGATAATTAAATCATCTATAAGGTTAAGTCGCAACATGGCCTGGTTTTCCTAATTAGGACATCACTATGGCTCGGCCTTCCCTACCAGGGCTAATACACTAGTCAAAGCACGTCACTACATTACCCGTGCCAAGATTTCTAGTCATCTTGTACTCAATTTCTTAACCATGACTAAAATCTTCTACCGTAATAATTAACTAAATAATTAAAAACAATTATAAAAATCTCCATTTAAACCAAATAAATAATAATAAAAATATTTCAAAAATTTTCTGGAAAGAGGAGTTACAGTTCATTTTGACAATGGGTTTGCGAATATTATATTGTAGGCGTATAATAGGGCATGGTGGAGGTGGAGGAGGGGGGGAGTGGAGGTTGTTGAGGAAGCCGAGGGCTGGGAGTGGGTGATAGATTGGTCTGGAGTAGTCGAGGGAGGAGAGAGATGAGATAGAGGTGGTTGTGGGTTTTGGAAATGTATAGCCGGAGTAGGTAAGCCAGCGGAAGAAATGGAAAGATGAGAGGTACACCATTCATCCGTTTCGATGGACGTGTGTGGTGGTGTCGTCATGGAAGAGAAAGAAAAAGGGAATTCATTTTCAATGAATTTGACGTGTTGTGAGACTCATCTCGCAGTATCGGTATCTATATACTGATACGTACTTTTGTACTGTATTTCGTATTTTATTGGTTTTCAGAACATTTTAAAAATTTTCCAACTTATAGATTTTTTCCTTGATCGGCATATCGCCAGTGTACTTGTGTATGCTGATGGCATGCCTGTCACTCTCGTTTTCTGTTATACGTATTTTCAGTATACACGTACGGGATTCTGACATTTGTCAGGTGACCCGTATTTTGACTTATCTTTCTTAGTCTTGCTTTGGTTTAATTTTGACTTGGTTTAATTTAGTTTGGTTCAACTTGGTTTGTCTTGGTTTGGTTTAATTGGTTTGAGATGAGGTGGTTTTGTATAAAACCCAAACTTCTCTCTCTCTCTCCTCCATTATTTCATTCTCTTCATCTTCTTTCTTTTTATTTTCTCCTCCAACCTAAGGCAAGTACTGTAAGTCTCCTGAATTTCTGGGATTTATTTTTGAATTTTTTAAATGAATTATTTTCGATAATTCATTTTTATTTAATTAATTTTGATCATTAAATGCTCTTTACCGTGACTTTGATTTCTAGAGCATCAGGGATGCCAGCCTCTGGAAACTTTCTTCTCAAAGTTTGTAGTAGACAAGATTATCTTCAATTTGATATATCATGTCCCACTCAAACTTGTCCTTTTGTGCTCTTTTTGCTTCGCGTAACTTTCGGGTCAATTTAGACCAATTTATCGTCTGTCGTAATTCGTGACTTAACTTCCAACTTAATTTTCGGGCCCGACATCGGTCCAATCCAGTCGAGCCAATATATGGCCCTGGCCTATTTTGAGTCTACTATACACGTGCCACTTGCGTGCCACCAAATTGATCTCCCTTGTACTCCTATTTCATCCATAATTTTAATTGGTTTAAAATTGTTATTTTAATTAAATCTTGGCCCCAACTCAACCAAACTTGACCCAACACCCAACCCAAATTTGTGTGACCCTACCATGTCTACTTATACACCCTACTGATATGTTTTTCTTTTTTTACTCAAAAATATCCAAATTTTACATAAATATCTCATTTTTATCTCTCTTATATATATATATATTTTTTTTTTTTTTTATTTTTTTATATATATATATATATATATATATATATATATATACACACACACACACACACACACTTCCTCCCCTCCAACCGGCCTCTTTCTCTCTCCTCTCATATATCTCTCTCTACTTTTTCTCTTTTCCTCTCTCTAATTAATCTCTCTCATTCTCTCTCTCTCTTTCTATATATAATATGTACACACACATATACTAATCTATCTCTCTCTCCTTAGTCACACACACCCCTCACCCACTCTCTCACCATCACACATCACCCCCTATAGCCGACTACCCCCTCCCTCTCTCTATCACTCTCCTCCTCCTATTCTTCTTCTTCATCATCAACATCATCTAACACCACCATCACCATTATCACCCGAACCACCATCAACACCCCCCCGAGCACCACCACCGCACGCCGCCACGGTACCACCGCCGTCGCCTTGCCTCCGCCAAGCCCCACGCTGTCATGCACGGCCCAGCAGTGCTGCAGTAGCGTAGCAGCTACGATATCAGCAGCAGCTACCGCGCCACCACGCACCGCCGCCGCCGCACGCCCCCGCGTGGCCGGCCCCGACCACCACGAGCCCCGGGCAACTTCGGCGACCCCCCCTGCGTTCCAACCTGGCGTGGCAAGTAGCGTCCATGATGCGAGAAAGAGACTATTCATGCGTTTTGCACAAAGTCCCGTCAGCACGCGCGAGTTTTGAACTCAGAAATGGCGTTCCATCGCAGCAACTTCGTGCACATTTTTCGAGAAATTCGACCGTTGGATCGGTGAACTCTTTGCTCCATCACAATCTCGGTATATACCCCTTCATTCCTATCAAGTTTCGTCCGTTTATTTCGTCGTTTGATACATCAAAACTGGCCACCAAGTTGACACTTTAAATTGTGCTATTTTTGGACAGTTTTGTGGAGCCAACTTCACGGACTCGTATCTTTGCTGTCGCGGCTCCGTTTGATGTGCCGTTGGTTCCTGTGCACAGCTGGTATAACCCTCTTCCTGTCATTGCAATTTTGTTTCATTGTGAGCTTGTTTGGTTGGTTAAATTTGACGCCAAAGTTGGCCATCGGAATTCGTAATTCCAAGTTGTAAAATTCTAATTTTGAACTCGGGACTCCGGATTCAATTTTTGACACCACCAGTAGACTCGTGGCATCGTTCTGGCACGTTTTCATATAAGGTTTGTTAGATTTGGAGGACGTGGGCCCTGATACGCATTTCGGTGCAACTTGGGCCCCACGGTCCGGGTCAACGGGACTTTTTGAGATCGGCTCATCGAAATCCAATTCTGGATATACATTTGAGTTCATATCATCATTCTGGACTCGTTGACATATAATTTGCCGAGTTTTGTAGACATTGGCTCCGATACGCATTTTCGTGCAAATCGGGTTCCAATATCCGGGTCAACGGGCCATTTTGAGATCGGCTCATCGGAATCCAATTTCGGATATACCGTTGAGTTCGTGTCATTATTTTGGATTTGTGAACATATATTTTGTTAGGTTTTGAGGACTTTTATTTCGGCACATTTTTCGGTACAAAGTAGGTCCAACACGGACACCGTTTTGATCCGAAATTACCTTTTTGCTCCTGTGTCCAAATTGGACTTATGGGTAGGCTGTTCTAGCTATTTTGACCATTTTGGACACGTTGGTGATGGTTGTTTCATCATCTGACAACATCTATAGACTTTCTTCTATCTTTCACTATTTGTTATAATTCTTCTCTTTTTATTCGTATTTTTAGATCCTTGTATCGGAATTGAGATCCGTCGATTCCAGTGATTTTATATCACAGAAATTGACCAATTGTCTATGTGGATGATTATAGAGACTAGCTTTGACTTAGTTTAACCTAGAGTTGGCCAGTTGACTAAAAGTCAACTGTAAGTCAACCCCTGACCCAGTTTGACCTAGTTTGACTTGGGTTGACTTCCTATGACCTAGTTTGACTTAGTTGTACTGAGATTTGACCTAGATTGCATAGCTTATACTATATAATCATGTCTAACACTGTTGAACCCTAATTAGCTTATATATATCTCATCTTTAGGTCTGTGATTTCACTCTGAGCCAGATTACACAGTTGACATATTCTACCAGATCTCAGGCGAGTACATTCTGTGATAATATTTCTGTTTTATTATATCGTCTATGTTTCTTGTACATAGTATAGATATTCTTGTTCTCTTGACACATAGTTCACACGGATTGGTATTTGTTTGGATCCCGGCATGAGATGTTATTCCTTACTTTCCTTGGTATATATTGTGCAGGTCTTGCCTTGTTCCTTGTGCATTGTGTAGACACGATTCTCGAGGAGACTTACTACCTTCTCGGAGAATCTTGTGTCATGACGTGTCATGGTTGGATCCACTATACTAGTCAGGGGCGGGGTGTATTACTGTAGATATGTGGTCAATTCCTATTGTGCACCCATTGTGTACCTATTGATTGTGAGTGTTGATCATACACCCCACGTATGATTATCCAGGCCTGTTACTATTGTGCAAGTTTCCAAGCTGGCCATATGTTGTAGCTATTACTCACACACCTAGATAGATGATTCTTGATTCTTGTACATGCCATGATCAGTTTTACTTGCCTTGTTCTAGCTCTAGATTTATAGCTTACCTTGCCAAGATACTCACATCTACATTGTCACGACCTGCACCAGCTTTTCGAACGCGAGCTCGTGAGCAAACCAGCTACGTATCGAGCGGACTCCAGCCCGACTCGAGTACGTATAATTTGTCAAGGTCATGGTATCAAGTCTAAACTAAACTATATCTCAATCCACAGAAAATATATAAGACAAGAATGAACAGGTATGGGTCATGGTCTGCAGCCCATTAACATATTATTCGATTAGACTCCAAGAATGATGTGAGTCTATAAATAAGCAGAGTATATCATGGTATGGAATATAAAGTACGAGAAGATAATAAAGAATATCACAACCAAATACCTGTATCATACATCGCAATTCTCTACCATCCTGCTCTGCTAACTAACTCCATGCAGTCGCTAAACCTGAAGAGATCATCAGGTCCTCAGAGGACTAGCAAGATACATAAAACATGCCTATCTAACAGTTTAATCATGCAATAATATAAACAGGGTATAAATAGAAACTAGACAAGAGACTGACAAGTGGCTACTGACAGGTAACTATGAACTCGAATACGGGATCAAGTATGCATAAATGAATTGCTGGAAGAACAAGAGATCAATGGAATACCAAACCCTCGTCCCGATTTTGGACTCGCAGGTTTGAACTAATCACTAACCCTCGCCCCGATTGTGGACTCGCAGGTCAGTTTCAAGACAAGTCACCCTCGCCCCGATTGTGGACTCGCAGGTGCAAAGGCAACCCTCGCCCCGTGTGTGGACTCGCAGGTTATGGGAAAGACAAAAGAATAGCAGTTTACTCACTCATACTTACAGACACGACTCAGTCAAGACACAGGTGAAGACACGACACGACTCAGTCAAGACACACGAGAGAACCAGTCCAATATGAACTACAAGGCTAACCATGTACATAGACTATATCTATACTAGCAAGCACGATATACAAATCACAAGTAAATAACCAACTGGTAAAACTGTATAATAATAGAAATAAGCATGTAAATAAACTGTAGAGGGAGGCAAGGTATACTTGCCTGGTGGCAGCAGGAAGAACCAATAAAATACCATCAACTGGTAAGCCATACAATCCAAGTCATCACAACTGTCTCCGAAAGCTGAAACAAATATTACCAACATTCTCAGAATAGTCAAATTAGCTAGGATTGCCTGTCCTTAAAGTCCAATTCTGGACACAGGGACAAAACGATAATTTTGGGCAAAAACGGTATCCGTCGTTGGACCCGCTTTACACCGAAAGGTGTGCCAAAGTCAATGGTCTCTAAAGTCATCAAACTACATGTCTACGAATCCGGTTTTCCGATACGAACCCAATCGTATGTCCAAAGTTGGATCCGGCAGGCCGTGCACAAAATCACCCGTTGAGTCGGACCGGGGGGGCCCGCGATACGGCAATTTTATCAACTGTCTCAGAATCGGACCAAACTTGGCACAGGACTAGAAAAACGATACGGTCCTGTTGGTGCAGGTTTCGTCTCGATCTGACGAGCGTGCGCAAAGTAATTAAGAAATTTGCAAAGTGCATGATACGGTGAATTTTGACGGATATGCATCAAATTCGTCGCGCACACGCGACCAATTTGAATTCCGTCAAAGCCCACACGACTACGAAGCCGTTACGCAGCTTTCGATGCCTTCGGTTCGCGACCACGTCACCCGAAATGGCGGGACGCACGTCGTATCGAGGATTTTTAGTTTCTAAAAACATGATTTTTGGGAAACTTTAAACAGGTTTTATTTGACGAATATAATGAGTTAATTAAAAATAAAAGAAACATTTTTCTGTCCCATAGGTTGTACCTAACTTCCTTCAAATACATTTTCAAAATCGTTCCTGGTTTAGAAGAAAACTGGTCGTAAAGTAGGGTAGTCAGTCTCTGAAACTGTTCTGTCTTCGAACAGTTATTTGTTCGATTTCGTATCGAGTTCTTGGTCGATCGAAGCGTCTACGACGAATTCCCTTTGAAGGGTTTCGAAGAGGGTGGTATAGGCTATACGTAGAATTTCGTAGCTCATAAAACCATCGACTAAGGAGGAGGATACTTATCTGGAAAGTTGGATCCTTGTTCCCGAACTGCTGTTGCGGTTTCCTCTGTCTTGGGCGGCCTGCCGTCGGTCGCCGCCCCGACGGTGGCACGCAGCGGCACATGCGCGCACGCGGGGGTTGGTAGCGCACGCAGGCGGCGCGTGCGGTCGAAGGGGGCGCACAGGCGTGGGTCTCTTAGGGTTTTTGTCGATTGTTTTAGCTCTCGGGTTGCATATATACATGCGTATATGTTGGGGTCGAGTGATTCTGTTAGTTCGGGTAGGGGGTACATGGGGTCGGGCCCTGATCTCTTGGGGAGCTCGGGCAGGGCTCGGCCCATGGGAGGGTTTGGGTTTGATTTTTTTCATTTCTTTTTCTAGGTTTTTTCATTAGCTACACAGGGCCAGAGAGACAGACGGAGGAGAGAGAGAGAGAGAGAGAGAGAGAGAGAGAGAGAGAGAGAGAGAGAGAGAGAGAGAGAAGAGAGAGGGAGAGAGAGAGAGAGAGAGAGAGAGTAGAGATGGAGAGACGTAGAGACAGAGAGAAAAGCGGTAGCGAGACAGAGAGACCGAGAGACACGCAGAGAAGAGACAGACAGCGAGAGAGAGGGACACAGAGAGAGACACACAGGATACAAAGGAAGAGCGAGAGACGGTACACAGGAGAGAGAGATATAGTAAAAAAGATATAGAGATAGAGATAGATACATATACAGATACACGATACAAATATATTTATATATAACACACATATACATATATCTTATACGCACACACAAGTACATATATATTTATATATTCATATATATACACATATAATATATATTCACAAATAATTTAGAATACTAAATAAATATTTTTATTATAATAAATCTAATAACAATAATAATGATACTAATAAGAAAATTTATACTAAGTGTACAGACAAAATATGTAGTCTAAATATTCCACAGATAAACCAGGATGAATAAGAAAATCATTTAAAATACTTTTAGATACCTTATGAACATTAAATACTTATATATGTATAAAATAACCGTAATAATATTAATAATTACTTACAAAATATAGGTAATGGAGCATTTACGAAAATACGTACACACATAATATATCGACACTAACATCTTGGTCACACTTCCTGCCTACACGGCTTGGATTTGGTTCGGAACAGTTCGGGCTAAGTTGGTACAACCGGGTTCCTGCAAAGTCAATAAATCTAATAATAATTAATTAAACTTGTTTATGATGGCCATGCTATAACTTAACCTAGTTTTCCTAGTTATGACACTCCTATGGCTCGGTATTCCCCTACCATGGCTAAACACTAGTCAAAGTACGCCACTGCACTATCCGTGCCATGATTCCTGGTCGTCTGGTACTCCAATTCTCAATCATGATTAAAATCATCTACCGTAATAATTAACTAGATAATGAATTCTAAAATTCTAAAAATCACCATTTAAATCGAATAATAATAAAAAAAAATTCAAAATTTCGGGAATGGAAGCTACATACATTTTGTGATTCCTGGTATATTCTCTCTATTTACTACTACATTTTTAATATCGTCTAACTAGAACTGTTATTTGAGATTCGTGCTCGTTCCATCCTGACTGGATATGTTGACAATATTTTAGGAGTTGTTGTGCCCTCAGTATTGGACTACAGTATGTTGCTAGCTGGGGTGGTTCTCGGTATTCTTTACCGTAAGTTGTCTCTCAGGAGTTCTAGGTCTAATAGTTATTTAGTTTTGTTATTGTTTCCCTCTGTTTTATTCTTGTCTCATATGATCCTTGTAGACTCGAGTTGTTATAGTGATATTGTTATTATTTCTTGTCTTATCTTCCTTAGTTTGTGTGATGTGATACGAGTACCTCTATAGTTAGGGATCTTAGATGTTGTAGTTATTATCGGGCACTTGACAGCGCTCTACCGCCGATACTGTGACGTAGGCTGGGCGTGGCCCACGTATTCGTACCCGTATATCCGGATGCGGGTCGTGACAAGTACATCTTGCCAAATGTTTGACAAATGTTGTTTTGTTTGTTCTAACCTCTTTCTTACATAATTATAAGCCCCTTTAGTACTTAGCATTTTTGATTTTGGTGAATAATTTCCTATAGATCTAAGTTTACTCAAATCTTGGTTTTCTTGGGTTTTGATATACCAAACTTCATTATTTTCAAATTTTGATTGTTCCATGTTGTAGAGAATTTGATTTTACTCAAAATGAACCTTTGAAAAATCAGATTTCGATTTGTTTTGAGTGGTTTATGAACTTGGAAAGTTCATGGGTTCCATGAACTCATGTTCTCGGATTGGAAAAGATCCGTAGTGTTGGGCGCACAGCCATCAATATGCGCCCAAGCCACACTTCTTCCTGCTTAGGGTGCATAGCTCTTATTATGTGCCCAAGGCTTTCCCTGCTTAGGCGCATAGGCTCTGGCATGAGTCTAAGGCCCAAAGCTCCCTTGCAGTGCATAGTCCTTTTTTATGCGCCTATTGTGTCTTGGAAGATAGTCTTCTGGCTTCTTTCCAAGTGCACCATGTCTTCCTGTTTTGGGCGCATGTATGTGGGCGCATGCTCTTGGGCGCATATAGCCCTGGGCGCATGCCTACCCTAGTACATGCTCTCCATGATACGCCTAGCCGTAGGCGCATAGCCTTAGGTGCATAACCCTAGGCGCATAGTTTTGGGCGCATGCTCCCTGCTTGGGCGCATGCCATTTCCTATGTATGTCACCCTAGGCGCATAGTTTTGGGCGCATGCTCCCTGCTTGGGCGCATGCCATTCCCTGTGTATGTCACCCTAGGCGCATGCTCTCCTTGGACCATGTTGACCTTATGCACATGCTATCCATGACACACCATTCTGACCTTGGCACCCTTCTTGGCAATGGTGCCATATTGGCTCGTGTTGGCTGGCCCTAGCACGAATGACTGTTTTGACTATTTTGCCCATTTTAGCTATTCAGCTGTTAGTCTTGAAAAACACTCGGACACGAAGCTTGTAGACATTTGTCTTGGCTTCAAAATTTTCTCACTTCACCTTATTGGAGTTCATATGCGATTGATAACTTCAATCATAGTTTTGATCTTTTGGTATATTTTCTATACTTGACATTTTTGAGATTTCCTTTGACTGTAATAAATTCTTATCATGATTAGATAATTTTATACCGTTAGAGAATATTTGTACCCCCTTATATTCTTAACACTAGCATAGATTCAATTGTTGTTTTATGCCAAGTAGTTACTTTTACTTATTCCTTCTCCCATGCCATGATATATTTTTTATCTAACACTTTCTACATGCGATCCTTATTGTCATGTTTGCTTATTCTTAGATAGTGGCCCGTCAGGGTACACTCATGATTTATGTCTTTTCTTTGCTTAATCTAGATAGTGGCCCGTCGGGGTGCACCCATGATTTA
Organism: Iris pallida; assembly: GCA_029216955.1. Lineage (NCBI taxonomy): Eukaryota > Viridiplantae > Streptophyta > Magnoliopsida > Asparagales > Iridaceae > Iris > Iris pallida. Next base: position 13,523,254 of record JANAVB010028818.1, on the reverse strand, counting down.
TGTCTTTTCTTTGCTTAATCTAGATAGTGGTCCGTCGGGGTGCACTCATGATTTATGTCTTTTTTCTTGCTTAATCTAGATAGTGGCCCGTCGTGGCGCACTCATGATTTATGTCTTTTCTTTGCTTACTAGATAGTGGCCCATCATGGCGCACTCATGTTACATGTCTTTCTTTGCTTACATAATAGTGACCCGTCGTGGTGTACTCTTGAACATATCTTTCCTTGCTTACATGATAGTGGCTCGTAGAGACGCACTCTTGACAAGTATGTGTTTTCTTTGCCTTACATGATAGTGGCCCGTAGAGGCGCACTCTTGACAAATACTCTTTACATGACAAGTAAACCTAAGCATGACATGCTTAATCAAGATGTTGTTGCGACGGCTATTTTCCCTTACTAATGTTGTTGGTCCATTGGTCATGGTCAAACCTGATTTTAATAATTGATCAAACTCTGTCTCGATATACGAATCAATTCAGATGTATACTTACGACGTTTTGGACACTGATCAAAGATTGGATATCTACTCAGTTCAAGACCGAAGATGTTTGCCACTCAAGATTGTATTTCCTTAAAGCAATGTAATTTTTATTTTTATTGAGTCTTGGAATACATTGTACACCAAATCGTACTGGCAAATAGGCTATCTGAAATCGTTTTTCAAAACTGACATATCTTTCTAAAATGACCTATGTTTTTCAAAAATATTTATTTTACAAAAAGCTTGATGAGAACATAAAATGTTATATTTTTATCCCTTAATGTTCATCATTTTATGCTCATTTTATGACTATGGGTACTCATTATATTTATATTTTACTGTAGGATGAATTTGGAGACACTATGTGCAAAATGGAGCTAAAATACAATTCTGGACAGTTTTGACACCTTTCACCACAATGGTCATAACTTTTTCATCCGAAAAGCAATGGAGGTGATTCAAAAAGTTTTGGAAAGCTATGACACAGGGCTAAAACTATTATATTTTGTGTTTTTCATAAATCAAGCTGTATCATGGAAGAAATCAGACTTGAAATTGGGTCAAAGATGGTGTGAACAAAAATAGGAACCAAAACAACCATGTTCCTACTTGTTCTATGACTTATTCTATTTGGTTTGAGAAGTTGTAACTTTTAGAGGATATGTGGGGAGATATTGTGGGCTTGACACAACTAATTTATGGTGTATAAAAGGGGGTAGAAATCATGAGAAGGAACACACAACAGAACTCTTCTTCTTCTTCTCCAACTTTTCTTTTGACGTTTTGATGAACATGTGCGGCTAGAATTTTTGTTGGTCGAAGTGTACGGAAGCCTTGGAATCAGTAAACTTGTGAGATCTAAATTGCTTTATATATTTGAGTTATACTTTGAATATTGAATGTTTTTCTATGCCAACTTTTATGATTGTTTTGTTTAGTTACTAGGAGGCCTACTAGTTTATTATTCATTTCGATCTACCGCTAAATTAGATATCAAATCCGTAATTGTTTGATGTTTCTAATTTATGAAGCAACCAAGATTTAATGAACTACTTTGTTTTATTAGATCTTAGGGAAAAAGCTTTTGACAAAATTAAATACAACCGCTTGTGCTTGTATTGTTTTGCTTTATCGATCTCTTTGTTCTTTAAGAAATTGCTAGATTAAATCTTTAGCGCTTGTCTGAAATTATTTAGTAATTAAAGTTAATTAGGTCGCTTTGTATCTAATTATCTAAGCCTAAGAGAGATAGGACGATACTTCCAACGGTAAATGTTCAAAGTATGATTTAATGTATGCTTGCATCAATGATCAAATTTTATGATTTCCAATGGTGAATGTTCACTGAGACCAATATTTGTCCCTTGATTGATTTTAATACTTTAATTGCTTTAGCTCTTCTTAATTTTTTTTTTCAAAACTCTTTCCCCCAATCCTTGTTCACATAGCATAAAATTTATACTAATTACTCTCCGTGGGAACGATCCTTACTCTCTCTACTACATATAATTTTAAGAGTAAGGTTTTATTTTTGGGTGCCTGCGAAAGCAAACCAAATTTTGACGCCGTTGCCGGGGAGTAATTTTAGTTAATTTTTGTGCTTTTTGTGATCTTTATTTTGTTCTTGTAATAAAATAATTTTTTTATTAGCGAAAAAAATGTTAACAGGACATGGCGACCAATTCTCAACAATTTGCCACTTGTCTAGATCTTCCATCTAGGCATGCTAATGAGGTAAATATTTATTCTCTTGAACAACAAATTGCTAGTTTAATTTCTCTTGTTCATCAAATGGTTGTAGGTGGTAACATGCAAACAACAATGGCTTATGAGATTTGTTTAATAGAAGGGCATCTAACTGATATGTGCCCAATACTTGAAGACGAGTCCAGTGTAACTCAAAATTTCCCAAGTTACCAACAGTGCAAGCAACCATACCCTCGTCAACAATAATTGGACCAAACTTCTAATTCTGCTATGTCTTTAGAAGATATTGTTATGTCTCTTGCCACTAATACTTTTATATTTCAACAGGAGACGAGGGCTATCATCCAAAGTTTGAACAATCAAATGAGCCAAATGACTACAATAATTACTAAACTGGAGGCACAAAGATTGGAACAACTGCCATATCAAATGATAATAAATCCAAAAGAAAATATATGTACAATCGCTTTGAGAAATGGTAACGAGGTTGAGTTTCTAGTATCAAAAGCGCCTACATGGTCAAAACAAGAAGAAGAGAAAAACAACGTTGTAGATACGAACATTCCCAATGACGACGTAGTTTTTGAACTTAATAGCAAAGATGGATTCGATGTCGCCGTCAGTGAGCAACTTGAGGAAGTGCATGAGGAGTTATCTTTGATATCTAATTTGCAGGAAACTGTAGCAGCATTCACTAATTTTCTGAAAATGCAGCAGTCAGGTAACTTTTCTTATATGGCATTGCCAATTTTTAACAAGATGCTTTTACCCTATATTTTGCAGGACTCTATTCAATATGTGAAACCCCTGCATAGTTGTGTCAAGTGTGCATAGAGTCGAGCCAACGACGTATTAAACAAAGGCGCTGCTTGGGAGGCAACCCAAGGGGAGTTTTTTCTTATTCTTGTAATTTTTTATTTTTGTTTATGTTTGTCTTTTCTTTGCATTTAGACTTTCATTGGTGACAATGTCAGTTTTAAATGTGGGGGAGAAGATTTATGTTTTGTCTATTTTTTAAGTGCATGCTTTTTCAAAATAAACTAATTTAAAAAATTAAATTAAAAAAAATGAAATTTTTTCTGTTCTCAATTTATTTTCTTAAAAAAAAGGAAGTTTTGTATTTTTTTTTTGTGATTTTCAATAATTTTTGGTTGTGTATGTCATGAGGAAGATTTAACTAAGTTTAAAAAAATTCATAATATGATTGAATAAATACTCTTTTCAACTTAGAATTAATTGGTATAGTTATTTTCCTTGATGATGGTTGTGACTAAATTTGGTAGACAAAAGCTGGTGAGATTTTGAGCCTTTAGACTGACACATCAGTCTTACTATTTTCTTTGATGAGTGTTATTCTTCCATGGACTTGTTTCTCTAGAACTTGCTTAGATTCTCTTCGAGGTCACATCGACACATGTATACATGAATATGATTAAGGCCATCTTTGTTATACGCTACATAAGCCAAATAGCCTACCCTAAAATTATTTTTCCTTTGGTTGAACCCCTTTGAGCCTTATTACTTCTACTTTTGTGAACCCATATTACAAGCTTTAAACTGAAAAAAATTCTTGCCCAGGCCAGAAAACTAGTGGAGCATTATGATATATATATGGGTGTATAAAAATAAGTGTAGGGGTATTTGAATTTCTAGTTTGGCTACATATTTTTATTCTCAAATTCTTGAGTTCCATCATGAAAAAAAAATGAAAAAAAGGCAAAAAAAATGAAAAAAAAGAGAAAATGAAAAAAAGATGATGAGAAAAAGAACGAAAGAAAGAAAGAAGTAATAAAAAAGTGATGGAGGAATTTACTTTTGATATTCATTTTCATGATTCTTCCTCCAATTCCAATAAAGGGGTATATTGAATGCTTTAAGGTCAATTTGAAGAAGCTAAATGGGGTGATTAGTTTTATATATTTTATATATGCAAGCTTGAGTTAAATCATTTTTGCTCCACTAGTTTTGATGGCTTTTGAGCTACACTCCCAAAATATATCCTACCTTATTCCTAAGCCCCAGTACAACCCATAAAAAGTCCTTATGATTTGTATTATGCATGTGATCCAAGTGGTGGAGAATGAGAAGATATGCAAGCTTATGGTAGATCATTTCTATTGGAATAAATTTGAGCGAAACACATACCCTTCAAATATACGAGAGTTGAGTGTTTATTCCCGTGAGGGTCTACCAATTTAGTTTACTCTATCTTCAAATTAAATTACTTACTAAGTAATTAGAAGTTGTTTAAGAATATATTTTTATGATATGTTATGAGTTTTGAAGAGCATGATTATTCTTTATTTATGACATTACAACCTTGATTTTTGTTTTGAAAATAAATAAATAAGAGTTTTGTCCGAGGACGAACAAAAGTTAAGTGTGGGGGTATTTGATGAGAACGTAAAATGTTATATTTTTATCCCTTAATGTTCATCATTTTATGCTCATTTTATGACTATAGGTACTCATTATATTTATATTTTGCTGTAGGATGAATTTGGAGACACTATGTGCAAAATGGAGCTAAAATGCAATTATGGACAGTTTTGACACCTTTCACCAAAATGGGCATAACTTTCTCATCTGAAAAGCAATGGAGGTGATTCAAAAAGTTTTGGAAAGCTAAGACACAGGGCTAAAACTTTTATATTTGTATTTTTCGCAAATCAAGTTGCATCATGGAAGAAATCAGACTAGAAGTTGGGTCAAAGATGCTGTGAACAAAAATAGGAACCAAAACAACCATGTTCCTACTTGTTTATGACTTATTCTATTTGGTTTGAGAAGTTGTAACTTTTAGAGGATATGTGGGACGATATTGTGGGTTTGACACAACTAATTTATGGTGTATAAAAGGGGGTAGAAATCATGGGAAGAAACACACAACAGAACTCTTCTTCTTCTTCTTCTTCTCCAACTTTTCTTTTGAAGTTTTGATGAACATGTGCGGCTAGAAGTCTTGTTGGTCGAATTGTACGAAAGCCTTGGAATCAGTAAACTTGTGAGATCTAAATTGCTTTATATATTTGAGTTATACTTTGAATATTGAATGTTTTTCTATGCCAACTTTCATGATTGTTTTGTTTAATTACTAGGAGGCCTACTAGTTTATTATTCATTTCGATCTACCGCTAAATTAGATATCAAATCCGTAATTGTTTGATGTTTATAATTTATGAAGCAACCAAGATTTAATGAACTGCTTTGTTTTTTTAGATCTTAGGGGAAAAGCTTTTGACAAAGTTAAATACAACCGCTTGTGCTTGTATTGTTTTGCTTTATCGATCTCTTTGTTCTTTAAGAAATTGCTAGATTAAATCTTTAGCACTTGTCTGAGATTATTTAGTAATTAAAGTTAATTAGGTCGCTTGTATCTAATTATCTAAGCCTAAGAGAGATAGGAAGATACTTCCAACGGTAAATATTCAAAGTATGATTTAATGTATGCTTGCATCAATGATCAAATTTTATGATTTTCAATGGTGAATGTTCACTGAGACCAATATTTGTCCCTTGATTGATTTTAATACTTTAATTGCTTTAGCTCTTCTTAAATTTTCTTTTCAAAACTCTTTCCCCCAATCCTTGTTCACATAGCATAAAATTTATACTAATTACTCTCCGTGGGATCGATCCTTACTCTCTCTACTACATATAATTTTAAGAGTAAAGTTTTATTTTTGGGTGCCTGCGACAGCACACCAAAGCTTCTAAAAGATTTTTAAAAAGCCAAAAATTATTTTTCACAAAATCAACTGACCAAACCCTGACAGAACTCAGCCCGAGTTCGGCCAAGTTGAACGTTATGTGAACGTTTGATTTTGAACTTGGTCTCCCTTCAGTTGCGGTTGGTTACAAAGTTTTTTTGTCTGAATTCTGTCCGAATTTTGTCAGAGTTCTGCCTTTGGAAAAACTATAAATAGAGAAGGATTTCGATCATTTACAATACACCAATTCACTTTCATCTCTTCTCTTCTAAAGCTTACGTTTCTTCCAAAGAGTTCAAAAAGCTTCCATTTTCAAATCCCAATAAAGTTATAATCCTCTAGTCGATTTGCCAGTATGGTACGGTCTAGAAGTTTCAGAGCGATTGTAATCAGAGGCTTGATTGAAGATACACTCTTCACAATTGAAGTTGGTCGAGTTTTTCGTATCAAAGCTTGCGTCTGTAGAAGTTGCAAGGACTTCGTATAAAAACTTACGGAATTTTCCAATAGTGGATTCAACTGGAAGCTAGAGTTCTTCTGACTGGACTAGTCTTCACAAGAGGAAAACTAGTATAAATCTCTGTGTTTGTGTTTGCCTTCTGATCACTCTTTTTCATTAATGTTATTTATTTTGTGATTATTATTATATCTGTGATCTAACTGCTAACTAATTTTTTAATTAGCAATATTCTGCTGCCTACTCTATTTACCCCCTCTCTAGAGTATTCTGCTTTATGATTTCGTTCCTACAATTGGTATCAGAGCGGGTTATACAGGTAAAGCAAGGTAAAATTGCAGCTATATTCTATTATTCTTCAATTGTTATATAGATCACAGTATTACATATAGCAACTGTGATATTCACAAGTGAAGGCCAAGCCACAAACAGACCTCTACTGTTTGACGACACAAACTAAACTTATTGGAAAACACGTATGAGTTTCTTCCTAAAATCTCTTGATTTTGACTTATGGTTTGTAGTTATTGATGGCTACAAAAAGCCTCCTCGTATTAATGTTGATGGAGTTTTAGGTGAAAAACCCCATGACAAATATACAAAGGATGAAAAGAAAAAGGCCAGTCTTGACGCACATGCTATTAACGCTTTATTTTGTGCTTTAGACAGAACTGAATTCAACAGGGTATTAAATAAAGTATGGAAACTTCTCGAAGTAACACACGAAGGAACAACACAAGTCAAGGAGTCAAAGATCAGCAGACTTACTCAGGAGTACGAGGCGTTAAAAATGAAGCCAAGTGAATCAGTCACTCAGATGTTTACAAGATTCTTGGATATTGTAAATCCTTTGTCTTCATTAGGCAAGGAATACAGTAACCATGAAAAGATTCACAAACTTCTACGAGCTCTCATAAAGAACTAGATTTCAAAGGCTACAGCAATCATTAAAGAAAACGACCTCTCAATAATGTCTCTGGAAACACTCATGGGTAAGCTACTACTCACGAGTTAGAACTTCAAGATTTTAAAGATGCTACACCAAAGGAGAAGTCAGAAAAATCGATCGCTCTTAAGGCTCAACATAGAAGAACTATCGAAGATGATTCTGACGAAAGCGACTCTGACTCTGAAGATCAAGCTCTTCTGGTAAGAAAATTCAAGAAGTTCATGAGATTTAACAGAAGAACAAAAGATAGCAACAGCAACAACAGCAAGGAAGATCCTATTTGCTATAGATGCAAGAAGAAATGATACATGAAAAAAGATTGTCCAACAACATCATGATCAACAAGAAAAAACAACAAATATGACAAAGGCTACCTGAAGAAGTCTACATCAAGGAAGTACGCCAACGCAAGCATATGTCATGAAAACGAAGCCAGTGATTCAGAAGACGAACAATCAGATAGCGCTACAAATATATGCTTGATGGCTTGCGATTAGGTAATCACTAATCATCTATTTGATCCTTTTGATGATTTCTCCTTTGAGCAAATAGGAGAGGCTTTCAGTGACCTGTTAAATGATTACAGGAAACTGCGTAGTAAATATGAAACCTCTAAGAAGGTACTCAAAGAGTACAAAGGTGAAATAGGAAGACTTACCGACCAACTAGATTATGTTAGAAATAATGACCCTTCAATTGAGTCTGGTGGGCTTTCATCTATTAAGTTGTTGTTACACGAGACTATTAAGTTATTCGAAGAAAAAGACCAAACTATCATCCAGCTAAAGGAAGACCTATCTAAGGAGAGAAAGATTCTCCAGTGTGCACAAGTCAGAATAGAAACACTTACATCTGACTATACTAGATTATATGACACCTCCAAAAAGTTGAAAATTAGTTTAGGAAAACGGCCTGAAGTTGCTGTTTCCTATTCTAACACGTGTCAATTACTGAATCATCAGAACATGTCCAAACCAAACACTATCAGACCAAACCATACCAAACATATTCCCAAGAAGACTAATAAGCATGCATTCTTCTATACTAGAAAACCAAAACCTACCAATCATGCACCTCACACAACTTTCAACACTCAACATGCAAAATATCATTATTGTGGCCTCATTGGTCATATATCCTCTGCATGTAGAATCAAAAAGTTAGTAGATTTAAATATTTATGCATGGATACCAAAAACTAACCAGTCAGGACCCTATAAGAAATGGATACCAAGAGTTTCATCTGCAAATTATTTTGTAGGTGGGACGCCCTTCACATGCTAGAAGCAAATGGATCCTCGACAGTGGTTGCTCACGGCACATGACCGGTGATGCTTCATTATTTGCAATACCGTCGAAGAAGAATAAAGAAGGATACGTCTCCTTCGGTAATAATTTAAGAGGGTACATAATCGGTATCGGTGACATTGGTAAGGCTCTATATCCTGTGATTAAAAATGTCTGTCTAGTTACCGAGTTAAAACATAATCTGCTCAGCATAAGCCATTTAGCTGATCACGGTTATGGCATTAACTTCGTCAAAGACAAATGTACTATAGTTGATAGTTCAACTGGTAGTACTATCTTTGAAGGTATCAGGGAAGACAACATATATATTTTCTATCTGTTAGAAGATGCTAACAAAGCAGGTAGATGTTTGATGGCCAAAAGCATTGAGAGTCAACTATGGCATATGAGACTCGGTCAAGCAAATATGGACACAATTTCAAAACTATCTACAAAGAAGTTGGTATGCGACTTATCGGACATATCTTTCAAGAAGGATACGGCATGTAGCGAATATGAAAAGAATAAAGCTACCTGATCCACCTTTAAATCCAAGAACGCTGTAAGTACCACTAGACCTCTACAAATGTTGCATATGGACTTATTTGGACCAAGTAGAATTGCTAGTCTAGGTGGTAAGTTATATGCATTTGTCATTGTAAATGATTTCTCTAGATATACGTGGGTATATTTTTTTGCACGCAAGAACGATGCATTATCAGAATTCGTCACCTTTTGCAAGAAAGTACAGAATGAAAAAGGGTTCATGATTACTCGCATTCGTAGTAATCATGGCGACGAATTTGAGAATGCAGAGTTCAAGCAATTTTGTGACACACACGGTTATTTGCATGAATTCTCTTGTCCTAGGACTTGACAACAAAATGGAGTTGTGGAACGTAAGAACAGGACTCTATCTGAAATGGCTAGAGTAATGTTAAACCAGTTTAGTCTACCCAGATACTTTTAGGCTGAAGCTGTCAATACAGCGTGCTATATTTTCAATAGGGTTCTAATTCGACCTATATCGAAGACTCCCTATGAACTATGGTTTGATAGAACACCCACTGTTTCATATTTTAAGGTTTTTGGTTGTAAATGCTTTATTCTTAATACTAAAAACAATCTGAGTAAAATTGATGAAAAGGTCGGTGAAGGTATATTTTTAGGTTATGCAGCAAAGAGCAAAGGGTACAGAGTCTTCAACAAAAGAACCGTGATCATCGAAGAATCAATTAATGTCAAGTTTGATGAGCTAAATCAATACTTAGACGATGACGACAATGAAGATGTAATCACACCAAGTATAGCTACTGCAAAACCTTCACACAAAGATGCAGAACCTTCAAACAAAGAAGCCAAAACCAGCAATACTGAGGATACGCCAAAAGAGATGAGATTCTTGGTAGATCATCCAAAGGACTTGGTAATTGGTGTGATTACCAAGGGTGTAAGTACTCGTTCCTCTAGTAAAGATATAGCTTCTTATGTTGCCTTTATTTTACAGCTTGAACCCAAAAATATTGAAGAAGCATGTAGTAATAATTTTTGGTTAGATGCTATACAAGAGGAATTAAACCAATTCGAACGAAATCAAGTTTGGGAACTTGTTCCCAAGCCCATTGATCATCCGGTCATTGGCACCTGTTGGATATTTTGAAACCTACTGAACGAGAATGGTTTAGTAGCTCGTAATAAGGCTCGACTCGTAGCTCAAGGATACAATCAAGAAGAAGGTATCGACTGCGATGAGACTTATGCCCCAGTTGCGAGATTAGAATCCATTCGTATGTTATGTGCATTTGCATGTTTTTATAATTTCAAGCTATTTCAAATGGATGTCAAAAGCGCATTTTTAAATGGTTTCATAAAAGAAGAAGTTTATGTAGCTCAACCTCCCGGTTTTACTGATTTTAAAAATCCTGATTATGTTTTCAAGTTGAAGAAAGCTTTATACGGTTTGAAACAAGCCCCTCGTGCTTGGTACGATTGTCTAAGTTCTTTTCTACTTGACAACGGCTTTTAAAGGGAAAGGTTGACACTACATTATTTATAAAATCTTTGAATAATAACATTCTTTTGATTCAAGTCTATATAGATGATATTATTTTTGGATCTACTGATGATACTCTTTGTCAAGAATTTTCAAAGTGTATACAGAATGAGTTTGAGATGAGCATGATGGAAGAGCTAAAATTCTTTCTCGGACTGCAAGTCAAACAAACCAACAATGGGACATTCATAAATCAAGCAAAGCACACAAAGGATCTATTAAATAAGTTCGACCTGGAAGAAGTCAAGCCACTTAGCACTCCAATGGCAACTTCAACCAAGCTTGATATTGATGAACAAGGCAAACCCGTCGACATACGTAAGTATCGAGGTATGATCGGTAGCTTACTATATTTAACTGCTAGTCGACCAGACATTATGTTTAGTGTTTGCTTGTGCACACGTTTTCAAGCCAATCCTAAGGAATCACATCTGTACGAAGTTAAGTGTATCTTCCGATACCTTAAAGGCACTTCTTCTGTCGGCTTATGGTATCCTAAAACCACGTTATTTGACCTAATCGGTTATTCTAATGCTGATTTTGTCGGATACAAAGTAGATAGAAAAAGTACCAGCGGCACATGTCATTTCCTAGGAAAATCTCTAGTCTCTGGGTTTAGCAAAAAGTAAAATTCTGTCGCATTATCAACAACCGAGGCTGAGTATATCGCCGCAGGGCGTTGTTGTGCACAAATTTTGGGGATGAAGCAAACTTTAGAAGACTATAGATTGTATTTTACATACATACCCATTTTCTGTGATAACACTAGTTCCATTAATTTGACTAAGAATCCAGTATGTCATTCTCGTACTAAGCATATCGAGATTCGACATTATTTTCTTAGAGATCATCAACAAAATAGAGATATAGACCTTGTATACATAGACATACAGATCAATTGGCTGACATACTCACAAAACCTCTAGCGGAAGATCGTTTCAATTATTTACGTCGAGAATTAGGAATTTTAGATGTCAATAATATTAATTAATTTTGTTTTATTAATTTATTCAATACTCAAAAACTGTTTTCGAGACAAGCCTTAAAAGAGTCTGTCTGTCACCACGACTACGGTCGAAGCGAAGCGGTATTTAAGAGTTCTCCGGTGAACCTCTGTTAGCTGGGACAGTACTCCTACAGCTAATCTAAAACAGATGCTGAGTAAAGAATATTAATTTATAAAATAATATTAAATATATTATTTGATATATAATATTACTAAACTTTGAATTAAATATTTGAAATGAATTGATGAAAAAGATGTGGCCCACAAATATTTTTATATAGCCAGAAGAATCCTTGGCGAATTCGTCCCGAGTTCGGTCCGAATTCGACCAGAGTTCGGCTGGGTGTATATATATTTCAGTCAGAACCCGAGGCCCCCATCTTCTTTATCCCTTCCAAAACCACATCACAGCAGCAGCAGTCGCCCGAAAACCCTAGTTCTTCTCCACCTTTCTTCTTCCAATCTACATGGAGATATTCGTCCATAATTTGAATTCGTGCGGAGAATCGCGTCCTCTACAGCATAATTGATTCTCAGAAGGTATAATTTATTATCTCCTCCACTTTTAAATTATTAGGGTTTCTAGTTTTTGGGATAGAATGCCTAAGGGATTCAATCCTTTTAAGAGGAAGAAGACCCATGCCAGTGAAGATGCATCCTCTTCTACTCCGCATTGGGATTCCCTCTTTTCTTCGGTCCAATCGGATGACGGTGCATCGGATGAGTTTTATTTTAAAACTCCCGACCAAGCATTACTTTGGTATGCCGACTTCATTATGCGTACTATATGTACCGGATCTTCGATCAAATGGACTGTATTTCCTGACCACCGTCCTTAGTTTGAGGCATTAGGGTTACATCACTTTGCTACTTTACAATTCCCTATAGCTATTAATGCCATTAGACTATTTTACTGTAATTTCGTGTTAGACACTTTTACCGCAAGAACTCGTATCGTCGGGATAGATATCAAGTTCAATGATGAATCGCTAGAAAAAATCATTGGTCTTTCAAACGAAGGTGTCCCGTTCGATGACATCACTGAATTCGATTTCTTCGAGGGTATGACTCTCGTTAGTTTCAAGAATAAGCTTTGTGCGCCCGCACGTGCTCGTCCTGGAAAGTTCATGGCCAATAACTTGAACCTGTTTAACTACGAATTACATCACATCATCTATTCCACTCTACTTCCAAAATCTACTTCAAAAGATGATGTCACTACACTCGAGCTTTCTGCTTTATATTACGTTATTAAGGGGATTCCTTTTTCTGCCCCTAAGACTATCATTCAGATGATGGGTAGATGTCGCAGAAGAGACTGCAACCTCTCTTATGCGATGATCATCCCATGTATCTTTCAGAGATTTGATATTGACTTATCCACTTGTGCTATGGACCCTGAATCCAAGTTCCTCAAGCTTTTTCGTCGCAGCATTGCCACTGCTCCTCCACCTCCTACACCTGCTCCTACTGTACCTGCTCCTACTGCACCTGGTCCTCCTCAGTCTTACCCTATAACCTTTGAGGGTATTCACCAGCATCTATCATATCTGCAGACATTCTTCGTTGACACTTCCAGGGAACACGAGTTTCGTGACGTGACTCGGTTCCAGGCTATTGCCAACTCCTTTGCCGATTTTCGATTTGCATAGACAGGTCACTCTGCTAGCTCTCTTCCTCAAGACCCTTCTGTATCTGGCTACCACATTGATGATGAGGCGGTCCACTCTCTGTTCCAGCCAAAAAATGCATACGATTGGTATCGTACTTCTGGTGCTACTCCACATACTTCTGGAGCTGGCACTTCTGGAGCTAGTCCATCTAGACATGCTGGCACTGCAGCCGATGATGATGAGGATGAGGATGACTTTTGAGTTGTTACTTTTTGAGACTGATGACTTTATCTTATGTTTACTTGGAAATGCTCCGATATTCCAAGATAGTATCAGTACTTTTTTTATTTGGATGGACATATTTTTTTTATGACTCAGTTTAGTTTATTGTTCAGCACTTTATTTGTTTCAGCTTTATTATAGCATTATCTTTCTTTATGCTTCCATATATACTGCCTGTGACAAATACCATACCTATGTTGTTTATACCATATTTGTTTATCTTATTTTTCTGTTAATGTTTATACCATGCCTGTGTTGAATGTCTTTATTCATATTTTTTTGTATATCTTCACTGATTGACTTATACATTTATTGCGGGGGAGCTTTCTCTTTGCAATTATTTTGCTAAGTGACAACGGGGGAGAAACAAGAGATCTAACATCTTCATGGATACAGGTTATGAATAATTTTTACATTTTATATCTCGGTACTTTCGGTACACTTTTGAATTGATCAAGACCAACGACGTTATATCGGTCAAGATTTGTCAATTATCAAAAATGGGGGAGATTATTGGCCTATTGGTCATGGTCAAATCTGATTTTAATAATTGATCAAACTCTGTCTCGATATACGAATCAATTCAGATGTTTACTTACGACGTTTTGGACACCGATCAAATATTGGATATCTATTCAGTTCAAGACCGAAGCTGTTTACCACCCAAGATTGTATTTTCTTAAATTAATGTAATTTTCATTTTTATTAAGTCTAGGAATATATTGTACACCAAATCGTACTGGCAAATAAGCTATCCGAAATCGTTTTTCAAAACTGACCTATCTTTCTAAAATGACCTATGTTTTTTAAAAATATCTATTTTACAAAAAGCTTCTGAAGGATTTTCAAAAAACCAAAAATTATTTTTTACAAAATCAACTGACCAAACCCTGGCAGAACTCGGCCAGAGTTCGGCCAAGTTGAACGTTATGTGAACGTTTGATTTTGAACTTGGTCTTCCTTCAATTGCGGTTGGTTACAAAGAGTTCTGTCTGAATTCTGCCCGAATTCTGTCAGAGTTCTGCCTTTGGAAAAACTATAAATATAGAAGGATTTGATCATTTCAAAACACCAATTCACTTTCATCTCTTCTCTTCTAAAGCTTACGTTTCTTCCAAAGAGTTCAAAAAGCGTCCATTTTCAAATTCCAAGCCAGTTACAATCCTCTAGTCGATTTGCCAGTGCGATACGGTCTAGAAGTTTCAGAGCGATTGTAATCAGTGGCTTGATTGAAGATACACTCTTCACAATTGAAGTTGGTCGAGTTCTTCGTATCAAAGCTCGCGTCTGTAGAAGTTGCAAGGACTTCGTATGAAAATTTACAAGATTTTCCAATAGTGGATTCAACTGGAAGCTAGAGTTCTTCCGACTAGACTAGTCCTCACAAGAGGAAAACCAGTATAAATCTCTGTGTTTGCGTTTGCCTTCTGATCACTCTTTTTCATTACTGTTATTTATCTTGTGATTATTATTATATCTGTGATCTAACTGCTAGCTAGTTTTTTAATTAGCAATATTTCACTGCCTACTCTATTCACCCCCTCTAGAGTATTCTGCTTTATAATTTCGTTCCTACAAATGTGCCTCTTTTTGGCACCGTGGTTAAATTCTTTGTGTATGCGTGCACAAGCTACATGTCTTGTCTTGCATCATGTCTAGGATATGGATTCTTGATTACTACGGTCAGGAATTCATATTGAATCTGACTAGGATAACGACTAGATTGATTAAGTAGCTCATAAAGAGATTTCTCAGTCACATACAATCCCATTATCTGGACGCTTTAATTGGACTTATAGCCTGCCGACGAGTATGGCACATTTCCAGCACACTGTCATGTGTTGCACCACAAAGTCACCTAATACAACTCTTTCAACCCGCGAAAGGATAACTCGGGTAGTCTACAGGGCTTGTGACTGCTGGAACATCTCATTGCATCTTGTAGTAATTAGGCTTGTGATAACCCTAGTTAGTTAAAATATCAAGCCGTACTCATTGCTTGGCCGTGATTGATGGTTGGAGTCAGTCCAGTCTAGTTTTATCTAGCAGTGTCCATATGTTTATTTCAGTACATTATTGTTCATGCTTTACCTTTGTCGATGAGTGATCGGAGGCAAAGTTCTGTTCAGGAGAAGGATTATAACCCCGGTCCTTGTTTGGTCTACGAGTTGTAAATTGGCTTCTGAAATAGCTCCTAAGTCATCTTATCAATTGTCGTCCTATTCAGTACTTACATGTTCTACATGATCTTATGCTAAACAATTATTAGAAACTAAGTTCTGTTCAAAAGAAGGGTTACAACCCCGGTCCTTGTTTGGTTTACGGGTTGTAACTTGACTTTCGGGATAGTTCCTAAGTCATACTATCATTGTCGTTCTATATGTTTCTCACATACTCAGTTATCTCACAAGCTTTACGTAATCCCTATGCTAAGTCAACATGCTCTCATGACCCGGCTGGCTCACATGCTTCCATGATCAACTAATTTTACATATTCTCAAGCTTCCATTTACTTAACATGACTACATTGTACATTATGTCACATGTTAATTACTTACGTCACATAATGCTTTTCTTATTGTCTTTTCTATTCTCGGGATAAGTACATTGGTAGTGCACGAGTCTTGATTTACATCTACTTATTGCTTTTCCTAACCATTGCTATGTTAGCTATTGCTGGATTTAGTCCATAGTTTGGCTTCCTTTGTGGTACTTGCTATTTGGGGTCTGACCCCACTAGTTTTGTTTGGCCAGATCTGATAGAGGAGCCCAAGGGATCTTCTGTACCATCTACTTGACGGTGACCATCCGGAGCACCAGAGTACCTGAGTGGGTTTCTTGTTTCATTCTCTCACTTGATATGTATATTATTCTTTCGTGGCGTTTAGCATCCGAGCACGTGTTTAGCTCGTGTTTTTGGATCTTGATATTTAGCCTACGGGCCTAAACATGATGTGCGTATTCTAGACTATAGCTAGAGCTTATCATGTATGACTATTACTCTTGCTAGTTCTCTATTTTGGTATGACTAGCTTCATGATCATCCATGTATAAATGGTTTGGGACACTTTACTATTGTATGTCTGATTATCATACTTCTTGTTCTTTGTATAATTGCCTGTGATTGAGATACCTAGGATTGCTTGACCTAGGATTGACTGTTATATTGTAGAAGTAACCCCCATGTATTGACAGCTTATACGTGATTTCAGAGTACTGGCGTATTTTGGTATTATATAGCTGGCCTTGTCCGTCCCCACTTGCCAATATTCTGGTTCTGGGGCGTGACACGTATCGAGAAACATAGATTTTGTTGGAGTTGGAAATAAGACAATATTACGCACTTTGTGTAGCAGAATAACCAACAAAGACACAAGGAGATGAGCGAGGATCAAGTTTATTTGAGGTGTATGGACGTAGCCAAGGATAACAAAGACGTCCAAAGCTACGAAGTTTGAGATAGTTAGGTATATGGCTATGAAGTTTAGAGTAAGAAGATTGAAGTTCAAGTATAGGAGTAGGCATATGATTAATTAAATAGCAAGCAGTAGCAAAAGCAAGAGACCAATATTTTTGTGGCATAGAGGAATGAGAGAGGAGAGAAAGACATGTTTCAACAATATGACGGTGACGACGCTCCGAGTAGCCATTCTGTTCGGACGTATGAGGATGGAAAGTTAGGTGAGTTATACCATGAGACTCAAGTATTGGATTTAAACCAATATATTCACCACCATTATCACTAAAGATTGCAATTATAGGGCGTTTAAAATAATTTTCAACAAAAATTCTGAATTTTTGAAAAGTGGTAGCGACATCATTTTTGTGTTTGAGAGGATAAAACCACACATATTTGGAATAATGATCAACAAAGATAATATAATATTTGTAGCCATCAAAAGAAAGACTGGAAGAAGTCCAAACATCACTATAAAGAACATCAAGAGGGCCATGAGATTGAATGGTATTTTGATAGAATGACAATTTGTGGCTCTTATTACAATCACATGAATTGCAGTGAAAAGAAACTGTCTTTGGAATATTTAAATTAAAAACATTGCTAATGTAATGTAGAATAGAAGGATGGATGACCTAATCTATGATGCCAATCGGTAGTAGATGTCAATCTCACGGAGTGAACAGCAGGACGGGTGGGATGCCATTCGTAGATGCCAGATTTAGTTGGGCCTTGAAGAAGCAGTATCCATGTGCGAAGATCCTTCACATGATAGGAATTAGATAAGAAAGTGATATAAACATTATTATCGTGACAAAATTTAGAAATAGAAATAATATTGCGAGAAACGGAAGGCACATGAAGAATATGATTAAGATTAAACGTAGAAGTAGGGGTAAGAAGGGAGGTTGAACCAGTATTTGAGATAGCGAGGCCCGAGCCATCTCCAATAATTAGTTCTTCAGTACCATCATAGGGGGAGTGAAGAGCAAGGTTGTCAAGATCATGGGTGACATGATGGGTAGCACCACGGTCGAGAAGCCAGCCATTGGAGGAGGAGTTGGTAGCAGTGGCAACATAGGCACGAGGAAACGAGGATTGATAGCCTTTGGCACCAAGGCGAGGTTGAGCGTGAGTAGAACCATGGGTGGATTGGATTGTGGGGAAAGTGATATTGCATTTGGATATTGGGTACGAAAAATGGGACATTGACAGACATAATGACCTTGGGTCGGCACTATTGACATCGTCCTTTGAAGAGTTGAGAAGAACGGGTAGGTGGGGGAGAGGTGGAGTAGTTTGGAGTGGGGAGAAGGCCAGCAATGAAGGAGGGAGGACGTTTGTGATAGTTGTTGTTTTGGTGTTTGGCTGCATAGTTAACAGTTGAAGGAAAATTGTTGGATGATTTGGTTTTTTGTTTGAGAGAGAGAGAGAGTTCACGATTGATGAGTTTTTCATGTACCTCATCAAACGTGATGGGAGTCTCACAATTTTGAACATCATTGACGACACTCTCATAGTCAGGATCATTGAGTTGGTCAAAGATTTTGTCAACAATGTCTTCAGGATCAAGGGGACGACCAAGAGAGGTGAGTTGATCGGTACAACACTTGATTTCTTGCATATAGTCAGAAATGGAACGTGGACCCTTGGTAATATTTTTGAGGTGATCTTTTATTTGTTTGAGATGGTCTTTTGTGGGATTGGCATAGGTTTTAGCAAGAGTTTGCCAATCGGCATGGGTAGTGGGACATTGGGAGATCAGAAGGACGAGTGGAGTGGAAAGTGTGCCAACAAGAGCTCCAAGAATGAGTTTGTCTTGACGAAAATAGGTGGTATAGGCAGGATTGGTAGTGGTAGTGTTCTGTTGGGTAATGGTTTGAGGGGGAGCAGGATGGGAACCATCTATGAATTTGTGTAGATCATGACCAATGAGGGTGGCTTCAAGTTGAGTTTTCCATGATATATAGTTTGTGGGAGTGAGTTTGAGGATGTGGGAAAGGAAGATGATGATGAAAGGCTTGGTCAGTTCAGCATTGTTGGGTAGAAGAGATTGGTCATTGGATGTCATTACGAGAAAAGGATGAATAGGCATGGAGAAAAAAATAGATTTGGACTCTGATACCATATAAGAGGAAATAATATAAAGCTTGAATATTATTATTGATATTGGTCGTATATATATACAACTTACAGATGGAATACAAAAGGTAACAATTTGAAAAAAGAGAATACAAAAGGTAACAATTTGAAAAAGAGAATAAGCCATTGAGAGAAAGAAGGAGTAAATTAAGGAGCATTTATAACTAATATTATCTCTATCATGCCATTAATCAAGAGATTGATTCTCATGAATATTATTTCTATCATAACGCATGTGGAAGTAACTACTACTTTAGTAAAAATTCTCAAATCTTTCTAACTATCTAAAGATACAGTATCCAAACATATAAGAACGGATCCAGAAACTATAGCTGGATGGACTACCAAAATTTGGATGGGCTGGAAGTGGATTAACCCATATAAAAAAAATCAAAAAATATATATATGGAAAAAAGAAGTAAAAAAATTTTGGGTGGGGTCCAGCCCACCCCAAGCTAAGCTTGGATTCGCCCCTGTAAACATATATCTAACATCTTATAAACATATCTATAACAAATCAAAATCAAAATATATTCATATATATACTCACAATATGGTATCTAAACATATATTCAAAATTCTAAAAAACATTGTAAATTTTTTAATCAAAATACATCTTTACTATTATGAATAGACTTCAAAAGGACTCAAGATGAGAGCCGTCTAAGCTATATGTATATCCTCATATAATTTAAAAAAATTAAATCATTTTAACAACCATTATATATATATATATATATATATATATATATATATATATATATATATATATATATATATATATATATATATATATATATATATATATATATATATATAGTATATATATAATAAAAATATAATATATATATATAAATATATATATATATATATATATATATATATATATATATATATATAAATATATATATATATATATATATATATATATATATATATATTTTTTTTTTTTTATATATAATATGTATATATAAAATATATATATATATATATATATATATATATATTATATATATATATATATATATATATATATATATATATATATATATATATATATATAAAATATATATATATAATATATATATCTATATATATATATATATAATATATATATATATATATATATATATATATATATATAATATATATATATATATATAAAATATATATATAAAATATATATATATATATATATATAATTTACTTAAAAAGATCTTAAAATTCTTCCACCTACCTGAACATTATAACAAATTCATGGTGACATAGGTCGTACTGAATAACATGTTGAGTATCTGGATTAAACTAAGAGATCCTTTCAATTGGATAATATTCATTACTGAACAAGAATAGAGCTTGGACATCATATTATGTATCTAATGATACATTCTTTAACCTTTAATACTAAAAAAATTATCTTTCTCAGTAGCTATCAACCACTTAAAACACCTATATATATAACAGTCCAAAACTCCCCTGTGAAACTCCAACTCCTTACCGACCCTGCCTATAAATGATACCAGAGCAAAAAATGACATCCAATACAAATACAGTCTCTAAACCAAACATAGTGTGTGTCAACATGGTGCTCGAGTTATTGTGCCCTTTGTTCTATACTTAAAGATGCAATCATTAATCCTAGTTACATAATTGGATGAAGAATATTCTCTGAACACATGCATGAAAGCCACAAGGGAGATTAGTGATCAAAACAAAGTAAATCAAAGTCCTCTAATATCGGAAGTCAGTAACAAATATTTAGCACTAGTCTAAAAGGTAGGATATGGAACTTCTTTGCCAAAAAGCATATAGTGATTAAAAGCAAGATGTGCTAAAGGGGCATCACTATGACTTGAAGAATATCTACACCTTCAGGCATACGAGACCTTGGTATAGAATATATCAAGTTATGAATAGATGCATGAACACTTGGAACAATGGAGAAAGTGATCAAAAACACAACATGGAGATGCACAAAAAGGATGTAAAGAGTTTCGAATATCTGTCACAATAAAACCCTAAGCATTAACGAACTCAACATAGAATGGCAATGGCACGTACCTTCTGAAATTGAAATCCAATGGTTTCTGAGATTTTTACTGCAGTTATCCTGGCATTCTATAGCCCCTAACAGAGCTGAATGGAAGAAAAGGATTCAAACTGTAGACTCCAAAAATCTGGGATAAAGGCTTTGTTCTTGTTATTGTTTGTAGCTGACTGCAAGGATTTCTAACAGTTCCTTTAATCTTTCTTTTCTCCCCTCCTAGCAAAAAACATATACTTGATGCAACGTTATCTGACAGGTCTAGGAATTGCTTCGTGTTTTCTAACATTTTATAGCAACAAAAGACTAAGGCAGCTGACTGCAAGATTTTCCTAGCTTTTTCTTTTCTCACTTAATTTTTTGTCCAGAAAACACAGGCCATAAGCCATTATTGGCTCAAGGATTCTATAAACAAACAAAATAATCCAACCAACAAAAAACAGTTGTTTCCTCTTTGTTCTTATTGCAGAAAATCTAGGGGATTTGAATATTTAATTTATATTCTATCTTATTAGTGCTGATGTATGGTTTGTTCCCTACTTGAATAAGTATAAAGGGAAGGAGGAGGAGGAGGAGGAGGAGGAGGAGGAGGAGGAGGAGGAGGAGGAGGAGGAGGGAAGGGGGGTGAGGGTAGGGGTGGGGGTTGGCTTGCTTTTCTTTTTCACACTCTTTGCTTTCTCTTTTGTCTTTATAGTTTAACTCTATGACACACATATAAAAGAAGATAGTAAAGTCTACAGCTGTGTGGAGATGTATGTTTAATGGACAAATTAAGGGTCTAATTCGTCTGAATCCATCCAAACATCCGAAAATTCATGATGGATTATGTTAAGCTGTCCCATCGGTTCAACAGTATAATAAGACCTGATTCGGCGTGGTTGTATATTTGAAAGATTTAGCACATGTTCAACTGTAGCAGACCACCAACCTTTGAAAACTATTTCTCTTCCGTCTTTTAATTCAATTTATAATGAATCCATAAGTCTTATCCCTTTAAAGAGAGGTCTTAAATTAGTAGAACAATTTTCGATAACACTCACAGGAATTTCATAATTAACATATTAGGAACAATTTTAAGTTTTTTAACCATGTTTGAGTTCTAATATCAATATATAGGAAGAAAAACATATTTGATTTCCGAACATATGGAAGTAATTATGAAACTGTCACCAACTGCCTTTACTTACCCTTTTTAATACTCTCCTTATTTGAATCATTCCAAACTTTCAAGTTTTATAGTATTTTCCTTTGTTTTTTAAATCAGAGGAATAAAGAATGAAAAAGGGGGGAAAAATAAAAAGCGAAAGCAAAAGGAAAGAAGTATGGCATACATGTAGTGGCTTATTACAATTTGGGTATAGGTTGGTGATTTGAGTTAATGAGGTTGATAGTTCCTTCCATAGTTTTGTGATCTTGTATATTTTCCATAGTTAGTGCTGATGTATGGTTTGAGACTCAGTTTCCAATCCCCAACTCTCATATTGAGATATAAAACCCGTATCAGTGACTGGATATCAAAAAGAAAAAAAAAGCAGAAGGTGTAGATATTCTTCAAGTCACAAACCATATGAGAGTTGGGATTGGAAACTGAGTCTCAAACCATACATCAGCACTAACTATGGAAAATATACGAGATCACAAAACTATGGAAGGAACTATCAACCTCATTAACTCAAATCACCAACCTATACCCAAATTGTAATAAGCAACTACATGTATGCCATACTTCTTTCCTTTTGCTTTCTCTTTTATTTTCCCCCCTTTTTCATTCTTTATTCCAATGATTTAAAAAAACAAAGGAAAATACTATAAAACTTGAAAGTTTGGAATGACTCAAATAAGGAGAGTATTAAAAAGGGTAAGTAAAGGCAGTTGGTGACAGTTTCATAATTACTTCCATATGTTTGGAAATCAAATATTTTTTTCTCCCTATATATTGATATTGGAACTCAAACATGGTTAAAAAAACTTAAAATTGTTCCTAATATGTTAATTATGAAATTCATGTGAGTGCTATCGAAAATTGTTCTACTAATTTAAGACCTCTCTTTAAAGGGATAAGACTTATGGATTCATTATAAATTGAATTAAAAGACAGAAGAGAAATAGTTTTCAAAGGTTGGTGGTCTGCTACAGTTGAACATGTGCTAAATCTTTCAAATATACAACCACGCCGAATCAGGTCTTATTATACTGTTGAACCGATGGGACAGCTTAACATAATCCATCATGAATTTTCGGATATTTGGATGGATTCAGACGAATTAGACCCTTAATCTGTCCATTAAACATACATCTCCACACATCTGTAGACTTTACTATCTTCTTTTATATGTGTGTCATGGAGTTAAACTATAAAGACAAAAGAGAAAGCAAAGTGTGTGAAAAAGAAAATCAAGCCAACCCCCACCCCTACCCCCCTTCCCTCCTCCTCCTCCTCCTTCTCCTCCTCCTCCTCCTTCCCTTTATACTTATTCAAGTAGGGAACAAACCATACATCAGCACTAATAAGATAGAATATAAATTAAATATTCAAATCCCCTAGATTCTCTGCAATAAGAATAAAGAGGAAACAACTGTTTTTTGTTGGTTGGATTATTTTATTTGTTTATAGAATCCTTGAGCCAATAATGGCTTATGGCCTGTGTTTTCTGGAAAAAAAATTAAGTGAGAAAAGAAAAAGCCAGGAAAAATCTTGTAGTCAGCTGCCTTAGTCTTTTGTTGCTATAAAATGTTAGAAAACACGAAGCAATTCCTAGACCTGTCAGATAGCGTTGCATCAAGTATATGTTTTTTGCTAGGAGGGGAGAAAAGAAAGGTTAAAGGAACTGTTAGAAATCCTTGTAGTCAGCTACAAACAAGAACAAAGCCTTTATCCCAGATTTTTGGAGTCTGCAGTTTGAATCCTTTTCTTCCATTCAGCTCTGTTAGGGGCTATAGAATGCCATGATAACTGCAGTAAAAATCTCAGAAACCATTAGATTTCAATTTCAGAAGGTATGTGCCATTGCCATTCTATGTTGAGTTTGTTAATGCTTAGGGTTTTATTGTGACAGATATTCGAAACTCTTTACATCCTTTTTGTGCATCTCCATGTTGTGTTTTTGATCACTTTCTCCATTGTTCCAAGTGTTCATGCATCTATTCATAACTTGATATATTCTATACCAAGGTCTCGTATGCCTGAAGGTGTAGATATTCTTCAAGTCACAGTGATGCCCCTTTAGCACATCTTGCTTTTAATCACTATATGCTTTTTGGCAAAGAAGTTCCATATCCTACCTTTTAGACTAGTGCTAAATATTTGTTACTGACTTCCGATATTAGAGGACTTTGATTTACTTTGTTTTGATCACTAATCTCCCTTGTGGCTTTCATGCATGTGTTCAAAGAATATTCTTTATCCAAATATGTAACTAGGATTAATGATTGCATCTTTAAGTATAGAACAAAGGGCACAATAACTCGAGTACAATGTTGACACGCACTATGTTTGGTTTAGAGACTGTATTTGTATTGGATGTCATTTTTGCTCTGGTATCATTTATAGGCAGGGTCGGTAAGGAGTTGGAGTTTCACAGGGGAGTTTTGGACTGCTATATATATAGGTGTTTTAAGTGGTTAATAGCTACTGAGAAAGATTATTTTTTTAGTATTAACGGTTAAAGAATGTATCATTAGATACATAATATGATGTCCAAGCTCTATTCTTGTTCAGTAATGAATATTATCCAATTGAAAGGATCTCTTAGTTTAATCCAGATACTCAACATGTTATTCAGTACGACCTATGTCACCATGTGGTAAGTTATGATAAAATTTCTGGAAAGTAGCTGAGTGTCCAGGTGGTGTTTGGTACATATTCCATGTTGAGTGTCTATGTGGTAAATTATGGTACATACCCTATATTTGACTGATGAATCTGTGCAGGTACAAAACACATACCTGAGAGCTGTATTATGCTCTATATTCCCAATTGGGAGCTTTCTTCGTCTTGAGGCCCCAAGCTATCTAGTTTACATATGGAAGCTTTCTTCGTCTCGAGGCCCCAAGCTTTTCTCAAAACTGGTAGCGTATTGAATATAGGCAATTATATGAAAATAACACAGATTTATTACCTATTTCTTATAAACTATGCATTTGTTCAAATTATTATTATCTTTTTGTTGTACTCATTTGTATCTTGATCGATGCAATCTTTTAGATTTATTTCTAGTTAATTCTTTTTCTCAGGTCTCATATGTTTTGTTCTTGTATGTACCAACATTAATAAACCTGCGACCATTTTCTCAGGTCTCATATGCATTGCCTATTGGTGCAACATATTATATTACAAGTTTACTGTCGCTGTTTTCTTTTCTTTAGCAAATGCTTATATTTCAAATATATCAAGTATTCAACGGACGGTCCAGACCTCATCATCATTCAGTCCTCCTTCGAATGATAACCCTTAAATATTAAGATCATGTTTTCTAGCCAGATACTAACAATTCAAAGAGAGGTGGAAAATATAGTTCTTTCATAGTTGCTTTTTTTCCTAAGCAGATAATGGTTCGTTGTCGAGGTGGACGAACGGGCAGAGTTACACGAGGTGGACAAAATGGTATAAAAGTATGAATTTCATAGTTCTTTTGTTATTGATTTCAGATTTCTTTTC
Organism: Iris pallida; assembly: GCA_029216955.1. NCBI lineage: Eukaryota > Viridiplantae > Streptophyta > Magnoliopsida > Asparagales > Iridaceae > Iris > Iris pallida. Next base: position 13,497,408 of record JANAVB010028818.1, on the reverse strand, counting down.
TCTAAGCATAATATTTTTTTCCAGACGAATGCACATCTCCATATCGTAACACAGAGCCTACAAATATACATTCGCAGCCACAACAAAGGATAGACCCTGAGCCAAGAAATTATGAAAATAGAAGAGCTGAAGATCAACTAATCCAAGTTCCATTGTTGCCAAACAGAGAACCTCAGCCAATACACAGCCCTCATTCTAGTACTCCTAGTACTGCCGGTATTTATAATAAAGTGCTTTTGAACTTTATATATGTGTGTTTTAATATGCTAATTTATGTAATGTATTGATCTTTACAGCATCCTGCAATAACATCCGAAAGGCTGTAAGAGGAAAATACAAATGTTTGAATTTAGATTTAAAAACCAAATCTGGAAAATTAGAAATTATTATGCCAGATGATATTCAAAGAGCGGTTGGAAACAATTCAAGAGATGTAGTTAATTTTTGTGGGTATATAGTTAGAAGTTTGGCCCCTTTGTTTATGGAAAAAGAGGGAAAATTGGTGGATGCCAAGTGGGTGGATATTGTAAGTGTTGTAGGGGAACAAATGTGGATCCAAGTGAAGGTAACATATTGTTTATATATATATATATATTTTCATTAATGTTCTAGAAATATAAATAAGTGAATTTTTCTATTTTCTGCCCTTTTATTAGGAGAAGTTCACAGTTGCAGAATGCAAGCAACACAGATTTCAAGCTTTTGTTATAGCTATGCAACGTTTGTATAGAAGTTGGAAGCATAGACTATATGAGCATTATAACAGGTTTCAGACAGATGAGGAAAGGCTAGAAAATGTTCCTAAGGATGTAAAGGGTGAAGATTGGAAGCTTTTGATAGAGTATTTCGGCTCAGATAATTTTCAGGTATGTATTGGAATGTTTACTTTTTAAAAGGCATATTTTTGTTCATTAATAATACATGCTTGGAACTATTAATTGTTGTTTAAAAATTGACTTGCTGTTTGAAGTGGTTTTGTATTGCCCTTTACTTATCGTTAATACACCATTAATTGTTTGCAGAAAATTAGTCAAAGAAATGCAACAAACAGAGCGAAGCTTGTGCCCAAACATACTTGTGGTACAAGATCTTTTGCTGAAGTGGAGGAGTCAATGGTAAATATATTTGTCCTTTTTGTCAAGTTTTTAGTCATTTTATCTTGTTAAACTTTTAAATGTCTCGGGTTGCGGCAGAGAGATCCGATCTCTGGTGAGAAGCCACCACCGGATGAGATTTGGCTTAAACAACATACCAAGAAAGATAAAGAAGGAGAATTACAGTGGTCTGATCCGATATCCAAAGAAGTTCATGTACGTACACCCATATATTATCTTAATATTGTTTTATATGTGAACTTCGAGTTAAACATTCTTAGTGACTGATTGTAATTCATATGTAGGAAAAACTTCATGATCTTGTCATTCAGCAAGAAGAAGCTGAACCTTAATCTCAACTAACACATGATGAGATGTTGCTACAAGTTCTTGGCCAGAAGTCTGGTTATTTTCGGGGTAAAAAAGCCGAAAAAAGACCACCAACAAAACGGATAAGATATCTAGATAACATGCAAGAAGAAGTACAAAGGGCTATTGATTCGGCTAGAGAATCCATGATTGAAAGTGTGAAGGTCGATGTGATGAAGAATTTGTAAAAAGAAATGAGAGAAAATGTTAGTGATGAACTGAGAGCTGAAATTAGAAAAACTGTGGAAGACGAACTTAGGAATGATCTTATGACGCAGATTCAAAATCAATTTAATGCCATGTTCCAAGCACGAATGGCTGTCTTTTTATGCTCTTCATCATAGTCTGCAGATATTTCAGTGCCTACGAATACAAGAGCTACAAATTCCGGTAAGTGTTCGAAATCAAGATACCTTATTTTCCATGTCTTGTTTAAATATAGAACACGAAGTTACTCGGTTTGAATTTGTGTCATATCTGACACTGGTTGATGTAGAATTTGTTGTACTCTAGGGTCTTTGTGTTGGTACATACTTAATATTTGCTTGTGGTCTTTGCAATAATGTTTGCCCATGATTCTTGCTTTTGGTGAGGATAATGCTTTCATGGACTGATGGAATTGGTAGGAAAAAAATATCATACCTTGATATGATGGACTTGGTATACTAGAATTGATATGATGGATTGAACTTCACAGATACTTTTTTTTCCTTCTTTAATGTTTAGTTTATTTCTAGTTTGCCATGTTCAGTTGTCATTCATTTTTTGCCATGAAATCATCACACAGTAAAATAAAGATTTGAAGTTTAATTTTCAAAAATTTCTTAGAATGGTAATGAGACTTGGTTTTATGGACTAGAGTTTAATAGTATGGTTTACCACCACATATATTTTACATGAACCCTCTTGCCACTTGTTACAAGAATCTTGATTAACTCACTTGCTAGTTCTTTCTTGATTTGTAATTAGAATATCATGTTTGATTGGTAGTTAGAACTTACATAATTATAGGTTTGGAACAACTTGTGTTACTTGTAGTTTGATATATCATGTGTTACTAGTAGCTTTGCAGAACTTGCATGATTGTAGCTCGGTACATCTTATCTGACTTGTATTTTATAGACACATTTTTTCTTGTATATATTTGTATAATATTCTAATAATGGTTTCTTTATTAATTTATGCAGGTAATTAAAGATTGATCATCATGCCAGGGGCCACATATGTAATCATCTGTTTATATATATAGGTTACTCTATGTTTTATGTATCAACTAGTTTGGATACTTTTGTTTATGTTAAAAGTACTGAATATTACTCATGTTATAGAAGATTGATATAATTGCTTTTCATGCTGTTGTTGTTGTCTTTAAGAATTTGTGAAGAATAGTTCTGTTTTACGAGTGTTTTATCAAAATTGTGTGTTTTTGTGTTTCAACGGTACACTTAATGACAATAATAAAAATAATACTCACTTGTGATGATATTGTTTTGTCACCAAAAATATAAAGTATACACTACGGTGACAACATTAACCTTCACTAAACACAAAATAAGTTTAGTGACAACAATAGAAGTGTTATTGTATGTGTTCACAGTGACTGTATGTACTTGTCACTAAACATGTATGTACACACTACAGTGACGACATTTACTTGTTACTAAACATATATGTTTACAGTGACAATTAAAAGAGCGTAACTCTAAGTGTTTATTGTGACAATAACAACCTTGTTACTAAACATATAAGTTTACAGTCACAACAATATTATCGTTACTGAAATTATTTTGTGATGTCATACGCCATTACAAAAATATTTCTTTATTTTTTGGCTAAAAAATATATATTTATTTTTAGTTAGAATAAGATGCAGTTTGTGACAATGCCATGCGTCACTTATATCATTTATAGTGATGAGCTTTGTTGTCACCGAAAATATACGATCAATGACGGCATGTGCTTGTTACAGTTGAAAACTTTCTGTGACGTCATATTTTAGTTGTCACTTTTTCTTTTAGCTACGGAGGTATATGCAACGAAACTTAGTCGTCATTGTATTTGTCACAGAAAATATATTGTGACGAGTTTCACAACTTCTGTGACAACTTTTTATGTCACATAAATTATGTTTTCTTGTAGTGGTATTGTGGAGGAGATGAGTTTTTGTGAAGGATGGAGAGATGTGCAATGGAGGAGATGATGTATGGAGGCTATGGGGGGAGAAGTGGTGCCAAAAATATGGAGAGAGAAGGGGGTGGTCGGCTATGGAGGTGGAAAGAAAGGAGGAATTAAGTTTGGGTTAGGGTTTGGCTAAGTTGATGTATATATATGGGCTTTATTGGGTTGCATGTATGAAAATGAATGGAAATCCTTTTCCTATGGGGTGTTAGGCCATGGGGGGTTGCTTGGCCGAAATCTATGGTGGGGGTCCACTATGGCATGATTTGGTTGTTTGGTGAGTTGGCTAATTGATTGTATTAAGGATTTAAGAAGGTCTTTCCTAATATAGAGCTAATTAATTCTATCTATAAAATACAATCCAAAATCTGAATTAAATACAAATATATGTACTTATTAATATTTATTGATGTCCAACATGCCTATATAGGGTTGGGTTTGGCTTGGAAGAGGTTTGGGAAGGTTTGGTGCAACCGGGTATCCTAAAAAGTCATAAAGGCTTTCTTAACTAATTAATTAAATAAAAATATAACTTATACCATAATTTGAATGGTTAACATGCAAGATATTACAATATGACCATGGCATTCCTAACATGGCTAGCATGCTAGTTAAAGTACCCAACTACGCTAGGCATGCCAAATTTTTTAGTCGTCTTGCATATTCAAACTAAACCATAGCTATAGTCCTTTTATATAATATAAATAAGATAAAAATAAATTAGAATTAAATAAAATCCAAAAATAATTTAAATATTCCTTTAAATTATGAGAGGTTTTACACGGCTAGAAGGACTGCGATCCAAGCCGCATGAAACTTATGTGGCTCAATCCATGCGCGCTTCATACGGCCAAGGGTGACTGCAACATGAGCCACATAGCTTTATGCAGCCCAGAATATAGAATCTATGCAGTTCAAAAAGTCCCCAAGCTATACGCAGACTAAAGGAGACTACGACCTAAGTCGCATGAGTCTTATGCGGCCCAGCATGGCCGAACACTAAAAGACATATGCGGCTTAAAATGACTCAAGCAAATTAATCCTTTCCTGCGATAGGACACATGGCAGGCTGACCAAGTCTAAACCACCCAGATTTGCTGCAAAGAAATCTCAACAAGTCACCAGCTGGCGGCTAAAGAGCGAGTCTTTGTGTGCTGTTGTAGCCACGTGGTCACGTGGCCATCTATACAGCTTAAGATATATATCACTATAAATAGCAGGGTACCACCCCCATGTAAAAGGTTGGCAACCTACGAAGGGCAATTTCTTCAAGAATAAGGATCGTGTCAGATAGTCCAAGGAGTAAGGCAGAGTTGCTACACTTTTTCGAGCCTCTATCGTTACCCCCCCCCCCCCCCCTCCCATAATCAAAAACTAAACAATTGTACTTAGATTGTTTCCTAGGATTTCTTTCTAGGCTTTCTCTTGTACGAGCGAGTTTGCAATCAAGTTCAATTCCTCTATAATTCTCGTTCTTGATATTTAATAGCAAATATCAACATCAGCCAAAGCAACATCAGGCTGCTTGCCTTCCACGGTCCTAGCTGGACCCGAAGCAGATTCAATAATGGACGTCTCGATGGGCCGATCAAAGACTTCTTCAGTAACTGATGCAGGTTTACTATAAGAACCAAGGGCAGCTTCCTGTCTAGCCCCGGTATCTGGAGCAACCTCCGTGCTTTGTTCCCTTTTCTTGTCTACAAGGAAATATACGACGGAAGTCAGCCTCACAAGTTGCACGCAAAATTGAAGTTGGAATATCTCATCCAAAAAAGTGCAAGAATGACATACCCAGAGGAGGGTGAGCTAATTGGACTTGATTTTCATTCAAATCTTTCATCATAGCTCCTATCTCAAACATATCCTCCAAAAAGATGTCATAGGAGGGACTGGCTTTCTGACCACCATCATGGTCTGGGCCTTCGACCTGATCATCCCTTTGCTCAAACATTACAACTGAAGAAGACCAACCTTCATCCACTGGTTGAGGACGAGCAGGGGACACCGTTGTTATGTCCACCTCTTCAGACGAAGAACCACCTGCCTCGGCCATGACTTCAACATCCTGTGCAAAGGACAAACGCAACGGTGAGAGAGCGTTATTTGTAGATAGCACGGATACTGGTTCTACCAAAATGGCTATGGAATCCAGAAAGGAGCTACCTCCGAGATAATAATGACTTGTGACGCCGTTTCACTCCTCTGAATTTGACGAGAAGATTTTCTGGGAGGAGACGAGCCGGCGCACACATTCGTGACCTTCTTTCTCCCTCTAGAGACAACAATATTCTTCCTTTTGGACCGTTGAACCAGTTCAGTGGAAGCTTTCCTCTTGTGAGGAGTATCAGGAAGAGGATCTTCAATATCCTCTCTCTGAGGTACTGTAACAACCGGCTCCTCAAGAGCGACTCTCTGCCGTGGCGTTGCAGTCGGGTCAGCTAAGGGTGCGGCACCTTTCCTTCTGTGACCCCCCCCATTGCGTGCACTCGTCCTATATCGACAAGATTGGGGGCAAGCCTAGTCCCTGATATTAAACTCTGCTCACGGTCATACCGAGGATGAAGGGTATTGACCTGACTATAGAACTTGGCAACAGCAAAGAGCATATGGATTTCAGGCTTATCTTCTGGCAAGGTAAAAATTGTCTCCGTATATCTGGCGTTGTAGTAACCCTATGAACGTGCCCCGTCAATCAAGCTTCCTATCGACTGTAGATGAGGGCTGGAGTTGCCCAAAAGAAGCTGGCTGTAGCCGAATTACCGTGCAAAGCAACTCGGCAGATAAGGTTCCAGGAAAGTATAGTTCCTATTCCTGAGCACCAGATAGGAAGGCCTGATGGACTGGAGCCAACGGAACGCCCCAGTAGAAAGGCTAGTAGTGAGTGCTCCCTCATCTACTAAAGTGTCTCCTGCACGACTACTACTAGACGGAGGTGACACTCTGAAAAACTCATAATTCTGTAGGAAACTCAAAGCCCTTCTGCAAACAGGCACCCCTGTGACGGTCCAGGCTGCATCTTTGAATCTTCGAAGAAAGGCATCTCCCCCCAAAGAGTCTGCCATCAGCCCGACATTCATTAATCTGGGATAGTACAGTACCAGCCATCCCATCAGGTAATGAAAGGGAAATTCAGTCCTAACAAAGTCCTTTCTACCATCAGACGTCACCGTGTTAACAACAAAGTATCGTAAGCCTCGTTGGATGGCGTAGACCATCGCAAGAAGCAGGGCAAGCTGGTATCCAAACTCTAGCTTTACAGCCAGAAGTATCATACCCCGGCTTATCCTTTCAATAGACCCTGAACCACCAGGGACTACACAATCGCGGAGCCATGTCATCAGAAAGGCGGCTAGTACAGCCTTTTCTAACAACTTAAACAACCTTCCTAAAGAAATGATAAATCAGGAAGTTTCCCTCGGGATCATCACTATCTTTCGTGTCTACTGCCCTGTGATCTGTCATCAGTTTCTCTATCTCAGATTTCGTCGAGGGCTTGCGAGTCAAAAAAAAGACTGGGTCGTCTCCTTCTTCTCTAATGAAGATGTAGTTGGTCCAAACTCTCGTATGGGGAAGGGACCCCTCAGTATTACCCTTCTTTGTGACCTGGTGACAAATAAAGAGGTGACAGAGTAACTTTTTGTACACCTCCATCATCTCGCAGTTCTCTCCCTCCAAATCTAAGAGCTCCTAATCACAGGGGACGTATTCTTCGTATGGCTCGGTCCCTCAGGGATGTTTTAATATCGCCTACATCTCGTGAAGAGCTAGACCCATCTCTCCACCCGGAGTGAAGAAGGTACATGTGTGATAGTTGAACAACTCCACCAATGAGATAAACATAGGTCAATTAACCTTTATGCCATATTGGGTGGCTCTAATGGCATAAAAAAGGTCGGTAGCTTTTAGGGTGGCCTCGTAAGTCGAAAGCACCCATTCAGTAAGGTCGCTCCAGAATGGGACAGAGTATCTCCAACCTTCCATCTGTAGCTTCCCTCCCGGATACGACTCCTTCTTTGACAGCATCAGGTTGGAGAAAGTCTCAGCAGCATAAGGGTGAAGATCAGTCGGGACATTGTTTATTATGGCCCCAGGATGCAGCCCCCTCGTGGAGTAGGACGTGAAGCCCTTGACACACTTAAAAGTGGCCTTCTTCCGGTCACTGGAGTTATGTTGTATCTTTCCAAAGACAACCCCATACAGTTCAGGGGTCAGGTCCTATTATATTTTCCTCCGCACAGCTAGATCAGTAAACGCCGATAGAGGGTATTGGCGCTTCATCGATGGTAACCATATCCTTTGGTTATTTAACCTGACCACCAGAGGGTCTTCTAGACATATTATCTCTTCGTTCTCAAATCCCAGGCTGTCACCAAACAAGAAGTACGGTCTCTTGAAGCTCCACGCCCCTCCGAACATGAACTTCTCATCGTTCATCATCTGCTTCAAAAATATTTTGTTCTGTTCAAGCATAGCGATCATCCGCACTGAAGGCTGGTCATGGCTGATCTTCACTTGGGTATTTCTGACCATTGCGGTGATGAGGCTTAAATCTAGAGCATGGCGGGCAGAGCCGAGAGGAATCCCACCAAGAGTCGGGACAACCATGTCAACTGCAAAGACAGAAAAAAAAGTCAGACTTAGAATCTACAGAAAAAAAAGCTAAGTGCTGGAGAAATTCTATACGCTTAGATATTATGCGCCCAAAGGGCCTGTGGGCGCTTAAGCATCTTCAAAGCATGTGTTCTGTGTGGGTGCATGACACAACAAAGTGTGTGGGCGCATGACACAACAAAATGTATAGGCGCATGACATAACAAAGTGTGTGGGCGCATGCATCTGTGGGCGCGTAAGAATGCTCACAAAAGAAGCATATTTTCTTTGGGCGCATATCGATGGTTGTGCGCCCAAGCAGAGAAAAGTTCAAGCGTCATAAATTAACGCTCGAGACTTCATTTTTTGAGATGTTGCCTCACCCAGGATGGGGTCTTGAACCAGATGAGACGCTGCCGAAGGAGGAGAACTAGCTGCTGCAGCCTTCTTGCCCTTTGCAGACTTCTTGGGAGTCGAAGCAGCCTTGGGAGAAATGATTGCACGAAAGAGAGTAAAAGAAAAAACTCTTTAAAATTTTTGAAGAAAAAGAAGAGAGAATAAACTTTCTCTCTCCTCAAGGCATATTTATAGGCATGAACGAGGAGTTATGCACCTACATGGCCTATGCGCCCATACGATCTATGCGCCCATATGGTCTATACGCCTACGTGGAGACTCGGTTTTTTTGCAGATTATACGCCTGCTATTTGCTGATGCGGACTACACAGAGACATCGCATAAAGAGCGAACCTTTTTAAAATCTGTTCCAAAACGAGTCTATCGCTTCAGATTTCTACGAAAGATCTCAACAGCCATATTTCGACAGCCTGGCAAACATCTATGCGCCCAAAGGAGTCATACCCATCATGCGCCCATGAAGCTACTGAAGACAGTTTTTCCCATGCTTCTTTCAAAGTATTCCGACACTCGTTCGAGTCTCAAAAACTTTGAAGGGGGTCTTGTAGAAGCATGAAAAATACAAGACTATGTACCCCACATGAAGAATAATACTATGTGCCCACATAACTAAAGGTGGGCTATGCGCCTACATAACCAGAGGGAGGCTATGTTCTCATATGATCGAAAAGGGGCTATGCGCCCACATTGTTTTTATGCAGATCAAATATGAACCCAAGTATGAGCACATAAACTTGCTCCTAAGGCAACAGATCCCTACGACTCGGTCAACATCGACGACCAGTCATGCACCGAAGCATGCGGCCATGTCAGTCTCCACGGGCAATCGTGCACCGAAGCATGAGGCCACGTCAACATCACGATCAACCTACGATTATGCCACCTTCATGCGCCTACACCTTATGCGTCCAAAGGAAGTCTATTAGCCCATATGGAAAATTAGTGCATTTTCCTCTGTGGGCGCATACTAGTCGTTTTAGTACAAAACGACTATAAATACGGGTCTCATACCTCTTCAAAAACACACAGAACGGAGACCATTTCAAGAGCCAAATTGCTGCCCTTCTTGCCAGTGAGCCGAGAGTTAGTAATTTTCTTAGATTTTCTTCCACTTTTGTAAATCGGAGTGCCAACGGAGTAAAGGAGCAACTGCCGCTCGATCTCCATCGTCCCATTCCCTAAATTTTTTTTACTCGGAGATCCTCAGTGCAGGATCTCTCAGGCGTACTCGATTTGTGGTGCCTTGCGCCAATAAGAAAAGACAACGTTTCTTCTTCTTTTTTTGTGTGTCCACAACGGAAGAGCTATGATTCATTTTGCTAAATGACAAAGGGGGAGAAGCATAAATATTTCGTTGATATGATCTTATATGTTGTTGATATTTGGTTGATAATGATCTTATATGTTGTTGGATATTATATGATCTTGGATATTTTGTTGCGCTGGGAAAAAGATTTTTTGTATCAAGACATAACCGAAATAGCTAATTACGGGGGAGCCAAAATATCTATTTATGGGGGAGCTACTCAATACAAACTACTCCCTTCAGTATGTGTCTAGGTATGAATGTTGTGACATGCAAATAACATTTTTGTCAATTATCAAAATAGGGGAGACTGTTGACCTAAACTGGATCACAGTCAACCTAATTTAGAGAATTAATAAAAAAATATTTGACATGATCCAATACAACACATTGAGATCAAAGTCAAGAAAATCTTCTACAACATATCAAGCTCAAGACAGACATCATCAACAAGTTGATCATTGCAATCGTACTTTTACTGAGTCTGTACTTTTTATTTTATTGAGTTTAGGAACATGTACGTTGAGTCATACTAAGCTATCTTGAACCTAGACTTCACTCTCCAAGCTCTACCATACAAAACAAGACAATCACCAAACCAAACAAATCCTCTCATAGCCCATTATATGTTCTGGCCCCATAGAAACTGAATTCGGGCCAAACTCTGCCCCAAGAAGAGTTCGGGTCGAACTCTGCCTCCTAACTTTTAGGATGGTAATTTTTAGGGCATGCTTGATACTAGATGTCAAACATTCGAAATTTTGAATTCTTGGGGCAGAATTCTGGCCGAATTCTGCCTCCGCAAACTAGTATAAATAGAGCTTGAATTCTACCATTTCAAATCATCTCTTACCTTCAAATATTTAAGCCTTCCAAGCTCTACTACTCCAAGCCCCACTCTTCCATATCTCCTAAGCCACAACTCTTCTTAGCCCAAGGTGCTCAGTGCGATATCAGCTAGAAGTTCTGTGCAAGAGTAAAAAAAAAGTCACTTGGACAATTCTAAGTTTCGCCTTGGCGAAGTTGTAAGAAGTTGGCGTGCTCTTCTGAGTAAAGGCACGTAGTTGTACCCTATTTCACAAATAGTGGATTTCAATCCTGAGAGAGAGTTCTCAGGCCTGGTCTCGTCCTCCACGAGAAAAACCAGGTTAAATTGCAGTACTTGCGTATGCTCTTCTGATCTCTATTTATTTTCGTATTACTGTCTGATTACTTACTCTCTTGGTAGTTGATTTCTGGACTTGATATAAAGTTGCATTTTTAATTGGTTATTATCGACACAAACTCTATTCACCCCCACTAGAGTTGCCTACACATATCTTCAACTGCTAGTTCTACTATCTTGTAACTTGTGTCTTGTGGATATTGTGGATATTACTCTTTTTCTTTTCTTGTCTGTGTTTACATTATTGGGCTCACATTACGGGGGAGCTACTCATTTTGTACATAACAAAGGGGGAGAAGAGCAATACCAAAATAAAATTTTAAACGATCAATCAAAGAATAAGTCAGGTATGTATTTCAAAGTTATTTTAACTATATTTTGGTATAGACTCAAGTTTGTCAATTATCAAAATGGAAGAGATTTTTGGCCCGTTGCCTAATGGTCACACCTAATTTTGATAATATATGATGACTTAAGTCGATACGCAAAATATACGAAATGCTACTAACATTTCAGGTCAGTGAAATCAATATCAAAGGACGTACTGCATCTACAACTAGCATTCAAGTCATCATTCAAAAGCTAATTGTAACGAAATCCAGAACGAGTTATTTTTTACATTTCTTCTGTATTTTTATCTTTATTGAGTCTAGGATATGAAATATAAAATCGATCGGATATTACTGGCTTAGGTTAACTCAAGTCCACCTTTCTAAAAAGCCTATCTAAATCTCAAAACTCTACATATCCAAAAAGCGACACGACTCGGACACGACACAAGGACATCTCAGAACAATAAGAAATCACATAACATATATAGATCTAAGGATTCATTCAAAAAGTTCTGGAAAAACAGAAAGAAATTCTCTTTTGGACATTTCATCAAACACCCTGCTACAAGGGCTTATACGTGTCCGATACGGACACGAAATTAACACAAAATCACACAAGATCAACTCCACAGCTAGGGGACTCCTATATCTATGCAAACATGCAAGGAAATCAAGAAATGGAGGTGGTTTGAGGGGCTTACCTATTGAGTGTCAAACTCAACAAAAAAACTCAATATAGGAGAATCCCTCTTGCAAGTCAAAAGCCCCAAATTGCATAATAGCTGTGATTTCTCACATTAAACAGTAAATAGGCAACGATTAGATCCTAATGCAAAAGACTAGAGTCAAAAAGTAAGAGAAATGAAGAAATTAGGAAAGTTTGCAAATGGGGACAAACCTTGTTCTTGCCAAAAGTGAAGGTGGTGTAAAAAGAGACAAGAATGATTCAAGAAATGTTAAATAGGAAGGAGGAAACCCTAGGGGGCCGGCCACATGTAGGAAAATTAGGGTTAGGGTTGATGGCTAGTGGGCTAGGGGCCAAGTGCAATGTCAAATTGGTTCAATCCCCTAGTCATTAGTTCAAACACCTATAACACATATTCTCTTTATGCAACTTAGTCCAACAAGTCAGCTTGGGTCGACTTATGTTAGACTAGGGTCCCACCATGCTAACCAAGTCACCATAGTCAAAGTTAACATCTAGGCTAGTCTGCAAAGTCTCAACTAGCAAAGGTCAAAAATAACAACCATCACTCAAACATATCAAATCAAATTCAAAATTTTCAAAATGCCCTCAAGCTAAAATTTTGTAGTGACAGTAAAACTGTAGATTACAATGCATTCTACATAATTTTAGGACAATCTGGGCCAAAGTCAACTCTTGGTCAACTCTGGTCAACTCTAAAGTCAAACTAGGTCAATCTAGCTAGGGTTAGGTCAAACATGGTCAAACTAGTCTAGGGATCAGTCAACACTAGTCTACCAGACCAATTTGTCCTGTAGGGTCAAGTATAGGGTCATACTATAGTCTAAACTATCAACTTATGAACCATATCCTATAACTCATTCCTATAGATACAATACCATATAAATACATACATTACATTCATTAACATAGATGTATACCTTACATATATATTTACATGTATACTTACATTAAATACATGCTCTCATATATATACATCACATATATGTATGCATAGATAAATACATACCATATATACATACTAGCATTCATTATCTATACATACATATCATATTTGTCTACTTGCATTCATATATACATACCTTACATACAAACATGCATGTTTGTTTATATTAAATTACATTCATTCATTCTTTCCTGTTTTACTTTACATACATACATATATTTATAGATATAGAGAGAGGGAAAAATGAGAGAGGGAGGCTGTGTGTGTGTGTGTGTGTACTGATTTCAGAGTGTGTATGTGAGGGTGTGTGTCTATGTGTGAGTGTAGGTCTGTGTGTGTGTGGCAACCATGTGTGTGTCAAGTGTCAGTATCCAACACAACACAGACACATCTATCTACATATGTTGACACACACAGATATACACACACACACACACAGATATATATATATATATATATATATATATATATATATATATATATATATATATATATATATATATATATATATATATATATATATATGTGTGTGTGTGTGTGTGTATGTATTCACATTAAAATAAAAAATATATATATATATATATATATATATATATATATATATATATATATATATATATATATGTATGTATTCACATTCACATACACCTATACATCTATATATACACATGTACATACATATATACATATCAATATTCAATACCTAACCTAAACTCAGGAATTAGAAATCAAACCAAACTATATATCAAAATCCCAAAATCAGTTTGAAATAAAACCCTGTTTTCGAAGTATCAGTAAAAAAATAGTAACCTAAGTTCTCAGTACATTTCGAACTCAAAAATCCAAAGAAAACACAAATATCAAGTGCACAAGTGTCTAACATATATGTGTCGACCTTGGGCTCGTGTCCATGTATCAAGGAGGTGGACACGAGTGTCCAAATATTTAAAAGAACACAGTGTCAGGACATGTGCACACAGCAACCTCGTCTATACATATTGAGAGCTCTAGGACACAACACATGACACTAGAGGTCTCGTGCACGTGTCCCTAGGTAGGCTAGGTATAGGTCTACCTGTTCGACACACTGACATGAGTCCAAGTGTCATCGTGTCCAAGATACGAAAGCGTATCAGACGCGACTGAACGCACATGCAAGGTCAGTGCAAACCCAGTGCACTCGTGTTCTCAAATCCTTTGAGGCATTTTATCAAACATCAAGAACAATACTCCGATACGTGTCCCATACGCATATCAAATGGACACCAATTCCTACCAAACTACATCTACAGGTCCATGGTGCCTAGATGCATGCTATCATGAAGAGAAAACCAAAATTTAATAGGATTTAGGGGCGTTTACCTATTGGGAGCAAATCTCAATAAATAGCTCTAAAGGAAGGTGTCCTCCTCCAAGTGCTATGGCCAAGTGATCTCCAAAACATTGCTAGCTAGCCTCCAATACCTTCTTCAACAGCAAGGGATTCCAATGCAGGAGACTAGGTTCAATTTGGAGGTAATTTGGCTAAATGGTGAAGGATTTTGGAAAGAACACTAAACTAGGCTTGATGTAAAAATGAGAAGAGGCAAGCATTAATGAAGAGGCATTATATAGGGGGTGTGCCTCTCTTGGCCGGCCACATAGAATTAGGGTTAGGGTTTTGAAAGGTAGCTATGGGCTTCTCTCTTGGTAAGATTCTAAGTCCCTTAGTAAAGGTCCGTGTGTATATTCAACCCTCAAGCTAAAATATCTTAACCAACTAAATATTTAGATATTTCTAACTTAGCCATAAGGTTAATATCTTCTCACTTAGCCTCTATGTTAATGACTAACCCCTAGATTAGGTCAAAACTAGGTTAAGGGCTAACATGACACTTAGCAATTATTTAAATAATAATTAATTCAAATAAATTCTATTAAATTTAAATAAATTCTCATATGACAAAAATATCCTATAGGCTAAAAAGTGGTAGTGACACAGAGCGCAGGTTAGGTTTACTCTTTCCCCCCTTTCTCGTTGGTGTGGTGCTTTCGGTGATGAAATGGTGGTGTCACCGGGAATGGCCAGGGGACAATGGTCGATTAGTTGATCGAAATGGAATGGTGTACGGTGGTGTATGGATGTTTGCGGTAGTGGAAGCAGTGCAATGGCCGAGATAGGGTGCTTGAGATGGCAGGATGGTCGGAGTTTTAATTTGTTGGTGGTGGTGACATGCTTGCGGCTAGACCGATTGGACGGGGTGGTGGTGGATGAACGGAAATGGAGGAGTCGAGAGGTGAGGGAAGGCCAACAATGGGGGTGTCGGGAGGCATCGGCTATGGGGGTTGTGCTGGCTGCTAGAAATTGATAGAAAAGTTTTAAGGAATAAATTTTTTAGGTTGAACATTGGGATGTGTGCCATTATATAGGAAAGTGGTGGGGAAACCCTAAAAGGTATATGTAATAGGAGATTAGAAAATTTAATGGAAAACTAACATACTAACCCCTAACTCTAGCTACTGACTGCTAACATTTGATTTGATCATTAGTTAGTATATTATCAGTTATTAGCTAATAATTAATAATAATTAGTTAGAAAAAGATTTTAGAAAAAGTCTAGTGGCTAATTAAAATTTAGCTACTACCATTCAAATCGTAGCCCGCAGCCAAGCCTAGGCTTGGTAGGCCAACATAGGACCGATACGGTCTTAGCCCAATCCTGAGGCGAAAAACCCACCATTCTTCAAAACCTTTAAATATAAATATTAGTAAAAAAATATTTATTATTTACAAATAATAGTTTTACAAATATTTCTTAGATAAATATAAGCTCTTATAACTTATAAATTTCTTCCAAAGTGGACAGATAATCCAATTACCGTAACATCTCACAAAAGTTTTACAAAACCAAAGACAACAAGGATCGATAGCAATTACGGTCGAAACTATTTCTCAAAATTAGAATTTTACGTTTTTCGAGATTCAAAATATTCAGTGTTTTGAAAATATAAAATTTCAAAAAAATTTAAGAAATCAGTTAACGGAGGTTACAGTAGTGTTTTTGGGGACCGAACTCGGGAAGAGTTCGGATGCTTGAATCTCGCATTCGAACATTGCTTACAGATTTAGTGGAAATAAAAATTCAAAATACCAAGACCGAACTCGGTCAGAGTTCTGGATGAGCATTGGTGGGTCAGAATTAGATTTGAATAGGCCAAATTGTATATGCTTTTGGACTTTTTGGATTTGTGGGTTTGTGGAATTAAGTTGGTAAGCTTATTTGGATATGTGGACTGGGAATAACCTAAGCCAGTATCAATCCCGAACGATCTCACATTTATATTTTCTAGACTCAATAAAATTAAAAATATAGAAGAAAATATAAAATGACTCGATCTGTATTCCAATAAGATTTTCTTCTGGATGACGATGTGATGTACTGTAGCAGTGAGATGTAGACGCAGTACGTTTGTATATGTCCTTCGTCTTTTATTTCTTTAACCTGTAGCAGTTCGTATATTTTGCGTACTGACCAAAATTGTCATTGATTATCAAAATCAGGTTTGACCATTAGTCAATCGGCTAACAATAATCAAATCCATTTTGTTCAAACAGAACGTGAACCTTGAGCAGTATGTATACGACATGTGTCATTGACTCAGTCATGTTGATAAATGGGTACCAACTACCTAGGATCTCAGCAACAAAATATTTCCAACAACTACCATGTGTCAGCTCATCAGTAGCCCCAAAAGTGCAGTTACAATAGATTCTCCAGAAATCTCGTGCATGCAGCGCTCCTATGTGCCAAACACCCCTGCGCACATCGTATATATGCTCGCCTATAAAGAGAAGAAGTCCTCCGTCATTCAGGATCTTTGACTGCTTCTTGATTGGCATACCCAGACCACTCACTCAAAGGCGTTTAGAGAGTCAGAGCAAGTTCGTCTCATCGTTAGATCGTCAATGGAGTAAAGGAAACGCTACAGTGTTCGATCTCCATCGTCATACTTTCTCAGAATCAAAATTGTACATAGATATCATGTTTAGAATTATCTTGTAGTATCTCTTGTTTGAAATATAAAAGTTTATTTAAATTTTGTTCATGGCAAACAAAATGGCAACTCTGCAGGGGACTTCCTACTCCTCTCACGAAAAGGTCGTGATGCAATCTGACAACAAACTGCTAGGATCCTCTCAAAAGATGCTAGTCATATGCTTCGATCAACAAGATTTTAAGGTTCTCCTATCCGAAGGCAACTCGAGTCCTTCGAAGCGGCTAGCAAAGCCGAAGAAGACTCGACGCACTTGGGTGCCCAAGACTGCTATGCCAAGCAGCAAGACTGAAAGGGAGGAGACCAAAGCTTCTCAGAACTCAGGCACACTCCAGGCACTTATGCTCTCTACTACTGCGGTCTCTTAGTCGACCTTAGTAACTGAGAAGCACAGTAAAGGCTGTCGTTCCCAAGCTGCGTGCCAGAAGAAGGCACAACATAAGAAGTAAAACACAGTATCCCATCTGCGTACGAAGACAACTGCACATGAAAGATCCTCTATCTTTGATAGAATTGCCTACCCCGTTGGTAAGGCCATATTTGATTCTGAGTGCCATGCGCCTTCTAGGGCTAGCTAGTATAAAGAAGTCCAAGGCAGCATGCGCCCTGCGTGATCAATGTGATCTGCCAACAATTAGCTGACAGTATACGCTGACAGTAATACGTGCAGCTGATGGTAAGCTATACAGAACTGATTCGGGTGCTCCGATGTCTCGAACGACACAGTTCCAAAGTCCTCCTGTCACTTGGGCACTCACGTGCAAGAACAAAACCAGGGGCAACCATTATGGTGACAGACTCATATGAGCAGTGTGGCTACGAGCATGTGTAGGATCGAAAGCACCCCTAGACGGGGGTGAATAGAGTACAGCAGAAAATATGTCACAATTAAAAACTAAGAAGGTGAAGCAAATATATAAATAAACCTTTAATGAAATGAATTAAAGCAATAAGTAAGTAGAGGTGAAAAATTAATACGCAGACACCAATGTTTATACTCGTTTTCCTTCTGAGAGGACTAGTCCAGTTCGCGATAACTCTTGATCGCTATAATCTACTATTTTTGAAAAGAGATTACACCGCGTGCCTTGCTCCGAAGAACACACCAACTTCAATACCATAGTATTTTTATCTGAATCCCATGAACAAACTTTAAACACCTTTCTGTAAAAAGCTTTTATACGCCAAGCTTGTATAACTCGAATACTCCTAATCGAAAACCACCGGCACTTAGAAGAATATTAGTTATCTTAGAGATTTGAAGATTGAAGCTCTTTGAGTAGATAGAAAGCTATGGAATAGATAGAGAAAATGAAGAATTAATGAGTGAATAGAAATGAGAAATTCTTCTCTTTTTATAAGATTTTCTGGGACAGAGTTCATACAGAACTTGGTAGGGCTAACGTTAATAATTTTGAACATTGCAGATCCAAAGGAGTAGCAAAATGAAGTTGACCAGGAGTGATTTGACTTGACCGAGTTCGGTTCGAGTTCGGGCAGAACTCTGGCTGCGGGTAGGTCAATTCTAAGTCATTTTTGTTTATGGAGTTTTTTAGTAAACAAAAGATCTAGGTTTTTGTTTTGGGTCAGATATACAAATTTTGTGAATAGGGTCTTCTAAATTTGCCAGTGAACCCGATGCAAAATTTTCTAGACTCAATAAAAAGAAAATTACAGAATAAAAAAATTAGTTGAGACAAAATCTGCAATCTTCTGTTTCTTTTTATATCAACCTCGGAGTTTTAAGTCAATTATCGAAATCGGTTCGACCATGGCTGAATGGGCCAATAATCACCCCTATTTTGATAATTTGACAAAACTATGCTTGATACTTAAGAAGTTGTTCAGATCGATTTGGAAGAAGACTTGATACGGTACATAAGGTACGAAAGTAGCTTGGCTTTGAACATTGGTACAATATATTTGCTCTCCCGTAATGTACAACCAAGTCTTGTTACTCCCCTGTAACAAAATTTATAGGCTGAACATCTGAAAAGTCTAGAAAATAGAAACTCCAAAAAAAAAATTAGAGCTAACTTCAAACTTGTTAGTCAGGATAGCATAATAATCAACATGATGATAAAGTAAGTATCACATTCACATTCACATTTAAGTATCATATTACTCTTCCATTTTGTCATATAAGCAAAATGACATAACGATCTAATAATATTACTCAGCACAATAGATATGAGAAAAGAAATTTTAACAAATAATAATACAAAGTGCTGAATAAACTGAAAGTAGAAAGTGCATATAAGTCTAGCAAAATAGAGTCAAACTGATAACGCTTGAAAGAAGCATTTATCAATACATATCTGGAAACCAAACATAACTAGTGATGCTGTATCATGAGGAAGCACATCTTCAATCGTCATCCTCGTTATCATCACCATCAGTACCTGTCGCCCTAGAAGGACCAGTCTCAGCCGAACGGTGGGGATCGTAACGGGCAGCAACATAGTCAAAGTATCGTTGAGCCTCTGGATCGTCAATGCGATAACTAAGCACTGTGGGATCACGGACCATGGGAATAGGACGACCAGGGTTGTGAGCAAAGCTGTAGGAAATATCCTGCACAGTGTCAGATATGGCCTGAAGCTAAAATGTGGTACGAAAGTCCATGGACCGAAACTGATCCATCATAAGAGCCTGAAGTGACTCAAAAGTAACACCACCAGGAGTATGAGTAGGACGCGAGTCATCAGCTGATGGGTCAACTGGAGGTAGAGGAGCCTGAATTGAAGGAATATGAGCAGTTCGGCAATGCTCATAAAGATATGCAGGAGGAGCATCCTGAGCACAGTCATCCAAAGTGACCTCAAAGTGCTGAAAAATAATAGGCAGATAAATCACATAGAGAAAACGTCACGATTTCTTACGACATTTTTCCATAGTGGCGATGATAGTCTTAGGCAGACTAAAGGGACATGAAAGTGAAAATAATAGATAGTAGAGAGTTCCAAGTATGAAATCTCATCTGTGGCAGTATTCTTCAAAATAATGGTAGAAAATATGACTTTATGTAGGTCATAGAAGTAGTTGTTCAAGTGTCTAGGGCGAAGATTGCCTTGTGGACGAGAGTTAGGTGCACATAAGGAGTCACAAAAAGAGTCAAAAGTTGTACCTTCTGGAAATTGCACCGAGGTAATATCAACTAATGCTTCCCCATTATTGGGAATATGAAGCATGATTGCTAAATCATCAGCATCAAACTCGATGTCAATTCCACCAACTTTTGATTTAATCGTGCCCTTTGTAACAGAAAAATTGTAATAAAACATGTGAATAACATTAGAATAAATTTAAAAACTAGATTGAACTAAATCTAGTAACTCAAAGTATTCAAAAACGTTGATGTGATCAGAAAACAAAGTAAAATTAATAGGATTATCCAAACAAATCTTTCTTTGAGGGAAGTCACTAAACCATTCATTGGATGCGTCTTGTTACACAAATATAAAATATCAAAGAAATCACCATCGAGTTTGAAGGGATTGAACAATGAAAAAGAGGCCGCCTCGTGAGCAGTAGAGGACGAACTTTTATCAACTTTCCTCTTCTTTTTGGAAGAATAAGGAATTTTGGGAGCCATGGTAATTGAAATAGATGGAAAGAGTAGAAATTTACCAAAATTTATGGTGGACAGTAGAAGAGAACCTCGAGAAAGCTCTGAATCCAAGTTTTGAGAGCCTGATGAGCTTGGAGGTAGGAGAACTAGGAGGTTAGGGTTAGGGTTTTCGGTAGATTTTTGGGTGGATTGGTGAGGAAGATGATTTTGAGGGTTTAAATAGAGGGGAACCCGACTATCCAGCTTCTGTTCTAATTCACCCAGACCGAGTTCGGTCT
Source organism: Iris pallida (assembly GCA_029216955.1). Lineage (NCBI taxonomy): Eukaryota > Viridiplantae > Streptophyta > Magnoliopsida > Asparagales > Iridaceae > Iris > Iris pallida. Next base: position 13,476,421 of record JANAVB010028818.1, on the reverse strand, counting down.
GAGTTCGGCCAGAACGGTGATCGAGTTTGGTCCATAGGTAATCAGGACAGAATTAAAAAGTTTGTGATAGGGTTTTAACATAAATTCAAAGGTGACTTAGAAATATTTGTGTTGAAAAGTATAATTTATATTAATGAACCAAAAGACACAAACCATGTAGAGTATTTCGGGTTAGCTATAGGGGTCGGATCCCAGCTAGCGGTAGTCCGAAGATACTTGGCACCGTGTCGCTTGGACTTTTACGTTATTTTGTCAGAAGGGCCCTTTCGGCTTATAACCAAAATAGTTTCTACGAATTTATGAATTTTAATCAAATAACATTTAATTATATTACTTCAACATCCAAAATTCCTAATTCTCTTTGTATGATGTTAAAACAATCTTCAGCCAAGGGCTTAATGAAGATGTCAGCTAGTTGATGGTCAGTGTCAACAAATTCTAAACTTATATCACCCTGTAAAATATGGTCTCTAAGAAAGTGATGTCTAGTTTCTATGTGTTTAGTGTGAGAATGACATACATGATTCGTCGTGAGATTAATAAAACTAGTGTTATCATAGTAAATAGGGATGTGGTTAAAAGATAATTGGTAGTCTTCTAAAGTTTGTTTCATCCACAAACTTTAAGCACAACAACGTCCTGCGGCTATATATTCAGCCTCCGTTGTTGATAATACAACAGAATTTTGTATCTTAGAAAACCAGGAGACTAATGACTTTCCTAGAAGATGACATGTGCCACTGGTACTTTTATGATCAACCTTGCATCTAGCAAAATCCGCATCCGAGTAACCTATCAGGTCAAACTTATCAGTTTTAGGATACCAAAGGCCAGTCATCAACGTACCTTTAAGGTATCGCATGATACGCTTAACGATGCTTACATGTGATTCTTTAGGACAAGTTTGATAGGTAGCATATAAGCATACTAAAAATATAATGTCTGGTCGACTAGCAGTTAGATATAGTAAACTACCAATCATACCTCTGTACTTACGTACTTCAGCTGGTGTACCATTTTCATCTATATCAAGCTTTGTAGATGTTGTCATAGGAGTGCCGATTGGTTTGACTTATATATGTCATATTTCTTTAGTAAGTATTTTCTATACTTTGCTTGATTGATGAATATTTCTTGTAAACTTTGCTTGATTTATAGGTCGAGGAAGAATGTTAGTTCTCCCATCATGCTCATTTCGAATTCACTCTGTATACATTTAGCAAACTCATTACATAGCATCTCATTAGTTGATCAAAAAATTATGTCATCTACGTATATCTGCACTAATAAAATATTTTTATCTAAATATTTTATAAAAAAGAGTAGAGTCAACCTGTAACACCCAGTTTTCTGAAATTGGGGTATTTTTGAAAATTTATTATTTTTATTATTTATTAATGGTATTTTAGTCATGATATAATTTTTGGTGATTTTTAGTTATTTAAAACTATTTTCTAAGTCACGACTTATGACTTTGTGATTTTACTAGTATAACCTTAGTGTAAACCCTAGTTATTCCTTAAACTAGAAGTTGCCATGACCATGTGAGCTTAGTCATAGGCTTAGAACATCAAATTAGTGATTTTTAGCCTAAAGGGTATTTTGGTAATTTTCTAGGATTTATTTAGAATTATTTGTATTTATGTGTTTTTATTATTGTTTAATTATTGATTAGTGTTATGTTAGTCCCTAACCTAGTTTAGCACTAATCTAGAGGTTAGCTACTAACCTAGAATGCTAAGGGGATAGATATTTGCATTGGTTAAAGTAGGATAAATATCTAGATATTATACATGTGATATTTTGCTTGAAACATTCAAAATATCAACCCTTGGCAAGGAAGTCTTTGCCTTAACCTAGAAGAAAGCCAAAGACACCCCCCTTGCCATGGCCGGCCAAGACACCCCCCCTAGCAGCCACACATCCTATATTAACCTCTCACATTAATTCATGATCATTTTACATTAATTTTAACCTAGAAAAATCACATTCCTTCAAACCTCCACACTTGGCCATTTTTGATCCAAATTACCTCTAGTTTCTTGCATTGGACTCCCCTATACTAGAGGGTACTAGTTAGGGCCTGCTATCGAGGATTTGAGGGGCTTTGGGCATCACCAAGAGAAGAGGACACCCCCTACTTGGTGTTTCTTGAGTTTTCACACAAATAGGTAAATACCCTCAAACCATGTTAATATTGTGTTTTCTCTTCATATTTGTATGCATCTAGGTACCAGGGAACTGTAGGTCAAGTTTGGTAGGAAATAGATTTGGTTTGGTGTCCGTATCGGACACGTATCTGTGCTTAAATAACAGTGTTTGGTGAAATGCCACTTAGGATTAAACTTTGTTATTTTGTAAAACAAATTATATTTTTGGGTAGCCCTAGACATGTAGGACACAACCCTAACTTACTGAACACGACACAGTGTCATTTTCGTGTCAAAAATTGACACGGACACGCTGCGACAGGTGCACGCACAGTGCCCTGCTACCACGCTCTTCGTGCTCACTGCACAGGGCACCTGGACATGCCAAAATTGGCATGGATACGGGGGCAATGTCTGCGAACATGCCCCCAAAGTTTGGTGTCGTGTCGTGTCGTGTCGAGTGAGAAATCTCACTCGCACTGGACACACGCTGTCAGTGCACACGCGCGCGGGAGCAACTTTGCACGTATCGTGTCGCGCGGACACGACACGTGGGCACCTCGTGGTGACACGAGCGTGTAGCCCATCATGTGGCATACACGAGGACACGAGCACGAGATGTGTTGTGTCCTGTATCGCGAGCACGAGACGTGCAACCACGTGCACGATGCGGTCGAAACGTGAGTATCAGTCGAGTTTTTCACGACTGATACGGGTTTCGTATCGTGTCCAGGAGTGTCATGGACACGTGTCAGTGTGTCCATCGTGTAGCCCTATATGTGTGCTACACGTGTGTGTGACCACGAGACGTGTCGTGTCTCGTGGTGTGTCCTAGAGTTAGTACACGCGTGCACGACACTGTGTACGTGTGTGTGTATCTCAGTTTACCCGATTGGGTTCTTTTGAGTTTTGGACACGTCAAACCGTGTCGTGGTGTCGTGTCAGGCCCCCTAGACACTAGAGGACACTGTGGGACACAGTTACCAACCTTGGGATTCGAGCCTTAGCTCGGTTACATGTGTGTTTTTGGGTTTACCCTATTTACCTATGCACAGTCCACAGTTTCCAGATTTTGGGATTATTTTCCAGTTTTCAAAAATGAGTTTTGATTTGATTTTTATTATGATTTATACATGTATATATATATTTCAGTGTTGTATACATATGTATATGTATATATGTGTGTGTATGTGAGTTTTTAGGGTGTATACATGTATATACATGTTTATATACATGTATGTATATATTAGGTGTGTGTGTGAATTGTGTGTGTGAGTGGGGGGCTGTTTTCCTGTTCTCAGGAAATCTGAGAACAGCCCCCTCCCCTTCCCTGTGTGTGTCTAGCAGTCCCTCTCTCTCACTGTCCTCTCTCCCTCTCTCTAATTCTCTCTCTTACTTCTCTCTCTATAAATATGTAGTATATATATATATATATATATATATATATATATATATATATATATATATATATATATATATATATATATATATATATATATATATTGTATTAGTTTATATAGTGTGTCATTATATATAATGTGTCTATACATAGATACCTAGGGTATTACATAGGCTATAGGCCTATGTGGTTGTTATATGTAAATATATATGTATATATATATGTTATATATAGTGAAAATATATATATATATATATATATATATATATATATATATATATATATATATATATATATATATATATATATATATATATATGTTATATATAGTGAGTATATATATAGTATTTTACATATTTGGTTATATATGGTATGTATAGTGGGTATGTATATTGTATATATATATTGTAGATATGTATATATATTATGGCCTATGTATATATATATATATATATATATATATATATATATATATATATATATATATATATATATATATATATATATATGGTGTAGATAGTGTATGTGTCTATTGTATACATATATATAGATACCTATATGGTATTAGCCTATGGAACTTAGTTATTAGCCTATGGCCTATGGCCAATGAGTTAGGATAGACCATTAGGACTACTAGACCTAGGTTGACCAAAATGTTGACCATTGTTGACCAAAGTCAACTATTGGTCAAACCATGACCTAATTGACCTAAAAATGACTAGTTTAACCAGTCTGACCATGTTTGACCCAATTACCTTATTGACTAGTCTTTGTTTGACCTAATTACCTTACTGACTAGTCTTTGTTTGACTAATACCTTAGTTAGTCTAGGTTTGACCTAGACTTGACCTAGTTTGACTAGTATTTGACTAGTCTGACCATTGTTAACTAAACCCTAGATAACTTGACTAGGTTGGCTAGAATGTTGACCAAGAGTTGACTTTAACCTAGATTAGACTTGTTTAACCTTGTTTAACCTTGAATGACTTATTTTAACTTCTTGTGACCTAATATGACTTGATTTGACTTAGTTTGACTGTAGAGTTGACCAAGTTTGACTTTGACCTAGATTGGCTTAGAATTCATATAGATTGTATTGTAGATTTCATTTACCTTCATTTTGGACATGTCATAACTGTATTACTCTATTTTAGGACATTGTGACCCTGGTACAGACATCTGATATTATACTACTCTTTCCAGAGTGTCAGGCGAGTACATTCTCTGATAGTTCTTTCATTTACTTGTCATTTACTGTATTTCAGTTCTAGTTAGCTATATGTGATTCTCTGTACAAACACGATTAGTATTGCTGGATCCATTACATGCGACACTCATTTATTCATGTATGCCCTCTATATCTGGAATCACTACTGGCATCACCTACTGGAATCATCTGAAATCATTTCTGGAATCATTGGCTGGACTCATACTGGTTGTAGTGTTGGATTATGGATTCATTTGTGGGCGGGGAAATACTTGAGTAGACATGTGAACATACCTAAAATCTGGAACCACCTCCCTTGGAACTATTCTGGAATGCTAGCCATCCCACACTTGGCCGAGTGTACGATGTGCCTGATTACCCCTAGCCGTTTACATGTTGATCTCAGTATTTTAAAATACACTGTTAGAGTATAGTTTGGACTTACCCTGGAATCATGGATCACTTCTGGACTCATTTTTACTGGACTCATCTTGTACTGGAATCATCTAGTATTGGATTATATGGACTGGACTCACACTGGGATTACATTTTATATTGTCTGGACTTATACCATGTTATTCTAGTTCAGCTAGTTTACTACAGTCTTCTTTGCCATGTTTTCTTCTCTTGTTAGTTACTTTACTTTCCTTGTACCCTCACTGTTTCTCTACATCATTACCTGTATAAAACTGCCATGCTCATCTGTATAACTGTCTAAAAACTGCTTTATAGTCTTTATCATTTACTTGAGATTTCTAGATGAGATGTGCTCGTTCCTGTCCTGATTGGACCTGTTGAAAATATTACAGATGATACTCCTGACGACACATGCCCTACTTACCATGGACCTGGCGAGGGATTAGCTACATTTGGTTCCGACTCTCAGGAGTGATTCAGGAGTTTAGCTAGTAGACTTACTTAGCTTTCATGTTTTGAGCTTGTTTGTATTAAACTTGAGATATTGAGTTGTATTTGAGTTTGTTTGAGATATTATTGTTATTATTTTAGTAGTTTAATTTCTGTTGTTATTAGTTGGTATCTAGATTTCTGTGTTATCTTATCGTGCTTAGACTGTGATTGAGTATATCATATCTTTTACTTGTCCTCCTTTCGGAGTTGAGATCTTGGCAAGTATATTATATACACTGCATAAGATTAGTTAGCAACCTAGGACAGCGTTCTACCGCCGACACTGCGGCGTAGGCTGGACGTACCCACTTCTCGTGCCCCTACACAGGGTGCGGGTCGTGACACGTTTTTAGTGGTGGCCCATGCAGGTCGAGTTTATATAGTGGTATTCGAACTAGAGTATCACTACAGCCTGTGATAGGATTTGATAATAGGCTTAGAGAGAGGATACTCAATCACAACTAGGAAATTTCCAGGGATTTGAATCTACTGACTTTTGTTCAAATCTGTATAATCTATTTTCGTATTATCCTTGATACTGTCATCCTTGTACCGTTATTGACTTCCTTATTGATCTGTCTTCAGGATGGTGGAGACTAGGTCACATCGCTCTGTGCCGGCAGATTCTGAACGGTCTGCCATTTCTCGTCCAGTACAGCCTACAGCTGGGACTGTACCACTTCTTACGTCTGCTCATATAGGAGTATCTACTTTTGGTAGTCCTCCTCCATATATTCCGAGGACTACCCCAGCTACCCCAGACATGCCTCCCCCGCAGTTACGTCAGCCACAGTTTCAGCAGCACCAGCAGTAGTTCCAGCCGCCGATGCCATCTGGATTAGTGGATGCTGCACAGATATTTTCATACTTCCAACATTTTCTAGAGACGCAGCATGCCCAGCAGCAGCGTCAGACAGCAGAGTTTACTAGGGACATAGATGAGGCCCATCAGCTGGCTAGAGCGACGGTGGAGAGGTTGGCTGTCCAGCCACAGGAAGGATTGGGACAGCCGCGATAGCAGAGGATTTTGGGCATTCAGGAGTTCAAGAAGATGAACCCCAGGGACTTCTTGGGGACATAGGGGATTCTTTATGCTGATGACTGGATTGAGCACATTGAGGAGATTTTTCGACTGACGGAGATACCAGCCGGACTTCAGATAGAGGCAACAGCCAGCCAGATGTGGGATCTTGCCCGTACCTGGTATCAGACGGACCCGAGAGTAGGCACTCCAGGACAGACATGGAGAGTTTTAAAGGAGCTCTTCAAGAGAAAGTTTTTCCCGGATCAGGCAGTCGGTGCTTTGGAGACCCAGTTCGAGAACCTGGTTCAGGGGAACCAGACTGTAGAGGAGTATTCTGGTGAGTTTTGCCGGTTGAGCAGATTTGTGGAGGGCCTTAGCGAGACAGCGAAGGCGAGGAGATTCAGGAAGGGCTTGGTCAAGGAGGTCAAGTCCTTGACCAAGAGTGACAGGAATGCCACCTTTGAGGAGATCCTGACAGGAGCGATGGCAGATGAGGATGATCTTGAGCTGAAGCTCAAGAGGGGCCGCGACGCTCAGGGAGCCAGTAGCAGTGGAGGTCAGGCCAAGAGGCCTCACATTCAGCAGGCACCTGTTAGAGATCAGCATCAGCCTCGAGGACAGGATCAGAGGATGCAGAGTTGTGGGTATTGCAAGAAGGTAGGGCATATTTGGGAGTCTTGTAGGAGGAGGCTGAAGGTTTGTCTATTTTGTGGGTCTGGTGCCCACAAGATGATAGATTGTCCAGTTGCACCTCCTTATGAGGGTGCTAGGCCACCTGTAGCTCAGTACCAGAGGGTTGGAGCTTTTGCGATAACGGTCGAGGAGACCAACGCTGCAGGTGACGGGTTAGCAGGTTGTCTTTCCTGTCCTTCTTTTCCCATATTGTTGTGTGATTCCATTAGTACCTGTCAGGATATGCTTGTGATATGCTTGATAGCATAGTTACCCTTTTTGAGACTGTAGAATCATGACCAGTAGGTCTATGATTGCATGTTATCTTTTGACTTTGCTTGACTGGGGGTGTGACCTAGAAGGAGTACGACCATCTTAATTTCGAGGACGAAATTCTTCTAAGGAGGGTAGACTTGTAACACCCAATTTTCTAAAATTGGGGTATTTTTGAAAATTTATTATTTTTATTATTTATTAATGGTATTTTAGTCATGATATGATTTTTGGTGATTTTTAGTTATTTAAAACTATTTTCTAAGTCACGACTTATGACTTTGTGATTTTACTAGTATAACCTTAGTGTAAACCCTAGTTATTCCTTAAACTAGAAGTTGCCATGACCATGTGAGCTTAGCCATAGGCTTAGAACATCAAATTAGTGATTTTTAGCCTAAAGGGTATTTTGGTAATTTTCTAGGATTTATTTAGAATTATTTGTATTTATGTGTTTTTATTATTATTTAATTATTGATTAGTGTAATGTTAGTCCCTAACCTAGTTTAGCACTAATCTAGAGGTTAGCTACTAACCTAGAATGCTAAGGGGATAGATATTTGCATTGGTTAAAGTAGGATAAATATCTAGATATTATACATGTGATATTTTGCTTGAAACATTCAAAATATCAACCCTTGGCAAGGAAGTCTTTGCCTTAACCTAGAAGAAAGCCAATGACACCCCCTCCCCCTTGCCATGGCCGGCCAAGACACCCCCCTAGCAGCCACACATCCTATATTAACCCCTCACATTAATTCATGATCATTTTATATTAATTTTAACCTAGAAAAATCACATTCCTTCAAACCTCCACACTTGGCCATTTTTGATCCAAATCACTTCTAGTTTCTTGCATTGGACTCCCCTACACTAGAGGGTACTAGTTAGGGCCTGCTATCGAGGATTTGAGGGGCTTTGGGCATCACCAAGAGAAGAGGACACCCCCCTACTTGGTGTTTCTTGAGTTTTCACACAAATAGGTAAATACCCTCAAACCATGTTAATATTGTGTTTTCTCTTCATATTTGCATGCATCTAGGTACCAGGGAACTGTAGGTCAAGTTTGGTAGGAAATAGATTTGGTTTGGTGTCCGTATCGGACACGTATCTGTGCTTAAATAACAGTGTTTGGTGAAATGCCACTTAGGATTAAACTTTGTTATTTTGTAAAACAAATTATATTTTTGGGTAACCCTAGACATGTAGGACACAACCCTAACTTACTGAACACGACACAGTGTCATTTTTGTGTCGAAAATTGACACGGACATGCTGTGACAGGTGCACGCACAGTGCCCTGCTACCACGCTCTTCGTGCTCACTGCACAGGGCACGTGGACACGCCAAAATTGGCATGGACACGGGGGCAATGTCTGCGAACATGCCCCCAAAGTTTGGTGTCGCGTTGTGTCATGTCGAGTGAGAAATCTCACTCGCACTGGACACGCGCTGTCAGCGCACACGCGCGCGGGGGCAACTTTGTGCGTATCGTGTCGCACGGACACGACACGTGGGTACCTCGTGGTGACACGAGCGTGTAGCCCATCATGTGGCGTACACGAGGACACGAGCACGAGATGTGTCGTGTCCTGTGTCGCGAGCACGAGATGTGTCGTGTCCTGTGTCGCGAGCACGAGACGTGCAACCACGTGCACGACGCGGTCGAAACGTGAGTATCAGTCGTGTTTTTCACGACTGATACGGGTTTCGTATCGTGTCCAGGAGTGTCATAGACACGTGTCAGTGTGTCCATCGTGTAGCCCTATATGTGGGCTACACGTGTGTGTGACCACGAGACGTGTCGTGTCTCGTGGTGTGTCCTAGAGTTAAGTACACGCGTGTACGACGCTGTGTACGTGTGTGTGTATCTCAATTTACCCGATTGGGTTCTTTTGAGTTTTGGACACGTCAAACCGTGTCGTGGTATCGTGTCAGGCCCCCTAGACACTAGAGGACACTGTGGGACACAGTTACCAACCTTGGGATTCGAGCCTTAGCTTGGTTACATATGTGTTTTTGGGTTTACCCTATTTACCTATGCACAGTCCACAGTTTCCAGATTTTGGGATTATTTTCCAGTTTTCAAAAATGAGTTTTGATTTGATTTTTATTATGATTTATACATGTATATATATATTTCAGTGTTGTATACATATGTATATGTATATATGTGTGTGTATGTGAGTTTTTAGGGTGTATACATGTATATACATGTGTATATACATGTATGTATATATTAGGTGTGTGTGTGTGTATTGTGTGTGTGAGTGAGGGGCTGTTTTCCTGTTCTCAGGAAATCTGAGAACAGCCCCCTCCCCTTCCCTGTGTGTGTCTAGCAGTCCCTCTCTCTCACTGTCCTCTCTCCCTCTCTCTAATTCTCTCTCTTACTTCTCTCTCTATAAATATGTAGTATATATATGTTTCATATATATATATATATATATATATATATATATATATATATATATATATATATATATATATATATATATATATATATATATATATTGTATTAGTTTATATAGTGTGTCATTATATATAATGTGTCTATACATAGATACCTAGGGTATTACATAGGCTATAGGCCTATGTGGTTGTTATATGTAAATGTATATGTATATATATATATTATATATAGTGAGTATATATATAGTATTTTACATATTTGGTTATATATGGTATATAGTGGGTATGTATATTGTATATATATATTGTAGATATGTATATATATATATTATGGCCTATGTATATATATATATATATGGTGTAGATAGTGTATGTGTCTATTGTATATATATATAGATACCTATATGGTATTAGCCTATGGAACTTAGTTATTAGCCTATGGCCTATGGCCAATGAGTTAGGATAGACCATTAGGACTACTAGACCTAGGTTGACCAAAATGTTGACCATTGTTGACCAAAGTCAACTATTGGTCAAACCATGACCTAATTGACCTAAAAATGACTAGTTTAACCAGTCTGACCATGTTTGACCCAATTACCTTATTGACTAGTCTTTGTTTGACCTAATTACCTTACTGACTAGTCTTTGTTTGACCAATACCTTAGTTAGTCTAGGTTTAACCTAGACTTGACCTAGTTTGACTAGTATTTGACTAGTCTGACCATTGTTAACTAAACCCTAGATAACTTGACTAGGTTGGCTAGAATGCTGACCAAGAGTTGACTTTAATCTAGATTAGACTTGTTTAACCTTGTTTAACCTTGAATGACTTAGTTTAACTTCTTGTGACCTAATATGACTTGATTTGACTTAGTTTGACTGTAGAGTTGACCAAGTTTGACTTTGACCTAGATTGGCTTAGAATTCATATAGATTGCATTGTAGATTTTATTTACCTTCATTTTGGACATGTCATAAATGTATTACTCTATTTTAGGACATTGTGACCCTGGTACAGACATCTGATATTATACTACTCTTTCCAGAGTGTCAGGCGAGTACATTCTCTGATAGTTCTTTCATTTACTTGTCATTTACTGTATTTCAGTTCTAGTTAGCTATATGTGATTCTCTGTACAAACACGATTAGTATTGCTGGATCCATTACATGCGACACTCATTTATTCATGTCTGGCCTCTATATCTGGAATCACTACTGGCATCACCTACTGGAATCATCTGAAATCATTTCTGGAATCATTGGCTGGACTCATACTGGTTGTAGTGTTGGATTATGGATTCATTTGTGGGTGGAGAAATACTTGAGTAGACATGTGAACATACCTAAAATCTGGAACCACCTCCCTTGGAACTATTCTGGAATGCTAGCCATCCCACACTTGGCCGAGTGTGCGATGTGCCTGATTACCCCTAGCCGTTTACATGTTGATCTCAGTATTTTAAAACACACTGTTAGAGTATAGTCTGGACTTACCCTGGAATCATGGATCACTTCTGGACTCATTTTTACTGGACTCATCTTGTACTGGAATCATCTAGTATTGGATTATATGGACTGGACTCACACTGGGATTACATTTTATACTGTCTGGACTTATACCATGTTATTCTAGTTCAGCTAGTTTACTACAGTCTTCTTTGCCATGTTTTCTTCTCTTGTTAGTTACTTTACTTTCCTTGTACCCTCACTGTTTCTCTACATCATTACCTGTATAAAACTGCCATGCTCATCTGTATAACTGTCTAAAAACTGCTTTATAGTCTTTGTCATTTACTTGAGATTTCTAGATGAGATGTGCTCGTTCCTGTCCTGATTAGACCTGTTGAAAATATTACAGATGATACTCCTGACGACACATGCCCTACTTACCATGGACCTGGCGAGGGATTAGCTACCTTTGGTTCCGACTCTTAGGAGTGATTCAGGAGTTTAGCTAGTAGACTTACTTAGCTTTCATGTTTTGAGCTTGTTTGTATTAAACTTGAGATATTGAGTTGTATTTGAGTTTGTTTGAGATATTGTTGTTATTATTTTAGTAGTTTAATTTCTGTTGTTGTTAGTTGGTATCTAGATTTCTGTGTTATCTTATCGTGCTTAGAGTGTGATTGAGTATATCATATCTTTTACTTGTCCTCCTTTCGGAGTTGAGATCTTGGCAAGTATATTATATACACTGCATGAGATTAGTTAGCAACCTAGGACAGCGTTCTACCACCGACACTGTGGCGTAGGCTGGACGTACCCACTTCTCGTGCCCCTACACAGGGTGCGGGTCGTGACACAACCTTCCATTTTGAAAAATCGTGTTCAAGCAAGAAGGAACTAAGGCGCTCATACCATGCACGAGGTGCTTCTTTGAGACCGTAGAGAGCCTTACGAAGCTTGAATACATGTTCAGGATTTTTGAAATCTTCAAATCCAGGAGGTTGTTTTACAAAAACATCTTCTTTTACAAAACTATTTAGAAAAGCACTTTTGACATGCATTTGAAAAAGTTTAAAACCATAAAAACTTGCAAAAGAACGAAGCATATGGATTGACTCCAGTCTAGCAACTGGAGCATACGTCTCATTATAGTCAATGCCTCCTTCTTGATTATAGCCTTGAGCTACTAGACGTGCTTTGTTTCGTGTGACTGAACCATTCTCATCTAACTTATTTCAGAACACCTACTTGGTACCAATGATCGAATGATCAATAGGTCTGGGAACGAGTTCCCAAACTTGATTCTGTTCAAATTGGTTTAGTTCCTCTTGCATTACAGAAATCCAAAATTTATCATTAAAAGCTTCTAAAACATTCTTAGGTTCTATTTTGGAAATAAATACAACATTAGCAACTAAATCTCTTATGCTTGAGCGAGTACTTACCACTCTTGATACATCGCCTATTACCAATTCTTTCGAATGATCTGATGTAAACTGCAATCGTTTTGGTAGACTCTCCAGGTAGGATGATGATGGTGCATCTTCTGATGTTCTGTTTGAGGGAGTTTTCTCTTCTTTATTGTCACTATCGTCATTATGTTGACTATTCAGCTCGTCGAATGTGACATATTGACTCTTCAACAACAAGTGATCTTTGTTGAATACCCTGTATCCTCTGCTCTTTGCAGCATATCTGTTACACCCAATTTTCATTTCAAGGGTATTTTTGTTATTTTGCAATTTCAGATTATTTTATTAATTTATTGAATTCATGTGATGATGTGTGGTTTGGTTTGTTGTTTGAGTAGTCTTGATGGGTTTAACTTAGCCAACCATGACCTAGAACCTTGATGCCATATTAGAATTAGATTTTTTATCATTAGATTTAATTTTTAATTTTTTAGTTATTTTTAGAGTGATTTAATTGATTTTTAGCCATTTTTAGTTAGCCTTTTTAAAGCCTTTTTGACTTGGGCTTTACTAGCAACTTAGGGAGCCAAGGCCCATGTACTAACCTAACCCTAATCACCTTATACCTGGCCGGCCATAGGCAGCCCTTCCCCTTCATTGTATTAAAGTTTGTAGCCTCCAAAAGAAACCCTAGTTTTCTACTCTTCCAAATTCTTAACTTTTGCATCCGGAGTCCATTTTTACTCAAACGAAGTCAGTCGTGCTCGTAGGAAGGAGAGGATCTTGTTGGACCATTGCTAGCAAGGTGGTGGAGGCTTTTGCTCGAGGGTACTCGATCGTTGGAGCGCTCGGGGAGTCCTTTGCGTTGAGATCCTTGACTCTCAATAGGTAAATCCTAATCTAGTATAGTTTTTCCTGATTTTTCTTTATGGTAGTGAGAATCTAGGTACCCATGACCTGTAGGATCAATTTTGTCCAGTTTCGTATTCATTTGGTATCCGTATCGAACACGTGTCGACTAACATTTGTAGGTGTTTGATAAAATATTGCAATGAATTAATTTCTCATTTCTGTTGAATCTATTTACATATTCTGGTAGCCCTATACACGAGGATCACGACCCCATAAGTGTCGACATGAATCAGACTCGTGTCCGTGTCCAAATAGGACACGAACGTACTGTACGCCAGGCCGCGCGCGTGCCCTGCTGCTCGGGGGTGATTCCTCGACGCACAGGCCATGTGGTCACTTGAAAATTGACGTGTAGGTGGGGGCCGTGACTGAGATCATGCTCCCAAAGTTTTGTGAAGTTTCGTCGAGAAACGAAGGAGAAATCACATCGGTACTGATCGGCCATACGCTCGCGCGGGACATCCGCCGCTGAAACGTCGTTCGTAGCGGACACGACATGTGGACACGAATCAGGGTGTCCAACGTGTAGCCCTATACCTATCCTAGCCTAGGACATAAACACGAGACACGAGGTGGGACACACGAGTCCCTAGTCTCGATAGCACGCGTGCACGACGCTGTGCACAGGGCTGTGCACGCGCGCACACCCGCACGCGGACACGCTCTGCTTGCTTGTCAGATATGACACTTGGCCACACACTAACTCGGCCAGTAGGTCGGAGATGTGTACGCCTAGGTATACGCGAAGTTTTACGAGAGTTGGATAAAAAACGAACGAGAAATCGGGTTCGCATCGATTCGGTTCACGCGCGTATCGGGTTTTCCGATACTCGTCCGCTGGACACGATACGGACACGATTTCGACCCGGGGAATACCCGAACACGTCCCACATGTAGAGGCCGACGTATTTACCAAGTTTCGTGGGTTAATTTGGAGTATTATGAGTTTTGGGTCATTTTGTAAAAATGGGGGTTTTTCGTTAAATTTAAAATTTGGTATTTTTGTGATATTTTGATTACTGAGTTTTATGGCAATAATTTCTGAGTTCTTGGTCCTTGGACACTGTTTCAGACTTGTGGGAATCGACTCTTGGGGTTGATTCATATTTTCTAGCCATTTTTAGGCATTTATGGAGTTTTACCTATTAGGTGTATATATATATATATATATATATATATATATATATATATATATATATTAATTTCCTTATATGCCTAATTTCAAAAATATGTTTAATTAAGGGTCGAGGCATTGATCTCAGACCTGGGAACTCATGCCAGGTTCGAGATCGACTTTCGTTGACCTTTATACTTGGTATATACCTATATCTATATGTATACCTATATATATATTTTTTTTTTTATGTATACCTATATATATATATATATATATATATATATATATATATATATATATATATATATATATATATATATATATTGTGATGAATGTATAAATATAGGTAATGTAATAATTGTTTGTGATATGACTATAGGAATTTGGACAGATTAGAATCATTTTTAGGAGCATAGTTTGGTCGAATTGGGCGACAAGTTGACCAAGTTGACAAAAGTCAACTTTGGGTCAAACTTGATCCAAATCGACTCAAACGAACTCCAAATGACCTAAAAACTTTTGTATGACCTAGAAAGTAGTAAACGGACTAGTTGACCTAGAGTTGACCAGGTTTGACCAGAGTTGACCAGGTTTGACCAGAGTTGACCAAGGGTTGACTATGACCTAGAAGGACCTAGAATCATGTAGAAGTGCATTGAAGGCATTCCTTATGATATATTAGACCTTGTTGTGACTTGTGGTTGTTTTAAATAGGTTTGTATCACTCCGGTACAGTTACACATCCTCATCAGCAGCTCAGATAGTCAGGCGAGTACATTCTCTGACCATTTCATTCTTGCTTGGACATATTTACTTGTTATAGACTAGTTTACTTGTTGCTGCCACGATATATCATGGATTAGTACTATATGGATCTTTTCATGTGATGTTATCCCCTCGGATACATCGGGTATATTGTGCTCATATACTTTATCATGTGCATCGTCTACTCATTGTATTCGTACTTATTCATGTATACTCATGTGACATTCATGTACACTCATGATCATGTGAGCCGTCATGTATAACCTAGTGTGCATGTGGACAAGCTATCCATGTGACGCACTACCTTCATGTTCAATAATATAACCTGGACAGATCCTTGTGTACTGATTGGGACAGGGGGAGTATTTTTTGGTTATATGATCTACACTCTTTTTATGTGCAACTCCAAACTAGATTTAAGTCATGTATAATCTAAGCCAGTTTACATAACCAGATTGTGCTCTACATCTCGTAGTTAGTTCAGTTTTTTATTATATCTTGTATATCTATTTCCATATATCATGTTCTCTCTTTTACAGTCTCATTTCCTTATCAGCAGTTCATGTATATTATTATATAGCTTGTTTTATATTTCCATTCATGTTATGAACTGTGTGAGAGATATGTATTTGTTCCTGTCCTGACTGGACCTGTTGAAATATTACAGACGATGAGGATTGCTGCAAAACTTACTATGGAGCAGGCCTAGTTGACACAGGTGACCTGGACCCTCAGCAGGATCCAGTAGTCACTGAGGACTTGCCTTGAGTTAGATTAGATTGATAGTATCATTTAGTTATGAGACTTGTGATTGTATTGAGACTTGTTATGGTGTAGTTTTACATCGGGATTTATATTCATACTGTGACTCTCTGTTGTGATTATCTTTCTTCCATTCTTTTTTAATTATTGTGATTGAGTTGTACCATATATATATCATTCTCCATTCGGAGTATTTCCTAGATTGTGTTAGACGGATTAATACTATATGGATCTTGTCGTACGATGTTATCCCCTTAGCGGATACATCGGGTATTTCGTGTTCGTGTACTTTATCATGATCATCGTGTACTCCTTGTGTTCGTGCTTTTCGTGTGCAAATCGTGTGAAATCGGGTATACTCATGTGCTCATATGATCTTCGTGTGCGACTATACTTCGTGTATGATAACATAACTTGGATAGATCCTTGTGTATTGATTGGGGCGGAGGAGTAGAAGTGGTTATGTAATCAATCCAGTAGATTACTCGTGTGCAACCTCTTTAGATTACTCGTGTACAACATCGTGCCGTTTACATAACTATCTTGTGCTCTGAATCACTAGTCACTGATAGTTCTCTATATATTGTAGCTATTTACTTACAGTCTCTCTTTTTACATCATGTTGTTCTTCAGTTTCCTGTATCTCACTCTCTAGCATGTTTATATTTCCTAACCTATTATGATTTTCTTGAGATGTACTGTGCTCGCTCCTGTCCTGACTGGACCTGTTGAAAATATTACAGAGGACGAGGCTGAGGCGTTCTGCCCTACGTATTACGGTGCGACCCTAGAGGATTGTTGTGACTTGGACCAGCAGCAGGACCCACTAGCAGTTGATGACACTCCCATAGATTAGGATGTCTTTATCTTTTCTGGATTACTGTATATTAATTCTGAGATGATTTGGGATATGTACTTATTTAGACACTTAGATTTCTGGATTGTATCTCTGTGTTTTCATTCTGGTTATCTATCTATCTTTTATCATGCTCTACCTTAGATGTTATTGAGACTGTATTTGCTATGTCACCTCCATTCGGAGTGTATATACTGTACAGGTACCTTTATATTGTTAGATGTTGACCTAGGATAGTGTTCTACCGCCGACACTGCGACGTAGGCTGGACGTACCCACGTCTCGTGCCCTTACTCTAGGGTGCGGGTCATGACACAACCCCGGTCCTTGTTTGGTTTAAGGGTTGTAACTCGGCTTTCGAATAGTTCCTAAGTCATCCTATATATTGTCGTCCTTTTCAGTACTCACATCTTGATATATATTTTCCTGTTAATTTTGTCTCATATTTCACATTTTCTACATGCTCTTTGCTATACTTTGATTGGAGGCTAGGTTCTGTTCGGGAGAAAGGTTACAACCCCGGTCCTTGTTTGGTTTATGGATTGTAGCTCGACTTTCGAATGGCTCCCAAGTTTTCCCATATCTTTGTCTTATTTTTCATTATACTGTCTCTTATAGAATTTATCAATTCATATGGAACTGCTGTTTGTACTTGCCCATTTTCTTGATAGGATACTGTTGATATATTACAGATGTTTCTGAGGCAGACTGCTCGACCTTCTATGGGGTCGAGACAGATGGAGACTTAGGCCAGGATTGTGGCCTGTTAGTTGAGCCACTAGACTTTGTACTTCCAGAGTAGTATAGCTTAGTTAGGTTTGCCTGGACTGCGATCCAGCTAGTACTTTTAGACTGTAGTATTCTATATTATATTTTATGACCCTGTCATGTTGTGTACATCTCTGGGCTTGTGTTGGATCTTGAACTCATTTTTTAGTTTTACATCTATCATATTTTTCTTTCCGTGCTATCTACCTTAGTTTTATCTTTTGATTGAGACTGTATTTGCTATGTCAACTCCATTCGGAGTGTATATACTGTACACGTACCTTTATACTGTTTAGTTGTAGTATTTATAGACGACCTATACAGTGTTCTACCACCGATTCTGTGGCGTAGGTTGGACGTAACCACGTACTCGTGCCCCTAATCAGGGTGCGGATCGTGACACGTTTTTGTGGTGGCTCATGCAGATCGATGTCGCAATTAGTGCGATCTCGTAATGATGCTCGACTTGGAATACTAATTACGAGCCTGCGACTAGGACATAGGATCTAGAATATGATAGGAGTTACTCAATCACATTTTAGGAAAAAAATTCTGATCTTTTGATTACCATGACAACTCTTCTTGCATTTGAAATCAATTGTCCTCCTTTGATAATATCTTATCTTGTGCCATATTGATCTCTTGGGTTCAATTCGTCTTCAGGATGACAGTGACTCGTTCTCAGGCAGCAGGGCCTAGTGCAGTTCCAGAGAGGTCCGATCCAGTAGGACCTCCACCTCCGGCTACGGAAGTAGAAGTCGAGAGAGCAGCAGCCTCAGTTCCTACCCTTCAGGCGGGAGTAGCAGCGGCAGTTCCAGGAGGTCTTCCACCTCCAGCAGCGGGACCGTCCATAGTCATTCCTGAGACTCTTCTACCGCCACCTCCGCTACAGACGGATGCACAGCAGATGATGGCCCTTCTATAGCAGATGATGCAGACCCAGATGGCCCAGGCAGAGGCACAGCAGCATCAGGCTGACGCATCCCACCGCCAGACAGAGGTGCTACGGCAGAGCATGGAGAACTCCCACCAACTGGCAATGGCAGCAGTTGAGAGAGTAGTCTCGGGTACAGTTCAGGGTGCCCCAGTTCAGCAGCAGAGTTAGGGGAGGCCTGGCACTTGTCTAGATTTCAGGAAGATGAACCCGAAGGATTTTAAGGGTACCGAGGGTATCTTGTATGCAGATGACTGGTTGGAGGACGTCCAGAGGAGCCTGGAGTTAGTAGAGGTTCCGAGGGGACTATGGGTTACAGCTGCGGCGAGTCAGTTCTTCGACATCGCCTTGACGTGGTTTCGCACGGATCCTCGTGCGTCAGTGAGAGGTTTCACATGGGAGAACTTCAGACAGCCCTTCAAGGAGAAGTTCTACCCCGATGTGGCTCTGACAGCTCTGGAGGCCCAGTTCGTCGGATTGGTGCAGGGGAGCTCGTCGGTGGACGAGTATGCAGCGGAGTTCTTCCGTCTGAGTAGGTTTGCACCAGATCTGATCCAGGATGAGGGGTATAAGGCCCGTAAGTTCCGAAGAGGCCTTATTCATGCGGTTCGCACTCGTACTTCCGGGAGACGCGATGCGACCTTCGAGCAGATACTGATGGAGGCGCAGATAGCAGAGGAGAACTTCGGCCTCAAGCAGAAGCGGGGCAGCGATATTCTTGGTGTGAGTTCTAGTACGGGGCCGGCAAAGCGCCCTCAGTTCCAGCAGAGGCAGACTCAGCAGCAGCCTCAGTTATAGATTCAGCAGGCACCAGCACGTGCCCACCAGCACCAGGGACAGGGCCAGAGGCAGACTACTTAGTGCGGCTTCTGCGGGAAGCCGGGACACAGTCAGGAAACCTGTAGGAAGAGGTTGGGCGTATGTCTATACTGTGGGGCGCCCGACCACCAGCTGAGCGATTGCCACGCTATTGGAATTCGAAGAGGCCAGGACAGAGTGCAGCAGGCTAGAGGAGGCCAGCAGGGGCGTGCTTTCGCCATGACAGTTGAGGGCACTCAGGCAGTAGCAAGGCTGATTGCAGGTTCTAATCTTTTTGATTCTATTTCCGCTTTTGCCTCCTTATAACTGTCTTAAAATTCGATTCTATCCGTACCTGGTAGTTGATAAATTTTGTTCAGATGTTTTATTGTGATTTATTTTCTTCTGAGATAAGTCGTATAGGCTAGGTCACCTCGATTATGGGATCTAGAGTCTTCTATAGTCATGTTAGCTGGCATAGTGAGGACATATAGTCAGATTTTGGACGTATTTTTCGGGTGTAGGAATTTAAGGTTTTCGCGGCCAAGCATGCGGCAATGCAAAAATTTTAAATACCATGATTCTAGAGGTATGTACCATAGTCAAGGACTCTGTGAATATCGTATCCTTGCTCACTAACATGACGAAGATTTCGAGTATCATGATTTTGGACAGACGCATATGATTATCGGACTGTGTGTTGAGACTGTGATTGTTGGGGGTGTTTGACCTAAAAGGAGTACGACCATTTTAATTTCGAGGACAAAATTTTTCTAAGGAGGGTAGACTTGTAGCACCCAGTTTATAAAATAAGGGTAATTTTGAAATTTTGTATTATAATCATTTAATAATGATATTTAATTCATGATATGATTATTGGTGATTTTTAGTTAATTTAAAATTATTTAAAACCACGACTTGTGATTTTGATGGTTAACTTGTGTAACCCTAGAATTTGCTAAGCCTAGAGACTAACCATGACCATGGGAGCCTAGTCATGTGATTAGGATGACTAATTACAACTTTTTAGCCTAAGGGTATTTTGGTCATTTTTACAATTTTGTGAAATTGTAAATTGTATTAATTAAATATGTGCTAGCTAATTATTTGAGACTAACCTAGAAGTTTAGCCTAATCTAGATTAGCCTTGAGCTTAAAGTCTTGATTAGGGTAACCTAGTAATGACAAGGTTAACAATATCTAGATATTTTTAAGTATGATATTTATCCCTTAGGATATTTGTGAAAAAGAAGCCCTATGACTAGTTGAACCAATAGGAAGGCCTAGAATTGGGTGGACAACACCTATCCACTCATATAGACCTAAAACCTAACCCTAATTCATCTAATGGCAGCCATAATAGGATCCCCCTTCTTATAAAAACATCATTAGCAAAGCCTTTGCCTCTTTTTACTTTTGCTAAGAACCCTAATAGTTCCTCCCCAAATTTCTTCCCCTAATATCCAAATCAAGCCCAAATTGGTCCTAATCAATTTCATTATCACCCTCTACCATAATGGAAGCTAGTGGAGGTTTGCTAGGAAGGATTTGAAGAGCTTTGGGCAATAGGAGTGCAAGGGAGGACTCTCATTTTAAGCCTATTCATTGAGGTTCACCCTCAATAGGTAAAACCTATCAAACACCTTTAAATTTCCAATTTCTTTCAATAGATGCATCCATTTAGGGTTCTCCTAGGTGTAGCCCAAGTTTGGTAGGATCTCGTATCCATTTCGTGTCCGTATCGGACACGTATCGGTGTATTTTAAAGGGTGTTCGATGAAATGTTTGTAAGAAATGAATTTTGTTATTTTAAAAATCTAATTGAACAGAAAATTAGGTTATTATGTGTATATCACTAAACAATTTGACTGAGCATGAATTTGGGTCGTGTCCGTGTCCAAAATGGACATGAACTCACTGTACGAGCAGCCACACACATGTCCTACTGCCACACGTGTCGTGCTCACTGCAAAGGCCATTTGGAACCACCAAAATTGTTGTGGAGGTTGGGACAGTGACTGACAAGTCACTCCCAAAGTTTCACGACTCCTTGTGTCATGTCGGATACGAAAATTGACTCGCACTGGTCTTTCACTGACACGCGTGCACATGAATACCCCGCTCTGATACGGGCTTCGTGTCCTATCAGGACACGTCGTGGTGACGTGTCAGGGACTTGAGCATGTAGCTCTATCCCTGGCAAATGTTTGGACACGAGCACGTGTCTTGGTTCGACTTGTGTCGTGTCCACGAGACACTGGCATGCCCGCACGACGCTGTGCACGTCCCAGTGCACTCGTGTGTGTCTGTGAGTGCTCGGGATGTTTTGGACACGTTTGTGTCCACTTGTTTGGACACAAACACCATGTTTGACACGTGTATGCATGACTTAATGTTTACCAACCTTTGTATTGGGTTTTTACCATGTTTTAATATTTGAATTTGGGATTTCAGTGATGCACATGAGTTTTTACTGATACTGTGTATATGCTCACTGTTTCGTGAGTTTTAAATATTAAATTATGAAGTTTAATTGTAGATTTTGAATTATGATGAATATTAGAAATTAGATTACATATGTGGGTTTAGTTCGAGTAGATTTTGTCCAACTGATTTAAGTTCCTGCCCTAGAAATATTCTACTGAACATGTAATATATGTGTAAACTAAAACTTATGCATAAAACTTGAGTTTGTGCACTATAAATTGAGAGTGTGCAACCCTGTTATGCACACACACAGGTACTCTAGACACACACACACTACTGCTACCTCATGACACTATCTACACACACATGACACTCTTTCACACATCTATACACACTATTTTAAAGACACACACATTTCATTATTGAATTTCTGAAAACATATTGCACACACTGTATTTTGAGTCCTATTGCACATAAGTTCATCACATACACACATCTATGTACCCCCTTAACCCTCTCTCTATCTCTCTATGTATATATATATGTAGATATGCATATATATAAATGTATGTATGCATATATGAATGTATGTAAATATATATGTATGCATATATGAATGTGTGTTATGTATTGATAGATAGGTTGGTATATGTGGTTTTACCTAAGAAGGATTCATGTTTAGACTATAGGCTTAGTTAGGTATTATATTGAATGATATGTATATATAGATTATAGGCTATATGTAGTGTCCCCTTTCACTCAACTCTCTTTCACTCACCCACTATGCTCTCACTATATACACACTCACCTATGTATTATCCCTTCCCTCTTTATATATATATATATAGGTTAGTCTATATAGTTGAGGCTATGTATATATTAGTCTCTATAATATAGGCCTATATAGTGTATACTTTGTTTAGGCTATATGCCCTATAACTAGCTAGTGTAGATTATATGTTGACATGGTATACTTGATATACATATGCATAGGCTAGATATGGGTTAGACCTAGATTTGACTAAACCTAGACTAAAGTGGACTAGCTTGGACTAGTAGACCTAGTTGACTATATAGTTGACTAGAGTTGACCAAAAGTCAACATTGAGTCAATGTGACCAATTGACCTAGGTTGACTAAGTTTGACTTAGTTGACCAACACTAAAGTTGACCAATAGTTGACTATTGACCCTTGATAGTCTAAGTTTGACCAGTTGACCAAATAGACTTGTTGTTGACCTAGTGTGACTAGATGTTGACTTGGTTTGACCTAAAGTTGACCAAGTTTGACTTTGACCTATATTGACCTAGGAATCATGTAGTTTGCATTGCAGATTTCCTTTAATTCAATTTGAGTACTTTATAACATGTTTTTACTCTAAATAGGACTCTGTGACACTAGTTCGGACATCTATTCATATTAGTCATACAGGATGACAGGCGAGTACATTCACTGATAGTTTTTATTGTCTTGATATCTGCTATATCCGATTCTGTTGTAGTATCTTACTTGATTTCCAGTCATGATAGTTCACGGACTAGTATATGTTGGATCATGACATGAGATGTTATTCCTGGACTTCCTTGGTATATTGGTACGCGATATTTCTTATTTTATGTGCTGTATAGACATCGATTTGGGAGTGGGCTGGCCCCCTGCTTTTGAATCCCGTATCATGACTCCAGATCCATTATACTATTCGGGGGTGGAAAATTATTAGGGGCTATGTGAGCAAAGCCTCATGTCACTATATTCATGTGCTTGCGCCACTCTCACCTCACGTAGGGTGTAGCGAGATCTTATTCATGTGCTCATTATCCAGGTTGACCGTATGACCCTTTCCAGGTTTTCATGTGATTGTCGGGCCAAGTGTATAGCCTGATTATGTTTCCCAAGCCGATCACATAACGCTCTAATAATTCAAGTCACATTTTTATATTTATTTATCATAGGAGGCTAAGTTCTGTTCGGGAGAAGGGTTGCAACCCCGGTCCTTATTTGGTTTAAGGGTTGTAACTCGGCTTCCGAATAGTTCCTAAGTCATCCTATATATTGTCGTCCTTTTCAGTACTCACATCTTGATATATATTTTCCTGTTGATTTTGTCTCGTATTTCACATATTCTACAAGCCCTTATGCTATACTTTGATTGGAAGCTAGGTTCTGTTCGGGAGAAGGGTTACAACCCCGGTCCTTGTTTGGTTTACGGGTTGTAGCTCGGCTTTCGAATGGCTCCCAAGTTTTCCCATATCTTTGTCTTGTATTTTATTATACTGTCTCTTATAGAATTTGTTAATTCATATGGAACTGCTGTTAGTGTTTGTACTTGCTCATTTTTCTGACAGGATACCGTTGATATATTACAGATGTTTCTGAGGCAGACTGCTCGACCTTCTATGGGATCGAGACAGATGGAGACTTAGGCCAGGATTGTGGCCTGTTAGTTGAGCCACTAGACTTTGCACTCCCAGAGTAGTATAGCTTAGTTAGGTTTGCCTGGACTGTGATCCAGCTAGTACTTTTAGACTGTAGTATTCTATATTATATTTTGTGACCCTGTGATGTTGTGTACATCTCTGGGCTTGTGTTGGATCTTGAACTCATTTTCTGGTTTCACATCTATCATATTTTCCTTTCCATGCTATCTACCTTAGTTTTATCTTGTGATTGAGACTGTATTTGCTATGTCACTTCCATTTGGAGTGTATATACTGTACATGTACCTTTATACTGTTTAGTTGTAGTATTTATAGACAACCTATACAGCGTTCTACCGCCGATTCTGCGGCGTAGGCTGGACGTAACCACGTACTCGTGCCCCTAATCAGGGTACGGGTCGTGACAATATCGGATACACCACTGACATTCAAAAGTCAGTACATACAGGGAAGCCCAGCCTTTGTACCCTCATTAGCAGGTATAAACCAGTGTGCCCACTCCTTAAATCACTTTGAATTAAACCCTATTTTTCTAAAGTCAGCAGATCGAGAACCATTAGAAGACAACCTATAGCCTTCCATTTATACATCAGGATAAGGGGTTCGAGTATCTTTGCACATATAGGCAATGCCACTAAGAGCCTTTTACCTCATATACAGGACTTAAGTATAGATATTTCAGGAATCCTATTGTGTTCTTAAAGCTAGGAACCTGAGCATGGGATAGCATCAGTAAAGGAAGAGTTAGAGTATAAATCGATTGTGTAAGAAGGGTGTCGACAAATAGATGGAGTATAGGATATGTATATTCCCTATTACCCTTCGAATACTATCACCCAATTTCCTTTGTACCAAATGGATACAAACTATGGGAACACCCTGGTTCTAACCAGTTGTAGGTGGCTACATGTTCCATAGGATGAGAGCACATACTAAATAATTCACTTAGAGCCCATACATGGTAGATGACCTATCTCAATTAGATATATATGCAAAGTAAGTCCACCAAAGGGGTATAAACCCTCAACAGGTAGGCTACTTTCCTGGCTAATAATATGAATAAGAGGGATAATGGGGTAGATACTAAACCAATAAGACAAATGGTAGATAGAACACAAACCTTTCATATTAAATTGTGTCTTGACTCTGTGATTCCTTAAATAGGTTCCTTGGATCTCGATTTGGACTCTGACCAGTGCCAACAGCCCAGGACGCCAGGCGAGTACAGTTTATTGCTTGTTTTCAGTATTGATTTTTACTATACATCATTGTTAGTCGATAGATATGTAATTTCAGTCTTTATGTTGATTTTATTCTTTATGGTATTAGGGGAGGTGAAGTACCAACAATGTGTGATCTGACCTTATACCGTATATACCGTGTAGACCGTGATTATTATTGCATTTATACCGTATAGACAGTATTTCTTTATTGCAGTATACCGTGAAGACCGTGTAACTTTATACAGTATAGATAGTGTAGACAATGTCGTGTAATTGTTCTGAGACCGGTCACATATCAAAGGTACTTCAGTCGGTCAGTCGGTGAGTATTTTCGTGTATTTTATTTACTGTTTTTGGTATTTAGTTTATTATTTTTTTCTTCATTTATTTTATAAATCATATGTCTAAAGGCTAACCTCTGTTATATAGTCATTTTCATATATTGAAATTGCATTCAATGAATTGTACTCGTTCCATCTTGACTGGGTAACCAAACAAATTTTAGGTGATTGCGAAGAGATCGTGTGTCCCGACCAGTATGGCCTGTACTTGGGAGATATGTTAGAGACGGACTTTGCTTATCATGAGGAGTACGCAGCATCTGATCCTGCTGCGCTTTCTTAGATATTTTAGTTAGTACTGAGACTTTGTACAGGATATTTGAGTTGACTTTGAGATATGTAGTTGAGATTATTTTTGGCTTTAGACATCCTATATTTTTATTGTGAGACGGTTCTATTTATTTTATCTATTAGATGCTGAGTTGAGATATGGAGTTGTTTAATTTCCCTTGTGGTATATTTTTATTGCATGATTGTTCATCATATTGTTAAATCGTTCTACCGTCGGCTCTGCGGCGTAGGCTGGGCGTGTACACGGTTCATGCCCAAATATTGGTGCGGGTCGTGACAATAAAGCAGTAAAATAGAGAATGCTATATACAATAAAGGAAAACATGTCTGAGGTAATATAAACGGAAGAGAAATATGTGAGAACATGTAATAGAAAAGAACTACTATAACAAGTTAGAGCAATATAATGGTGGACTGAAAGTATAAAATTGTAATAGACAATGTGTTTTGGAATACCAGTTGGATATGTGATCGGATTAGGATATTCAATGATTACACTAAGGAAAGCTAGCTCAACCATACGTGCAATGTATGCTTAGCTAGTAGCCGATAATTACACTATTTGTCGATAGTTCTTAATCACATATCTAACTAGTATTACCCCCCGTCCCAACTGATACAATGGATCCAACCATGACACGTTACTAGCCAATGTTAACCAATATTTATCCAATATTATCCAATACCAACAAGAACAGTATTCGATCAATAATATCCAATGTTATCCAATACCAACAAGAACAGTATTCGATACCATCGCGATGAGTTAAGGTAACATCTTATGACTGAAGATCCAATAAAAACACCAATTTGTGTACAATCGTGTCAAGAACCATAAGTAACATTTCTAAATACTTGAATTATAGTGGTAATCAAAATAACGAAAACTATCAGAGAATGTACTCTCCTGATACCGTGAGCGACTGATATGTATAGATGTCCAAACTGGACTCACAGAGTCCTATTTAGAGCAATATAGGTTATATGTGTTCAAAAGGTTATAATTGAAGTTTATAATACATTCTACATGATTCTAAGTCCATCTAGGTCAAAGTCAACTCTTGGTCAACTCTTAGTCAACCCTCAGTCAAACCAAGTCAACATCTAGGATTTGGTCAACAATCTAGTCAAACAATGCCAACCATTAGGCACACTAGTCTATTTATATTGTCATGTACATATACATGTATGAATATACCTACTTATCTATTCCAGGAAACCTTCTACCTTAGATAAGCTAGGAAATCATGTACTTTAGACTAGTAGGAAACCATATACCTAGGCTAATAGGTATATATATATATATATATATATATATATATATATATATATATATATATACCCCTCTAATACTCCTACCCTAAAACCCAAATGTGAAACAAGTTTCATATTAAACTTGCCAACCCTCACTACAACACTCAATAGGAACTCCCTTACTCCACTCCATGGAACACTGACATCTATATTTAACACTTGCTATTGGCCCTAAATATCCAACACTTGCAATCCTATCACTCACATAAATTAAACCTCTCCTGTACTTATATTCTAACATACTAAGATACATGTCCTATCTAACATGTAACTAATCACCCTACAGGATCTAACTAAACCCATAGGCAACTGAACCTAACAATGCAAGGCCAAGCCAAGCCATGCCATGCCACACTACTACTGGGCATTGATCCTACTGCTACTGCTACTACTGTTGTTGTGGCTTGCTTTGCTGCTTGCATGGCAATTGCTTGCTGCTGCTGCCAGGTTGCATAGCACTGCATGCAATGCAACCAACAGAGCCTATGTAACCCAACAAGCCACTCTCACCCTTCACTTACACCATAGCTGGTTATAGGGCAACACTTGTTGTCTCCAACTCGAGCCACTACTCTATATCCCATATATATATATATATATATATATATATATATATATATATATATATATATATATATATATATATATATATATATATATATATATACTCAACAATAGCCAATACCATATGTATCCTAGTCTCAGGTAATTGGATCAACCCAGAAACTGAAACATTCCTACATATAAACCAACACTCATAAACACAACTCCTCAGAAACTGAACCCAAGTAATATTCATATATATATATATATATATATTATATATATATATATATATATATATATATATATATATATATATATATATATATATATATATAAAAAAAATATATATATATATATATATATATATATATATATATATATATATATATATATATATATATATATATATAAACCTAATTTCAAACCCCCCAACCTCAGGAACTGAGTTGATCTAAGTTAATCTGAACTGACCAAAACCAAAATACTCAAACTAAACTCTCAGTCATCAAAACCAAAACTCTTTTCAACATCAGACATCAAATCTCAGGAAACTTGAGACTCAGTCCAAACAAACCCAACCTATTAAACAAAACCCCAAACTAATCTACATCACTACAAAACCTATGCCTATCTCAAATGTTTACATACATAACATATACCTCAATAACCCAACTGTATATATATAGCAAGGGTGAAATCAAAGTCTCAACATGATAAGTGTGTGTGTATACATATATTAGTGTACGAGTGTGTGAGTGTCCAGATCAGGGTGTCAAGAGTGAAGTGTTAATGTAGTGTGTCCTACAAAGTGTCCAACCCGTATCCAATCAGTGTCAAAACTTGTGTCCTAACAAGTATCAGAAAACCTGTGCACAGGCAGTGCTCGTGCACATGTGTCGAGTTGGCTAGGACACTACCTGTGCACCTAGACACCTCGTGCTCGTGTCAGTAGGTAGGTGGGTCCTAGGGCTTCATGTCAGTATGCCTGTATCGTGTCCATGCCGTGTCGTATCCACGAACAGAGGTCGTATCAGTGAGCCATTTTCGTGCGTGCGTGTGTGTGTGCGACCACTGTGGAGTCGATATCTCCTCTAATACTCCACCAAATGTCATGAAACTTTGGGGGCATGCTGTCAGACATTGCCCCCACATGTCCACCAAATATGGTGTCAAATCATGTCGTGTCGAGTGAGATATCATTCTCGGGTATTAGGACATGTACGACAGTGTCGTGCCATGTCCCCGTGTCCAAATACTGTGTCCAAATCACCCTAAAACCAACTCAGTCACCTAGATCTGTGATCTACACAATATTAGCTACAAAATCATGTAATTAGTTTTGAAAATTATGAACATTTATTTCTAAGAGGTATTTCATCGAACACAATGAATAGTTCTCCGATACTCCTCCGATACGCATACCAAACAGATCTGATTTCTAACCAAACTTAGCCTAGGTCTAGGGGGCCCTAAATGAATGCATATATGGAAAGAAAATAAAATTTAAATAGGTTTAGAGGCCATTACCTTTTGAGAGTTGGAATATCAATGAAAGCTCCTAGATCTAGATCTCCACCAAGCTCCAATGGTCAAATTGCTTCCAATTCTTGCTAGCTAGCTAATACAGACCTCCTCTACACTAGGAGAGTGTATTGTAATTGATTGGGCTCAATTTGGAGTTGATTTGGATAAAGGGAATGAATTTGGGGAAGAACACTATTAGGGTTAGGGTTTGTGATAAAAAGAGGCAAAGAGAGAGCTAATGTTCACTTATATAGGGGGATACCTATATTAGCTGCCATGGAGTGATTCTAGGGTTAGGGTTAGGTCCCAAGTAGATTAAAAGTCTTTCTCAAGTGTAAAATCAAGCCTCTTTAGTAAATGCCCAAAAAGAAACTAGGGTTTCAAGCAAATATCTAACTTATACTAATATTTAGATATTCTTAACTTTGTCATCTAGTTGAATCCTACTAACTAAATATCTAGGCTCATGATTAGTATCTAGATTAGGGCAATTCTAGGTTAAGGCCTAATATATCACTTAGCACATTATCAATTAAATAAAATTCACAAATAATAATAAATCACAAATGACCAAAATATCCTTAGCCTAAAAAGTGATAATTAGCTAATCTAATCACATTAGTTAGGTCTCCACGGTCATGGTTAGTCTCTAGGCTAAGCAGTTCTAGGGTTACACCAGTAAAAGACCAAAATCACAATATACCAAGTTAAATAGTATTAAAATAATCTAAATTCATTAATTAATCATTAACATGATCAATTTTACAAAAGTTTAAAATTATCCTCATTTTAGAAAAGTGGTGGTGATAGAGATATTAGACTACTAGACTTTGTTGTGTATTTGACTTACGCTACTAGACTCCTCTATTTTTATCATTTTATATCGTTATATCACTTCATGCTAGTCTTCCTTTAGACATCTTTGATTGAATATGAGATTCTAGATATTATATTGTCCTCTGTTCGGAGATGTGATTATTATTGACAGGTTATGATTCTTATATTCTTAGACTATATAGATAGCACTGTTGACCTAAACAGCGTTCTACAGCCAATACTGTGTCGTAGGCTGCACATACCCACATACTCGTGCCCCTATACCAGGTGCGGGTCATGACACATTCGAAGAAGTAATACCTTGTGCATAAGTTGTTCATGACCACGCACTTAAGTGACATTCTAGACTCCACGTAAATGCATGGCCTAACAGGTGGTATAACTCAAATCCTTGCAATCCATTCTCATTTACCATAATTTTCTTACTTCATTGGAGACTTCCAAACGAGGGACCGCCTTGATGATAAACGGTTGCATAAACTTTAAATATTACCTTTGAAATCCAAGAATGTTTACTGCATAGCCTTCATGTTTAACTTGAACAGAACGTGTTCCGTAAGTGCCATAGTCCACGTCATACTCTATATGACAAACTGTGAGATCATGGAAAAATATCACCTAAAATTAGTCATCAAACAGTGAGAACATGGCATTGAAACCGTAGAAACGTGCCTGCTATGACATTAAGTCGATAGCCTATGGCATACTCTATTTTATCTAGTCATGAGGACGATAGACTGAGTCCCAACTTTGAAAATTTATGGATTAATATCTAGGCAACAAGCTAACTGTCACGACCCGATCCCAATAATCTGGGACTAGTCGGATCATGCCCAGCCTGCACCGTTGTGAGATAGCGGCAGTAAGCTGTATCAAGCAGTGAACACAAGCAGTACAAATGTCTAAACGAAAAATAAAATATTTTATTAAACATTCTGAAGTACAACTAAGTCAAAATGAAAATGAAGACAAAGCAAAATTATTCAACATCACAAAGGTTTGTTTATTACAATTTTAGAAAAAGTGAACGAATCAGAAAAGGGTGTAACTAGGACTCCTGGTTCCTCTGCCCTGGTTCAGCTAAGTCCTCAGAACCCAAGTCGGGCCCATAATAGGAAGTGTAAGCCAGCTCATCATTGTCGCAGTCACCTAAAAATGTTGTCTCCAGTCAGGAGGGAGCAAGACACACAAATCCATTCCAGCATTTTATTTAATAATTAAAAGACGAGACAAGAAGCAGTTTATAATAGAAATATGTTTTTCTAAATAATAATAATAAAACAGTTATGTAGTAAAAACTCTAAAAAATGGAATGATGCAATGTTTAGAGCACGTAACAGCCTGTGGTCGGCTAAGGTTGGAGGCAGTAAGTGTTCTAATGAACACGGTCCGGCTTCGGCCCAAGTGAGTTGGGCTTCCTCTATCCATAATGATTCACAAAGGGGCTTTGACCACAGGTATTAACGTAACTCTCCCAATCCCCGAGTTAATAATTCAGTAAGCAGTCGAGTCAATGATTCAGTAAGTAGTCAAGTCAATGATTCAGTAAAGCAGTCGATATGATCCGAGTAGGATCCCGTGAGTCAGGTGTCGATACAGTAACTCTATCATGCAATGGAATTAATTACCAATTAAAACAGGAGTTTAGATAAGTATGACTTACCTTGGTTCTCCGAATGATGTAGACGGGAGCACAACACGATCTGACATAAGTTCTGAATCCTACATTAATAATAATCTGTCCTTAGAACTTATTCCAAAGATTGGCTAATAAATCCACTAAATGCAAACTACGTTAATTATAAACATTGCCATTTTATTAGAGAAAATAATAATTTAAGTATGTAATATTTTGGTAAAACTATTTTATTAGTATTTTAAAAATAGGGCAGAAAATAATAAATTTTGGAATATATTCAAAATAGTAGCAGTTTTTATCGTGATTTATTTTAATAGAAAATATCACGTAAACTAGGAATATTCGAAATCTAATTTAATATTTTTCTAAATAAACTTTACAAAATATTTTACTAATACTATTTCTTTAGTAAAGAATAATCATTTTTAATAATAAAAATACGTAAAATATTATTTTAGTAAAAATTATGATTTTATTAGAAAATATGTTATTATCTCTAGTTTTTCATTTCCATAAACTTTATTAACAGAAATAATGGTTAAAATACAAAAATAAACATTTTTACCTAAAAACATAAATGTATAGTTTTTGGCCTAAAAAATACAATTTCCTATATTAACATATATTTTGCTATATAATTAATATTTTGAGACTAAGTTTTATCATTTAATAATAATTATTATGAAATTATGGCAAAAGTGATATAATCGTTGAAATAACGTTAATTCAACGTTATTCATAATTAAACGTAGATGGTAACTCTAAATTCCATTAAGCTAACTAATTAAGATTAACCATCTAATTAAACGCTAACAAAATTATTATCGAATCTAAAATAGAAAACTTCTAAAATGGCTATCCCGGAACAGAAATGGTTCTGTGAATTAACAGAAGGTTGCGGGGTTTACCGAAGGCTGTGACGGAGCACCGAGGGGATGCCTCGGACTCGGAACTCACGCGGGCACGGCACGGACACGGACACGTGCACGCGGACGACACAGAAACACAAGCGGGACGTCGGACGACGCACGGGAGGCGCGGGAAACGACAACGCGGCAGCGGGAACGCTGCGCGTGCGCGGACAGGGCGCGCTGGTGCGGCAGCGGGGAGTTGCATGGAGGGGCGGTCCGCGGCTGCTGGCCGAGGGCGCACGTCAGGAGATCGTCGTGGGCAGCCACGACCGGGGAGGCGACGGCTCCGGTGGGGCGCGGCCTGGTGGTGTCACTGCGGGTGCACGCGCGGACTGCGGGAGGCAGAGGAGTTTGGAGAGGAAGGGAAAGAGAGAGGGAAGAAAGGATTGGAGGTTGCTACGTGTGTTTTGGAGTAGAGGAAAGAAGAAGGTGAAGGTGCTGGTGTTGGTAGTTTATTTGAGTTGTGTGGTAGAGATGTATGTGAACGTGGAGAAATAAGGGGAAGAGTTGGGAAAGGTCATGGGGATCAATGAGTGGCTGAGGTGGGTTTGCTTCTTTTTTATATATATTTTTTCTTTTTTTGATGGGTTTTACACTAACACTTTTAAGTTCTATACACATTTGGTACAATGGAATTATTCTTTTAGTTGTGTGGATTCATCTCTTTTATTACCAAGTCTATACAGTGCAATGAAAATTTTTATTTATTAGTATGAAGGCCAAACTTCGTCAAGTTCATCGAAGCCACCCACCTGAGCGAGGAGTCGCCTCGATCGAGCGGGACTTTGAGTAAGCCGTTGCATAGCCAAGTCCAAACGCTATTGTGTTTCGATTCCTCCGTTTGAACTGAGTGTGGCGGACACTACAAGGGAGGGGAGAACGAGGTTACAAGATGGAGTCAGGAGAGAGGCAACTACGGAAAGTGAGTGAGAGAGAATTTTAGGACTAGATGACTTAAATAGGATTAGAATAAATTTGTAATTTTGGTCCTGTTCGATTTTCGGTTCAGTTCAAGTTCAGTGATTGAGCCAAAATTCGTTAACCATACGAAACCCGAAAATTTAGAATGGCAAAAGCGAAATCTGAACTGTAAAAAAAAACGAACCGAATAGTGAATACGGTTCGGTTCGATTCAGCAGTTTAAAACCGTTTATTGCTTACCCCTACATGAACGTGTAACGCCTCGTTAAATGTTTAATGGTTCGTTTTTCTGGATACACCTAGAGCTGTCAAAATGGGCCAAGCCCGTTGGGCCGGCCCGCCCCGCCCGCCAAAAAGGTGGGTTGGGCCGAGCATTTAGGAACCCGCCAAACATGCGGGCCTAGGTGGGCTGGCCTGCTAGTAGCCCGTCCCGCGGTGGGCTAGCCCGCGGGCCAAGTGGGTTGGCCCGCCATCTATTTTTTTATAAAATTTTTAATTTTTTTATTCAGCACATATATGAGATATGTATTATAAATGATAAAAATTCTCATTTAATGCAAGTAATGACATATAAAATATTAAATTTGGTCATTTATTTACATGAATGAAAGTGTTTTAAAGAAATATCTACTATTATAATATTTCATGTATTTTAATTGTAATTTGATGCATATGAGAGTGAGTAGAAAATATTATATATATAATTTTTTTCCTTTAAAGAAACTAAACAATAATTAAAAAATTCAAAAAAAATTAAGCGGGCCGGCCCGCCTAGCCCGCGGCCCGCCGGTGGGTTGGGCTGGGTTGGAGTTTTTCCAGCCCGCCAAAATGGTGGGTCGGCCCGCCCCGCCCCGCCAAATGGTGGGTTATAGTGGGTTACGGGCCGGCCCGTCCCGCCGGCCCGTCTTGACAGCTCTAGATACACCCAACTTTCTAAAAACCGTCTAAATTTCTACACCGGATGGAATGAAACGTCTAGGGAACAAAATTCTATAAGCGGTAGATGGCCATATCCACTGTCAAGTTCTTCCAAACACATCACCACCGTTCACTTTCACATCCGCATAAAACATTTATATGTGGGTATTCAAGGATAAGGATCTCGAGAAAACATTCGTCCATATACGACAACCAAATCCCATATCCCAGTTATCCATCCACGTTCATGCGCAGAATCTGCTATGCGAACACAAAACACGGTTTTCCCTTCCCGTAGCAAATCAAATCGTGCCACGTAGTTTCATACTAGTCGTCCTAACAAATGCTATTTACGTAGCAGTCCTCTCAGGATTCGAAGGGTAGAGTTCCTATTTATAAAAGGTACTGCCAGCAAAAGCCAAGAAGAAAGGCCCGTACTTTTCTGCACTCCTCTCTTTCTTTCTTCACCCCCCCCTCTCTCTCTCTCTCTCTCAATTTTTTTTGTTCTTTTTTTCCCTGCAATTGGAAGAAGTCAATCTCAAGCTCAAGGTTCAATGGCTGGGGGATCGTGCTGTGGCAATGGCAAAGGCCCTGGCTATGCCACTCCTCTGGAGGCGATGAAGGGACCTAGAGAGACTCTCATCTATGTCACCTGTGTGTACAATAGTACGTATGGTGCCAACAAATCTCTCCTTCTTTTTTTTTTTTTTTTTTTTTTTTTCTTTTTTCTTGTTGTGTGTGTGCAAAGCGGCATCTTCTCGTGAAAAAGGTCTTGATCCATTTTACTGTTCAATCACATGCGGAATTTCTGCTTTAAGCATCCCAAAATAGTAGTTGTATTGTATTGTTTTGACGGTTCAGATTAAATCAATTTTTTTGAGAACTTAGTTGGATTATAATTTTTGACCGTTTAAATTAAATTAAAATTTTAAAAAAAATATATATGCAGATAAGTTTAAGAGTGGGATCCGGATGCCTCTTTATATATATTTTTACCGGATTTAATATTTCTCTTACAAATTTCTTTTCTTAAAAAAAGTCTATCCATAAAAAATAATATATCCTTCAAAACAAATATATTTTAAAAAAATTAATCATAATTTAAATGATAATATTTAATATTAATATTAATACTAATGTCAATTTTTATTGTTAATTTTACTGTTAATGTTAAATTTAAATTTTATTGTTATATATAATCGGGATCCTGCTCTTAAGCATCCCGTATCGTGTATCTTTCTCAAAATAGCAGCATTTTTGACCATCCAGATTATATCAAAATTTTGAAAAATTGGATAGTTTAAGTATTTATTTTTAAGCATAAAAAATACAATCCAACCATTGTATTTCTAAAAATATAATGCTTAAGAGCGGAATCCCGATCTCCTTATATATATATATATATATATATATATATATATATATATATATATGATATGAGCCATAGACAAATGCATAGGACTCCCAATGGACCAATAGGAATTAAGTGACCAACGGTGTTTACATCGGAATCGACCGTTTATGAAACCCTTGCCTTTTAATTTTTTTTTTGAAACACTGGTTTTGGTTGGCTCAAAACCTCCCCAAAACCGGTATAATATAATTTTGGGTGACTTTATGGGTCTACTTGGATTGAGGGTTAAGAGAGTTAAGTGAGGGAAAATTAAGTGAGAGGGAAATAAAACTATGTTTGGTTTGAGGGCAGGGGTTTAGGAGGAAGAGTTATAGAGGGGTTAAGTGAGGGTTTATTTCACCCTCTTTTAGCCATTTTCTAACCTCCCAAATCAGAGGGTTAACGAGGGAATTGGGCGGTTTTGATTAAAAAGTCATAAATATCCTTTATTTGTTCTATAAAATATCATAATTTTTTATCTCCATTTTTTTTTTCAACATGTTGCTCCGAAACTTTTCAACATGTTGTTCCGTAGCTTCCTAATTTGTATAGATATTTTGATAAGTTATAATCAAAATTTTAATCAAATTTAATTTTATAATATATGTCATATATTTTGGTAACTATTATATTTTTATTAATTCTCCTCTCACTCGAAACCTTCAAATCATAGTTTCCAGTATCGGCCGATACTGATCTGATACGGCCGGTACCGATACAATTTGGCAAGTCCCGATCCGATACCGACCGATACCCGATACGGACCGATACCAACATTGGAGGTCTTTTTTTTCGGTCAATTCGGCAAAGAAAATTCAACGAAAAAGATCAATCAACAAGGGTGTAAAAGCATAGAAAAATTATAAAAGCATGTAAAAGAAGAAAACTTATCTATCGTATGTAAATCAATCGATAAGGGTGATTATTTTCATTCAATTTCAAAACTACCAAGAAACAACACTGAAAATATTAAAATTATGCCCAAATGTATAAAATATATTTTCTAAAATGTTAATAATTTATTAATAATTATTTGTTTTCCGATACCAAAAAATTCGATACTCCAATCCGAAACCTTCGATACCGCCGATCCCGATACTCATGGGAATGGTCTGATACCGATTCCGATACCGATACTTTGAACCTTGCTTCAAATCCAAACAAGGCTCTAACTATTGACTCTACTCCCCCTCATTTAACTCCCCGTTATTTAACCCCAGTTAACTCTGCTTATTTTTCCACTTAACTCTGCTTATTTTTCCCTCTCAATCCGAGCAGACCCTATAAACACCCCAAATCTGTGGGTTTTGAGGGGTTTAATTATTTTATTCCATTTATTTTCTCACCAAAATATATAATTATAACTACTAATGCCCTATCCTATTGTTTCTTTCTCATATGTATTTCTTTTCTACTTCTTCCAAAATATGGCTACTTTATCCGGTAAGTTTTTATTTTTTTAAATCTTTCTCTCCTACTTTCAACCATGCATTTCTATTATATCATGTGTATGCATTTCTATTATATCATGTGTTTTTATTATTTTGGTCAAATATGGACTTCTACTGGGTGACGGTTCCCACTTTCGGGACCGTTTTGTTAATATATGGACAAATATGTAATTTTATTCGTGTAAAGAACTTCAGAACCGCTTGTTAATGAATTACCAAGCATGGTTTGGACTGGTTTAAAAGCCGCTACATAAAACCATCCAAAATCGGACCCCTCATAACCGCTACCCTTACAAGTGCCAAGCAGACTCATATATATATATATATATATATATATATATATATATATATATATATATATATATGACTGATAATTTTAATATTAATGTTATTTTAATTTTATAATTTTAAAACTAAAATAAAATTAATACTAAAATTAACGGCAAAATTAACACTAAAATTAATTTCTATTGGTCTCTGTGGGAGCCATATGACATGGCTCATTTATGGCTCATTTGCCTATGGCTCTTATCTCGTTTTCCATATATATATATATATATATATATATATATATATATATATATATATATATATATATATATATATATATATATATATAATAATAATAATAATAATAATAATAATAATAATAATAATAGGAAAACTTGATGGTGAAACTTTTGAATTCCGAAAATACCCTTACATGTCTATACTAATTAAAAATGGTTCATTAATTTAAATAAGGACAACTTAGTAATTACGTAGACTACCCTTCGGTCTTCCCAAAGAGTCTTCCTAAGTTAATTAAAAGAATGTTAAAATACGTGCAAGACAGACACGTGTACATATGCTAGTATATATATATATATATATATATATATATATATATATATATATATATATATATAACTGCTCTTAAACATCTCAGAATGTTTTCATAATTGCTGTTAGAACGTATTATCTGATCTAATTTTAATCGTAGAAAAAATACGACCTACCGTCTGTTATTATGGGAAAATTCGGAGATACTTACAATATATATATATATATATATATATATATATATACAAGATTTAAAACTCGTTTCATAGATCCACAATCCGACAAGGCCTGCGAGCCCAGCCCCCCCTAGTTCGAACCCATGCTACTAGAAGCAGGCACTTGAACTAAAGGTGATTATATATATACTAGTTGTCGGATCACGTGTTAGTAGATGACTAAATGATTTTTTTTCTATAAATAATGATATTTTTAGACAAAAAATGTTACAATAAAAAATTAGTGATAACTCAAGCAAAAAATTATTATTTGGGTGTATATATATATATATATATATATATATGGGCTTTTATTATAACATTTTGTTCCTCATCTATTCATGATGATATAACTATAATTTCAGTATGTATGTAATTAATTCTTCGATACGGCTTTATATCAATTTTATTGAATATATGATAATAAATTTTTGGTCTGGTTCACCTCTGTTTATGGTTATAAACTTGTAGTAACAAGAAAACCTTCTATTTTCCAAAAAAAAAAAATTACTTTTTGCGTACGAAACAAAGGTTCATGTCTGTGTTGATAAGTAACACAACAGAAAAACCCCAAAAAATACCGAAGGACATGGGCCAAGATCTGTATAATGTCTGTGTCGCCGTGACCGTGCTGTGTGCAGTTTCATGGTTGTGTCCATGCAACCTAGCATTTTTGCCTTTTCCTTGTAATAATAAGGATATTGGTTTAGTCTATTTTTTAATATTTATATTCTAGCAAAGATTCTTCTCGCATGTTCTGGTCCTCTGTTTATAGTGGTAAACCAAATGAGTGGTGAAAGTATGATGTGTGTTTAGTTGTATTAAATATTAAGAGCTGAGATTTTTTATTCGTTTTTTTTTTTTTGGATTGCTTGGTCATGAAAACAGTGGAACTCCATATGTTTTCTTCCATATATTATATGAATTCACCTCTGTTTGGCAAACAAAAATGAGTAATAAAATTTGATATGGATTATAGCTCTATTTAGTATTAAAGACTAGAGTTTTTTTTAGGAAAATTAAAGACTATAGAATTAGGTTGTTTTGATGCTTTATGAGACTAAACGACAGTTAGCTACACTGGAATTGGGATATGGTTGATGTTCAGGGCCGGCCCTGAGTTAATGGGGGCCCTAGGCAAATTTTTAAAATGGGACCCACATATAATATAAAAAAATTGAACTAAAAAATGATACAGCCAAGGCTAGAACCTAGGACCTCTTGTGTACAAGTATAACAAACTACCAGTACACCACAAATGGTTTTTGATAAAAGAGGATCATATTATATATTAGTTATATTTTCAATATAAGATTAATAATATATATATATATAAATTTAAATTAATTTTTTTGGGCCCCAAATTTCATGGGGCCCTGGGCGGTCGCCCTGGCCGCCAGGGCCGGCCCTGCCGATGTTGTCTACTGCTTTGTTGAACCCTTTGTTGAAAATGGGCCTCCTTGGTTTTAAGTGGTCACGATCAAAGGACACTTTTTTTTTTTTTACTTAATTGGGGTAGTTTTGGTTGTCCTCTTTAGGAAAATTGTAATAATCTACAATTCTTCTTTTCAAAACTAAATAGCTTGGCTATAGTTTTTGTTTTTTATTGAAAATAGTGACATGAGGACGTCGACGGTAAGGCCGCTTGTGAGGGTGCAGGTTCGAGTCATGGAAACAGCCTGTCCATATATACCGCGGTAAGACTGCGTACATCTTGACCCTCTCCAGACCCTGCATAAGCGGGCGTCGTGGCATTGGGACGCCCTTTATTGGAAATAGTGACATCCTGCTTTCCTGCAGAACAAATAGCCCCTTTCGTGCAGATCTAACAATGTTCTAGATGTGCCATTCCCTTTGCCTGCATGAATTCATGGACCCTAGTTTTCTTATTGGCAGTATTTATTGATTATCTGTAGATAATAATGTCTTCTGTTCCTATTCTGTTTTGGTTTTTTCTTTAGTCTTTATGTTTTGTTTTAGTTCTATATGGTTGAGAGTTCACCTAAAAAGTTTCTACAAATTTGGAGGATCACAAGTATTACTTGTTTCTCATGGCCAATATCTAATGCGGTCTCCCCTATTTGCATTGATTTTGGAGGATCACAAGTATTACTTGTTTCTCGTGGCCAATATCTAATGCGGTCTCCCCTATTTGCATTGGCATTATGGGACATTTTGAGATATTGGCATTAGGGGATCCGTATCCATTCACCTCACATATAGACAAAAATCTGAAAGGTAGTAAAATTGTCAGTGGTATAGGGAGGTATCATTGTAATTTTAGGAAACATTTCTATTGTAAGGCTCGATTGTTACATGTGATAAAGGACATGGGAAAAACTGACTTTCCTGTGACCCCATGTCCTTTTTTTTTCACATGGGAAAGAGAAATGAATCTGTGGATGGGGGCATTTGAAAGTAATAAGGCTGCAAATGGAGCAGTTATTGTCAATTTTTCAAAAGTAATTACCCTTCTTATAGACAAGCATCAAAGTACCAAATATCAAGGGGTTAGATGCCACTGTAAACACGGAAACTTAACTGCAGGAAGAGAAGTTATGCTTCTTGGTCCTGAAACTCTTATGGCCCTGTAATATACTGTTAGTGCAGATAGCCCTCACAAACACTGTAATACATCAAATCTAATGTCTAACAAGGTCTTGTGAGGTGTATTTACCATATACTGGTTTTGTATGAGTAGTAACTGATATGGCATTATAAACACCCTCTCAGTTTTTCTCTTTACGGGGATTTAGATGTGGATGCCAACTTCATTCAAAGAGATGCCTTCCCAACAATCATTCTGAATTGGTAGTGTCTTGTATTCTAGTTACTAGCAAGGTTGTGAATAGCGCTAGTTGGGCGGGCACCCGGCGTATAGCGTCTAGCCCGCCTAGGCGGTTCATTAAAAAAAATCCAAAAAACCTACTGAAAATTGTAGAAAAAGTCCATAAAACCCAAAAACATGCATAGTAGAGTGTCGGGGGGTGTGTGGGTGGGTGGGTGTGTGTGTGTGTGTGGGGGGGGGGGGGGGGGGGGGGGGGGGACTAGGCGGTCGCCTAGACTGCCTTTTAGAACGGTGCTTAGTAGAGCATGGTTTTATGAATGTGGTACCACACAAGATTTAACGTGGTTCGGAGATTTATCTTCTCCTATGTCCACGGCCACACAAGTTTTTATTATTATTTATAGAGTTAGAATTACAAGATATTGAATTCCTATTTATAACAAGAGACTACGACGACCATGGATTACATTATATTTACTGAACTACCCTAATAATTAATGTACGGGGGGAAATCATCCTAGTCATGTACAAACACCTGGATCAGTGAATTTGGGGCTGGATGTACAGTAGGGAATATGATCAAAGTTCCACAATCTCTAACACATGGAAGTTGCATAATAACTAATTCTTGCAATTCATTCAAACCCTCCCCTGTTGAACTTTCTGTTTTGCTCAAATTAATTTTGGTGTGTGTAAATATTTTCTTTTTGTTAACCACAGGTACTGGAAAAGAGAAGCCTGATTACTTGGCAACAGTGGATATTGATCCTAGCTCACCAACTTATTCAAGTGTCATCCACAGGCTTCCTGTGCCTTACATAGGTGATGAATTACATCATTCTGGTTGGAATTCCTGCAGTTCTTGCCATGGGGATCCATCTGCAGCTAGGCGTTACTTGATCTTGCCTTCATTATTGTAAGTGTCTTTTATGTGTTCTATTCTAAGATGTTACTTTATTGAATTAATAATCATGAATTACTAGTGGTTTAATTAAAAAAACATCTTTGTT
Source organism: Iris pallida (assembly GCA_029216955.1). Classification (NCBI taxonomy): domain Eukaryota; kingdom Viridiplantae; phylum Streptophyta; class Magnoliopsida; order Asparagales; family Iridaceae; genus Iris; species Iris pallida. Next base: position 13,433,594 of record JANAVB010028818.1, on the reverse strand, counting down.
GTATGGAACTAACTAGTTGACATATATAATAAGCTGGAAACAGTTTGCCACTTAGCATATGTTTTAGTGTGAGGGTTAGACTAACTAAAATGCATGGGGAATCCAAACTGATTATGTCCACCCTTTATGATGGACATTATAAATACATGTGGAAGCAACCATGTACATCAAAAGCTAACATGCTTTCAGAAACATCAGCCATTGGTTCTCTTACTGCGACATAGGTAAACAATTTCTTAAAGTATATGAACAACTTTGTGGATCAATGAGTTGGATGCATCTCTGAATCTCTATTCAGTAAATTATCATACATTTCTGGACACTTTTCTATTGATCTGGGAACTGGAATAACTGCATACATACAATTCACATTCTCTTGGGAAATATTATATTGCTTGAGCTCTACTGAGAACAAACAGAACTGCTAGCATTATGCCGTTATACATTTTAAACCAGCTTTACTTCGACAGTGAGAGTTTCTTCTATTTAAAGTGAAATAAAGGATCTCATAAGGTTAGAATTTGTATGACAAACACTTCGTATTCCTTCTGAATTTTGCCACATTAGGCATCCCTTCAAACTCCATATAAAGATAAGAAAAAGAAATATAAGATATATTTTTATCATATCAGCATAAAATAGAGTTGTAAATTCTTGATATTGTGGTAACATGTTGATACCTACCTGTGTGCTGCATGGGAAGTTTATGTTGTAATGTTTCTTGTCATAATATCATTTCCATTTTCAGTTTCAGTCATAATTTTCTTCGTGTTTTCTAACAAGGTATTTATTTATTATATTTATAAACTTTTTTCAGGTCAGGACGCATATATGTTGTCGACACTGCCACAGATACAAGAGCTCCATCTTTGCATAAAGTGGTTGAGCCTGCAGATATTTTGGAGAAGACTGGACTGGCTTATCCTCACACTTCTCATTGCCTTGCATCTGGTGAAATTATGGTGTCTTGCCTTGGAGACAAAGACGGGAATGCAGGTGGAAATGGGTTCCTCCTCCTCGACTCTGATTTCAAAGTGAAAGGAAGGTGATATTTTTCATCATTTATGGGTCTCAAGTCTCAATGCATGCAATTGATTTATAGGCATACTTCTTAATCTCGATTTGTTATTGTTTAACTTAATTGGAAGTGCCTATAATTTTATAAAATGTACTGGTGTGTTATTTTATTATAATGTTCGTAGAATTGTTGGATTTATCTCGTCTTTCTTGAAATATATATCTAGTTATTCTACCCTTAAATCAAAAGAGAGGGTTTTTTATATATATGAAATACTCTTAAATGACTACACATTGTTTGTTTTGTTTGTATATTATGTTACCCTTGCACCATAGTTGGAGATTATTATTTCTTGGGTTGTTATCTTCTGTGGTTTGATATATTTTCTGTAAACCAGGTGGGAAAAACCAGGTCACAGCCCACTTTTTGGTTATGATTTCTGGTACCAGCCTCGGCATAATACAATGATTAGTTCTTCCTGGGGAGCTCCTGCAGCATTCACAAAAGGCTTCAACCTTCAGCATGTTTCAGATGGGCTATATGGAAGACACTTGCATGTCTACAGTTGGCCTGATGGTGAACTTAAGCAGACACTGGATCTGGGCAACACGGGGCTGTTACCTTTAGAAGTGAGTAGTAGCAAGTTGAAAATCTGCATGTATTACGAAGTGTATTTTTGACAGCATTAAAATCGTCACTCTTCTCATTACAGACTAGGTTTCTCCATGACCCTTCGAAGGATACTGGCTATGTTGGGTGTGCTTTGACCAGCAACTTGGTTAGATTCTTCAAGACCTCAGATGGATCATGGAGCCATGAGGTACATCTCTTCTGCCAGCTGTTATCCCATTTCCTATCCACACACCCTTTTTTGTATGACCCTACATAAGTCACTTACTCAGAAGTCTAAGTTCCTTGAAACTTTCCTCAAAGAACTTGGAATGTTGCATAAAACTTGGGTTGAAGATATCATACAAGTCATGAAAGTTCGTCATTCTAATACTTCTATCTTCAACTAATAACTTGTATGAAGCTAGCTATTATGTTTTAGAGAGTTTAGGCTTGACTCACATGATGTGCTGTTCATCCTTTTGAGGTTTGTCTATAGTAAGAACTTTATACTTAAGTTTGAAAATTGTACTTATTTCTGAGAAGCAAATGTTTCAAACGCTCATGCATATGCAGATGCATTTCCTTTCTAAACTTAATTACCAAATAAAAAGATCTTTGCCCCAAAGGTTAACTTATATAGAAAACGCTTTCTTATTTATATATAAAAAATTGTCTTGACACTGGATGACAAACTGATCTTTTTGTAAATAAGTAGCAACTGAAATGTCTAGTTACTTTCAGTGCTAAGAATGACGGGCACATTCTATCATTAGGGACATGTAAAAGGTTATTTTATAGGGTTATCTTGGTGCTTTCTTTACATGGAGAGACCTTGCTCTCAACATGCCTTGTAAAATTTTAGTCCCACATCGGAAATGCACCATGAGTTATCTCAACATATATACTTGGTTGTGTTGTTGAGAGATGCACATGGGGTGGTGACCCTAAGGAGGGAACCATGTGGGTGATTTTACTAGGAGGTAAGAATAAGGCTCCAAGGATTAAGCATTAATGCTTTTGTCATTCTCTTGGATTAATTCCATTTGGAGCTAAGCCCCAAAGGGGCTTAGCGACTCGGACTCGGACTCATGGGCTCATGAGGCGTAATGTGGCATTTTGTTGGCGCACTTAGCCCGTCAGCAGTCATGCGGCTCATATGCGGCCTCATGCGGTCCATGCGGCCCATGCGGTCCATGCGGCTCATGCGGCACATACGGTCCATGCGGCTCATGTGGCTCATGCGGCTCATGCGGTCCATGCGGCTCATGCGGCCAGGCTGCTGCTGCTGCTGCCGCATGGAGGGCTCCGCCGACTGTGCAGACTACAAGTCAGTTATGGAAAGACTGATTCAATGCGATTAATTCAGATCCACTTTTTGTGGGATTTGAATTAATTTCGTTGCTATCTTTGTGGGATTTGAATTAATCTCGTTGCTATCTTTTTGGGATTTGATTCAATCTTTCCATAACTGAAGAGGCGGCTAGGGTTTCCACCCTCTCTCTATATATACTCTCTTTTGGCCTCCTTTGTAACTACTACGAAAATATAAGTCAGAAAAGGAGAAAGAGAGAGAGAGCTGCTGCCGCCATTGCAAGTCCATCCGAGGAGTCAGAACAGAGGTGACTTCGAGCGTTCCACAAGTTCTTCAAACTTGCTGGTTCCTGGAAGCAGATCGTGTGGGACGAATCTTGCTTTGAGCAACAGTGTTTTGACACCCCAGCAACTGTTCTCCATCTAATCTTTCTTTAGATTATTGTAACTCGTTCTGTCCCAATTGCAACACGTTTGCAAGGAAGAACGAGAGATCTTCTCTTCTCTATTTCCCTCCTCCATATTGTAATCGGGTTATTTGGTTTTTATATCATCGTAGATCTCTGTTGCATTTGTTTTACCATCTTTGATCAAGTCCCGGGACTAACATTATCTACACAATGTCGCCTTCTTGTTGGGGTAATATATTCTGTTTGGTCCTTATATATTTATGACTGCGGCAAATTTGGCCCATTCTCTGAACTCTGGAATTTATCTGGCTAAAGTAGTTGTGGATGGCAGAGTTGTGACAGCTTTTGATTTTCTTCGTAGGTTGCAATATCTGTGGAGGCATTGAAGGTGAAGAACTGGATACTCCCTGAGATGCCTGGGCTGATAACTGATTTTCTAATCTCTCTTGACGACCGCTACCTCTATTTTGTCAACTGGCTGCATGGTGATATAAGGCAGTACAACATTGAGGACCCCAGCAAGCCCGTATTGGCTGGACAGGTGTGGGTGGGAGGACTCCTTCAAAAGGGAAGCGATGTATTTTATATCACTGAAGATGGGAAGGAGTCCCAGTTTGACGTGCCAGCTATCAAGGTTTGCATCTTAATTCCCTATTTACCCTCCTTAGTATTATTGTGTTCAAGATCTATAGTTATAAGCATTGTTTCCAGAATGTTGAATTTGTCTCGAATTAAATATTTAATTGCTCCATTTTAGCAAGCAGAGTCTAGTCTAGACCTATTTCCATATTGTTTTTCAGTTGCAAATAGTTTGGTTTAGTGTTCTAGGCATTTGTCTAGATGTTCTTATCAATCTAATGTTGTTTTACATCCTTTCTTTATTTAAAAGTTGGGATGTAGAATCTCTCTCAGAAAAAAAAAAACAAGACAAAACAAATCCACTTTCTGTTTTACGTCAAGCAATACGCGATATAGCAGTAAAAGCAAGACGTGTAGGCGGATCGCCTCATCAAGTTTCTATTGAAATATGATCTACACAAGGAAAATCACTTGCCATTCGTTGGTTATTAAGGGCATCCTGGAAACGTCCGGGTCGAAATATGGCTTTCAAATTAAGTTCTGAATTAGTAGATGCTGCCAAAGGAAGTGGCGATGCCATAGGCAAAAAGGAAGAGACCCATAGAATGGCAGAGGCAAATAGAGCTTTTGCACATTTTCGTTAATCCATGAACAAGATCTATATAGACACAAAACCGTGGATCCATTAGGGGCTAAAGACAGTAAGACGATAAGTAGCTAGAAAGATGGTAACCGTCTTTTCACTCTTGGTTTAATGTGTCAGATGAATACAATTTCCTATAACCAACTGGACGTGGAGGATGTTCCTTTGTTGCATGAGTGTAAATTATATAGCCAAAAAGTCGGTCAACCTACCCGTTTAGGTTTCATTACATGGCACCCTCTTGCTCATCTTGAATAGGAATTTGAACCGAAGTAGAGGGTTGAAGTTACTAACTGCTAATCATTCTGTTGAGCTTTCTTGTTCTTGTGCTCCATAAACAAGTCCATTCTAACGTGAGAAGGCTTGAATGGTGATTGTAGTAAGTAAAAAAACAAGATTGCACTTAAGTTTTGTGATTAAAGTTGTACCCATAGTCGGAAGAACTAACAGAACAAACACGTCTCCTAAAAATTTAACAGCAATATTGCCAACATAACATTGGGATAACTACTAACAAAGGGTCCTCGAAAGTCCGTGCTATAAACTGCAATACAATCACCTAAAAATCATCACTACATCTGAAGAGCTGCAAATGGGTAACTAAATAACCAGTGAGCAATGAAGGCTACACTGATAAATGGCTATTAACAAGGAATAGAACCGAATGCCTGAGGAGCAGCCCTGCAATGCTATAAGTGCAATACCCTCATGCTTCATACTTGTCAGAAATAGCTCATCAATTGAGAGTAATCCAAAGAGCTCTAGAATTGGCACATTATATATGTCATCTCCTCCTTGTCAGCCACGACGAGATGGAACCGAATAGACAAACATGTCATAATTAGTGAAATGACTCATGCCCATGCAACATACTTAGATAATATGCAGTAGAGATTAATCACTGAATGATCAATAGACATTTCACATACCCACATATGAAAAGGAAACATGTTACTAAAATTATTGTTTAATTGTCCAAAGGGATTTCAGTAAAATGCACAGAACGTGGCCCTTCTTAGGAACTGTCCTACATTCCACCATCATGATGAAGTGATGTAAGGAATCTATCCAGAGTTAAATGCCCCTTTACCTCCTTCCTTTAATGTCTTTATACCAGATAAAATTTTCAATCAAGTAGACCGGCAAAGTGCATGCAAAGTAAGAATACTTTTTCTTCGTAAAATATAGCAAGATTGCAAGGAAAATCAGTCTAAGAGGTACAGGTATAGAACTTTAGGTCACTAGATATCAGAATTCTGTTCTTAATAGAAAATTCCAGTTTCACGAGTTGTGGTTCATGTTTGTATTTGAATGTCCATAAAGAAACATATAGTAACTTGAAACCTCTGTAGAAAAAAAAACATTTTGCACCTAACCAACCAACCTCACTCCTCGATGGATGCATCATCCGTCTATGCAGCCATCGGTCCGATTGCCTAAAAGAATAAAGTTCGCTAGCTGTTGCTGAACTCAACCCTCGGTTAGAAGCCGGTGTTGCAAAAGTTGAAGACAGGTGATTAGTTGCCTAGTCAATGGATATATACCTCTGTTTACTGGTATTTAGGTTTAAACTCATGTTTCTTGAGCCAGTTACCTGAAGCATGTTAGAAAATTTATGAATATATATACTTCAACCCTCACCACTGCTCCAAAGAGTTGGTGCCATGGCAGGAAAGCGCATTATGGTCAAACAACACAAGTTCACATGGAGTCTTGTGCATATTTTTGGTGGATTAAATAGGTACTGCACTTAACCCACTTGTTAGGAATTCAGCCTGCAGATAAGTGTGGAGCTATATAGTTGATTTTCTTAAAATAAGAACAATCTTGAATGATTTGGGAAGATCACAATATATACTATTGAAAATTTTGAAGGTACTGTTTAAGCAACATTCAAGGCATAACAACTTCAAATTTAAGCGTGAAAATTGAAACCTATTCTTAGTTTTTCCGTACATGTTACTAAGCGGCCTCTGAGCTTGTGTTGCTTCAAACACTTGTGTTTGTATCTCCAGGGTAACCGGCTGAGAGGAGGGCCACAGATGATCCAGTTAAGTTTGGACGGGAAGAGGCTGTATGTGACCAACTCCCTCTTCAGTGTATGGGACCAGCAGTTCTACCCTGACCTGTTACAGAAAGGTTCCCACATGTTGCAAATTGATGTCGACACGGAGCGGGGAGGACTATCGGTGAACCCAGACTTCTTTGTGGACTTTGGTACCGAGCCAGAAGGGCCGTCTCTTGCACACGAGATGAGGTATCCAGGTGGAGACTGCACTTCTGACATATGGATATAGTAGCGATATAATTGCTTCCATTCTAGGCAAGTGGATTAAGCATTGTGCTGGTGTAGGGAAGGTGGTAATAAGAGGCTGTAGCTTAAAGTTGTTAGTTCTTGTATTGATGCCTCATGTACCAGTGTTATCTGTGAAGATAATGAAAGAACACTGTTATGTTTAAGTTGAGAAACTGTAGGGAGTTAAATTATGTTGAATGCATGACTTCGAAAAGTGGTCACCGACTAATCACAAGACGTGTCCCTCGTAATTTCCCTCCTATTATGAGATACAGTTGTTCCCATTATCAACCTATTTTTCCTTCCAATCGCATTAGGCATTGATTTCATCGTACTAGTGGGCCGAAGTAGCCGTCTCTCTCTGACTACGAGCTTCACCATGAGCTTTACCTTATGGGCATCTCTTAAGGGTAATGTTGTTATGCACCTAAGTTCACAACATGCTTACTCAAGCCATGGAGCTCACATAGCAACCCAGGAACCATTCCACGCCGTCCGTTGCAGTCGTCATATCACACGTTATATGAAAACGTGTCACAATAGAGATGCTTTCCTAGAGAGTATACGGTTTCTCTCCATAGAAATGCCATGCAAATCCTAGCCCAATCGCCTTATTTGCCTAACTGGTCCCCTCATCTTCCCACAAGCAACTACTAAAATAGACCCAGGTCAAAGAAAGTGGAACTTCTATCTCGTTCAAATTATGCGTGAATCAACTACCTCGTTCTGACTTTTCAAGGCAACTATTAAATACTCCTATTATTATATCGTTGTTCGTAAGATGCACTC
>JANAVB010028818.1:13344152-13425923 GCA_029216955.1 Iris pallida | reverse complement strand
CACAACATGGAGATGCACAAAAAGGATGTAAAGAGTTTCGAAATCTGTCACAATAAAACCCTAAGCATTAACGAACTCAACATAGAATGGCAATGGCACGTACCTTCTGAAATTGAAATCCAATGGTTTCTGAGATTTTTACTGCAGTTATCATGGCATTCTATAGCCCCTAATAGAGCTGAATGGAAGAAAAGGATTCAAACTGTAGACTCCAAAAATCTGGGATAAAGGCTTTGTTCTTGTTATTCTTTGTAGCTGACTGCAAGGATTTCTAACAGTTCCTTTAATCTTTCTTTCTTTTCCCCTCCTAGCAAAAAACATATACTTGATGCAACGTTATCTGACAGGTCTAGGAATTGCTTCGTGTTTTCTAACATTTTATAGCAACAAAAGACTAAGGCAGCTGACTGCAAGATTTTCCTAGCTTTTTCTTTTCTCACTTAATTTTTTGTCCAGAAAACCAGGCCATAAGCCATTATTGGCTCAAGGATTCTATAAACAAACAAAATAATCCAACCAACAAAAAACAGTTGTTTCCTCTTTGTTCTTATTGCAGAAAATCTAGGGGATTTGAATATTTAATTTATATTCTATCTTATTAGTGCTGATGTATGGTTTGTTCCCTACTTGAATAAGTATAAAGGGAAGGAGGAGGAGGAGGAGGAGGAAGGGGGTGAGGGTAGGGGTGGGGGTTGGCTTGCTTTTCTTTTTCACACTCTTTGCTTTCTCTTTTGTCTTTATAGTTTAACTCTATGACACACATATAAAAGAAGATAGTAAAGTCTACAGCGTGTGGAGATGTATGTTTAATGGACAAATTAAGGGTCTAATTCGTCTGAATCCATCCAAACATCCGAAAATTCATGATGGATTATGTTAAGCTGTCCCATCGGTTCAACAGTATAATAAGACCTGATTCGGTGTGGTTGTATATTTGAAAGATTTAGCACATGTTCAACTGTAGCAGACCACCAACCTTTGAAAACTATTTCTCTTCCGTCTTTTAATTCAATTTATAATGAATCCATAAGTCTTATCCCTTTAAAGAGAGGTCTTAAATTAGTAGAACAATTTTCGATAACACTCACAGGAATTTCATAATTAACATATTAGGAACAATTTTAAGTTTTTTAACCATGTTTGAGTTCCAATATCAATATATAGGAAGAAAAACATATTTGATTTCCGAACATATGGAAGTAATTATGAAACTGTCACCAACTGCCTTTACTTACCCTTTTTAATACTCTCCTTATTTGAATCATTCCAAACTTTCAAGTTTTATAGTATTTCCTTTGTTTTTTTAAATCAGAGGAATAAAGAATGAAAAAGGGGGGAAAAATAAAAAAGAAAGCAAAAGGAAAGAAGTATGGCATACATGTAGTGGCTTATTACAATTTGGGTATAGGTTGGTGATTTGAGTTAATGAGGTTGATAGTTCCTTCCATAGTTTTGTGATCTTGTATATTTTCCATAGTTAGTGCTGATGTATGGTTTGAGACTCAGTTTCCAATCCCCAACTCTCATATTGAGATATAAAACCCGTATCAGTGACTGGATATCAAAAAGAAAAAAAAGCAGAAGGTGTAGATATTCTTCAAGTCACAAACCATATGAGAGTTGGGATTGGAAACTGAGTCTCAAACCATACATCAGCACTAACTATGGAAAATATACGAGATCACAAAACTATGGAAGGAACTATCAACCTCATTAACTCAAATCACCAACCTATACCCAAATTGTAATAAGCAACTACATGTATGCCATACTTCTTTCCTTTTGCTTTCTCTTTTTATTTTCCCCCTTTTTTCATTCTTTATTCCAATGATTTAAAAAAACAAAGGAAAATACTATAAAACTTGAAAGTTTGGAAACTCAAATAAGGAGAGTATTAAAAGGGTAAGTAAAGGCAGTTGGTGACAGTTTCATAATTACTTCCATATGTTTGGAAATCAAATATTTTTTTCTCCCTATATATTGATATTGGAACTCAAACATGGTTAAAAAAACTTAAAATTGTTCCTAATATGTTAATTATGAAATTCATGTGAGTGCTATCGAAAATTGTTCTACTAATTTAAGACCTCTCTTTAAAGGGATAAGACTTATGGATTCATTATAAATTGAATTAAAAGACAGAAGAGAAATAGTTTTCAAAGGTTGGTGGTCTGCTACAGTTGAACATGTGCTAAATCTTTCAAATATACAACCACGCCAATCAGGTCTTATTATACTGTTGAACCGATGGGACAGCTTAACATAATCCATCATGAATTTTCGGATATTTGGATGGATTCAGACGAATTAGACCCTTAATCTGTCCATTAAACATACATCTCCACACATCTGTAGACTTTACTATCTTCTTTTATATGTGTCATGGAGTTAAACTATAAAGACAAAAGAGAAAGCAAAGTGTGTGAAAAAGAAAATCAAGCCAACCCCCACCCCTACCCCCCTTCCCTCCTCCTCCTCCTCCTTCCCTCCTCCTCCTCCTTCCCTTTATACTTATTCAAGTAGGGAACAAACCATACATCAGCACTAATAAGATAGAATATAAATTAAATATTCAAATCCCCTAGATTCTCTGCAATAAGAATAAAGAGGAAACAACTGTTTTTTGTTGGTTGGATTATTTTATTTGTTTATAGAATCCTTGAGCCAATAATGGCTTATGGCCTGTGTTTTCTGGAAAAAAAATTAAGTGAGAAAAGAAAAAGCCAGGAAAAATCTTGTAGTCAGCTGCCTTAGTCTTTTGTTGGCTATAAAATGTTAGAAAACACGAAGCAATTCCTAGACCTGTCAGATAGCGTTGCATCAAGTATATGTTTTTTGCTAGGAGGGGAGAAAAGAAAGGTTAAAGGAACTGTTAGAAATCCTTGTAGTCAGCTACAAACAAGAACAAAGCCTTTATCCCAGATTTTTGGAGTCTGCAGTTTGAATCCTTTTCTTCCATTCAGCTCTGTTAGGGGCTATAGAATGCCATGATAACTGCAGTAAAATCTCAGAAACCATTAGATTTCAATTTCAGAAGGTACGTGCCATTGCCATTCTATGTTGAGTTTGTTAATGCTTAGGGTTTTATTGTGACAGATATTCGAAACTCTTTACATCCTTTTTGTGCATCTCCATGTTGTGTTTTTGATCACTTTCTCCATTGTTCCAAGTGTTCATGCATCTATTCATAACTTGATATATTCTATACCAAGGTCTCGTATGCCTGAAGGTGTAGATATTCTTCAAGTCACAGTGATGCCCCTTTACAAATCTTGCTTTTAATCACTATATGCTTTTTGGCAAAGAAGTTCCATATCCTACCTTTTAGACTAGTGCTAAATATTTGTTACTGACTTCCGATATTAGAGGACTTTGATTTACTTTGTTTTGATCACTAATCTCCCTTGTGGCTTTCATGCATGTGTTCAGAGAATATTCTTCATCCAAATATGTAACTAGGATTAATGATTGCATCTTTAAGTATAGAACAAAGGGCACAATAACTCGAGTACAATGTTGACACGCACTATGTTTGGTTTAGAGACTGTATTTGTATTGGATGTCATTTTTGCTCTGGTATCATTTATAGGCAGGGTCGGTAAGGAGTTGGAGTTTCACAGGGGAGTTTTGGACTGCTATATATATAGGTGTTTTAAGTGGTTAATAGCTACTGAGAAAGATTATTTTTTTAGTATTAACGGTTAAAGAATGTATCATTAGATACATAATATGATGTCCAAGCTCTATTCTTGTTCAGTAATGAATATTATCCAATTGAAAGGATCTCTTAGTTTAATCCAGATACTCAACATGTTATTCAGTACGACCTATGTCACCATGTGGTAAGTTATGATAAAATTTCTGGAAAGTAGCTGAGTGTCCAGGTGGTGTTTGGTACATATTCCATGTTGAGTGTCTATGTGGTAAATTATGGTACATACCCTATATTTGACTGATGAATCTGTGCAGGTACAAAACACATACCTGAGAGCTGTATTATGCTCTATATTCCCAATTGGGAGCTTTCTTCGTCTTGAGGCCCCAAGCTATCTAGTTTACATATGGAAGCTTTCTTCGTCTCGAGGCCCCAAGCTTTTCTCAAAACTGGTAGCGTATTGAATATAGGCAATTATATGAAAATAACACAGATTTATTACCTATTTCTTATAAACTATGCATTTGTTCAAATTATATATTATCTTTTTGTTGTACTCATTTGTATCTTGATCGATGCAATCTTTTAGATTTATTTCTAGTTAATTCTTTTTCTCAGGTCTCATATGTTTTGTTCTTGTATGTACCAACATTAATAAACCTGCGACCATTTTCTCAGGTCTCATATGCATTGCCTATTGGTGCAACATATTATATTACAAGTTTACTGTCGCTGTTTTCTTTTCTTTAGCAAATGCTTATATTTCAAATATATCAAGTATTCACCGGACGGTCCAGACCTCATCATCATTCAGTCCTCCTACGAATGATAACCCTTAAATATTAAGATCATGTTTTCTAGCCAGATACTAACAATTCAAAGAGAGGTGGAAAATATAGTTCTTTCATAGTTGCTTTTTTTCCTAAGCAGATAATGGTTCGTTGTCGAGGTGGACGAACGGGCAGAGTTACACGAGGTGGACAAAATGGTATAAAAGTATGAATTTCATAGTTCTTTTGTTATTGATTTCAGATTTCTTTTCTCTAAGCATAATATTTTTTTCCAGACGAATGCACATCTCCATATCGTAACACAGAGCCTACAAATATACATTCGCAGCCACAACAAAGGATAGACCCTGAGCCAAGCAATTATGAAAATAGAAGAGCTGAAGATCAACTAATCCAAGTTCCATTGTTGCCAAACAGAGAACCTCAGCCAATACACAGCCCTCATTCTAGTACTCCTAGTACTGCCGGTATTTATAATAAAGTGCTTTTGAACTTTATATATGTGTGTTTTAATATGCTAATTTATGTAATGTATTGATCTTTACAGCATCCTGCAATAACATCCGAAAGGCTGTAAGAGGAAAATACAAATGTTTGAATTTAGATTTAAAAACCAAATCTGGAAAATTAGAAATTATTATGCCAGATGATATTCAAAGAGCGGTTGGAAACAATTCAAGAGATGTAGTTAATTTTTGTGGGTATATAGTTAGAAGTTTGGCCCCTTTGTTTATGGAAAAAGAGGGAAAATTGGTGGATGCCAAGTGGGTGGATATTGTAAGTGTTGTAGGGGAACAAATGTGGATCCAAGTGAAGGTAACATATTGTTTATATATATATATTTTCATTAATGTTCTAGAAATATAAATAAGTGAATTTTTCTATTTTTTGCCCTTTTATTAGGAGAAGTTCACAGTTGCAGAATGCAAGCAACACAGATTTCAAGCTTTTGTTATAGCTATGCAACGTTTGTATAGAATTTGGAAGCATAGACTATATGAGCATTATAACAGGTTTCAGACAGATGAGGAAAGGCTAGAAAATGCTCCTAAGGATGTAAAGGGTGAAGATTGGAAGCTTTTGATAGAGTATTTCGGCTCAGATAATTTCCAGGTATGTATTGGAATGTTTACTTTTTTAAAAGGCATATTTTTGTTCATTAATAATACATGCTTGGAACTATTAATTGTTGTTTAAAAATTGACTTGCTGTTTGAAGTGGTTTTGTATTGCCCTTTACTTATCGTTAATACACCATTAATTGTTTGCAGAAAATTAGTCAAAGAAATGCAACAAACAGAGCGAAGCTTGTGCCCAAACATACTTGTGGTACAAGATCTTTTGCTGAAGTGGAGGAGTCAATGGTAAATATATTTGTCCTTTTTGTCAAGTTTTTAGTCATTTTATCTTGTTAAACTTTTAAATGTCTCGGGTTGCGGCAGAGAGATCCGATCTCTGGTGAGAAGCCACCACCGGATGAGATTTGGCTTAAACAACATACCAAGAAAGATAAAGAAGGAGAATTACAGTGGTCTGATCCGATATCCAAAGAAGTTCTTGTACGTACACCCATATATTATCTTAATATTGTTTTATATGTGAACTTCGAGTTAAACATTCTTAGTGACTGATTGTAATTCATATGTAGGAAAAACTTCATGATCTTGTCATTCAGCAAGAAGAAGCTGAACCTTAATCTCAACTAACACATGATGAGATGTTGCTACAAGTTCTTGGCCAGAAGTTTGGTTATTTTCGGGGTAAAAAAGTCGAAAAAAGACCACCAACAAAATGGATAAGATATCTAGATAACATGCAAGAAGAAGTACAAAGGGCTATTGATTCGGCTAGAGAATCCATGATTGAAAGTGTGAAGGTCGATGTGATGAAGAATTTGCAAAAAGAAATGAGAGAAAATGTTAGTGATGAACTGAGAGCTGAAATTAGAAAAACTGTGGAAGACGAACTTAGGAATGATCTTATGACGCAGATTCAAAATCAATTTAATGCCATGTTCCAAGCACGAATGGCTGTGTTTTTATGCTCTTCATCACAGTCTGCAGATATTTCAGTGCCTACGAATACAAGAGCTACAAATTCCGGTAAGTGTTCGAAATCAAGATACCTTATTTTCCATGTCTTGTTTAAATATAGAACACGAAGTTACTTGGTTTGAATTTGTGTCATATCTGACACTGGTTGATGTAGAATTTATTGTACTCTAGGGTCTTTGTGTTGGTACATACTTAATATTTGCTTGTGGTCTTTGCAATAATGTTTGCCCATGATTCTTGCTTTTGGTGAGGATAATGCTTTCATGGACTGATGGAATTGGTAGGAAAAAAAATATCATACCTTGATATGATGGACTTGGTATACTAGAATTGATATGATGGATTGAACTTCACAGATACTTTTTTTTCCTTCTTTAATGTTTAGTTTATTTCTAGTTTGCCATGTTCAGTTGTCATTCATTTTTTGCCATGAAATCATCACACAGTAAAATAAAGATTTGAAGTTTAATTTTCAAAAATTTCTTAGAATGGTAATGAGACTTGGTTTTATGGACTAGAGTTTAATAGTATGGTTTACCACCACATACATTTTACATGAACCCTCTTGCCACTTGTTACAAGAATCTTGATTAACTCACTTGCTAGTTCTTTCTTGATTTGTAATTAGAACATCATGTTTGATTGGTAGTTAGAACTTACATAATTATAGGTTTGGAACAACTTGTGTTACTTGTAGTTTGATATATCATGTGTTACTAGTAGCTTTGCAGAACTTGCATGATTGTAGCTCGGTACATCTTATCTGACTTGTATTTTATAGACACATTTTTTCTTGTATATATTTGTATAATATTCTAATAATGGTTTCTTTATTAATTTATGCAGGTAATTAAAGATTGATCATCATGCCAGGGGCCACATATGCAATCATCTGTTTATATATATAGGTACTCTATGTTTTATGTATCAACTAGTTTGGATACTTTTGTTTATGTTAAAAGTACTGAATATTACTCATGTTATAGAAGATTGATATAATTGCTTTTCATGCTGTTGTTGTTGTCTTTAAGAATTTGTGAAGAATAGTTCTGTTTTACGAGTGTTTTATCAAAATTGTGTGTTTTTGTGTTTCAACGGTACACTTAATGACAATAATAAAAATAATACTCACTTGTGATGATATTGTTTTGTCACCAAAAATATAAAGTATACACTACGGTGACAACATTAACCTTCACTAAACACAAAATAAGTTTAGTGACAACAATAGAAGTGTTATTGTATGTGTTCACAGTGACTGTATGTACTTGTCACTAAACATGTATGTACACACTACAGTGACGACATTTACTTGTTACTAACATATATGTTTACAGTGACAATTAAAAAAGCGTAACTCTAAGTGTTTATTGTGACAATAACAACCTTGTTACTAAACATATAAGTTTACAGTCACAACAATATTATCGTTACTGAAATTATTTTGTGATGTCATACGCCATTACAAAAATATTTCTTTATTTTTTGGCTAAAAAATATATATTTATTTTTAGTTAGAATAAGATGCAGTTTGTGACAATGCCATGCGTCACTTATATCATTTATAGTGATGAGCTTTGTTGTCACCGAAAATATACGATCAATGACGGCATGTGCTTGTTACAGTTGAAAACTTTCTGTGACGTCATATTTTAGTTGTCACTTTTTCTTTTAGCTACGGAGGTATATGCAACGAAACTTAGTCGTCATTGTATTTGTCACAGAAAATATATTGTGACGAGTTTCACAACTTCTGTGACAACTTTTTATGTCACATAAATTATGTTTTCTTGTAGTGGTATTGTGGAGGAGATGAGTTTTTGTGAAGGATGGAGAGATGTGCAATGGAGGAGATGATGTATGGAGGCTATGGGGGGAGAAGTGGTGCCAAAAATATGGAGAGAGAAGGGGGTGGTCGGCTATGGAGGTGGAAAGAAAGGAGGAATTAAGTTTGGGTTAGGGTTTAGCTAAGTTGATGTATATATATGGGCTTTATTGGGTCGCATGTATGAAAATGAATGGGAATCCTTTTCCTATGGGGTGTTAGGCCATGGGGGGTTGCTTGGCCGAAATCTATGGTGGGGGTCCACTATGGCATGATTTGGTTGTTTGGTGAGTTGGCTAATTGATTGTATTAAGGATTTAAGAAGGTCTTTCCTAATATAGAGCTAATTAATTCTATCTATAAAATACAATCCAAAATCTGAATTAAATACAAATATATGTACTTATTAATATTTATTGATGCCCAACATGCCTACATAGGGTTGGGTTTGGCTTGGAAGAGGTTTGGGAAGGTTTGGTGCAACCGGGTATCCTAAAAAGTCATAAAAGCTTTCTTAACTAATTAATTAAATAAAAATATAACTTATACCATAATTTGAATGGTTAACATACAAGAGATTACAATATGACCATGGCATTCCTAACATGGCTAGCATGCTAGTTAAAGCACCCAACTACGCTAGGCATGCCAAATTTTTTAGTTGTCTTGCATATTCAAACTAAACCATAGCTATAGTCCTTTTATATAATATAAATAAGATAAAAATAAATTAGAATTAAATAAAATCCAAAAATAATTTAAATATTCCTTTAAATTATGAGAGGTTTTACACGGCTAGAAGGACTGCGATCCAAGCCGCATGAAACTTATGTGGCTCAATCCATGCGCGCTTCATACGGCCAAGGGTGACTGCAACATGAGCCACATAGCTTTATGCAGCCCAGAATATAGAATCAATGCAGTTCAAAAAGTCCCCAAGCTATATGCAGACTAAAGGAGACTACGACCTAAGTCGCATGAGTCTTATGCGGCCCAGCATGGCCGAACACTAAAAGACATATGCGGCTTAAAATGACTCAAGCAAATTAATCCTTTCCTGCGATAGGACACATGGCAGGCTGACCAAGTCTAAACCACCCAGATTTGCTGCAAAGAAATCTCAACAAGTCACCAGCTGGCGGCTAAAGAGCGGGTCTTTGTGTGCTGTTGTAGCCATGTGGTCACGTGGCCATCTATACAGCTTAAGATATATATCACTATAAATAGCAGGGTACCACACCCATGTAAAAGGTTGGCAACCTACGAAGGGCAATTTCTTCAAGAATAAGGATCGTGTCAGATAGTCCAAGGAGTAAGGCAGAGTTGCTACACTTTTCCGAGCCTCTATCGTTACCCCCCCCCCATAATCAAAAACTAAACAATTGTACTTAGATTGTTTCCTAGGATTTCTTTCTAGGCTTTCTCTTGTACGAGCGAGTTTGCAATCAAGTTCAATTCCTCTATAATTCTTGTTCTTGATATTTAATAGCAAATATCAACATCAGCCAAAGCAACATCAGGCTGCTTGCCTTCCACGGTCCTAGCTGGACCCAAAGCAGATTCAATAATGGACGTCTCGATGGGCCGATCAAAGACTTCTTCAGTAACTGATGCAGGTTTACTAGGAGAACCAAGGGCAGCTTCCTGTCTAGCCCCGGTATCTGGAGCAACCTCCGTGCTTTGTTCCCTTTTCTTGTCTACAAGGAAATATACGACGGAAGTCAGCCTCACAAGTTGCACGCAAAATTGAAGTTGGAATATCTCATCCAAAAAAGTACAAGAATGACATACCCAGAGGAGGGTGAGCTAATTGGACTTGATTTTCATTCAAATCTTTCATCATAGCTCCTATCTCAGACATATCCCCCAAAAAGATGTCATAGGAGGGACTGGCTTTCTGACCGCCATCATGGTCTGGGCCTTCGACCTGATCATCCCTTTGCACAAACATTACAACTGAAGAAGACCCACCTTCATCCACTGGTTGAGGACGAGCAGGGGACACCGTTGTTATGTCCACCTCTTCAGACGAAGAACCACCTGCCTCGGCCATGACTTCAACATCCTGTGCAAAGGACAAACGCAACGGTGAGAGAGCGTTATTTGTAGATAGCACGGATACTGGTTCTACCAAAATGGCTATGGAATCCAGAAAGGAGCTACCTCTGAGATAATAACGACTTGTGATGCCGTTTCACTCCTCTGAATCCGACGAGAATATTTTCTGGGAGGAGACGAGCCGACGCACACATTCGTGACCTTCTTTCTCCCTCTAGAGACAACAATATTCTTCCTTTTGGACCGTTGAACCAGCTCAGTGGAAGCTTTCCTCTTGTGAGGAGTATCAGGAAGAGGATCTTCAATATCCTCTCTCTGAGGTACTGTAACAACCGGCTCCTCAAGAGCGACTCTCTGCCGTGGCGTTGCAGTCGGGTCAGCTGAGGGTGCGGCACCTTTTTTTCTGTGACCCCCCCCCCCCCATTGCGCGCACTCGTCCTATATCGACAAGATTGGGGGCAAGCCTAGTCCCTGATATTAAACTCTGCTCACGGTCATACCGAGGATGAAGGGTATTGACCTGACTATAGAACTTGGCAACAGCAAAGAGCATATGGATTTCAGGCTTGACTTCTGGCAAGGTAAAAATTGTTCCCGTATATCTGGCGTTGTAGTAACCCTATGAACGTGCCCCGTCAATCAAGCTTCCTATCGACTGTAGATGAGGGCTGGAGTTGCCCAAAAGAAGCTGGCTGTAGCCGAATTACCGTACAAAGCAACTCGGCAGATAAGGTTCCCAGAAAGTATAGTTCCTATTCCTGAGCACCAGATAGGAAGGCCTGATGGACTGGAGCCAACAGAACGCCCCAGTAGAAAGGCTAGTAGTGAGTGCTCCCTCATCTACTAAAGTGTCTCCTGTACGACTACTACTAGACGGAGGTGACACTCTGAAAAACTCATAATTCTATAGGAAACTCAAAGCCCTCCTGCAAACAGGCACCCCTGTGACGGTCCAGGCTGCATCTTTGAATCTTCGAAGAAAGGCATCTCCCCCCAAAGAGTCTGCCATCAGCCCGACATTCATTAATCTGGGACAGTACAGTACCAGCCATCCCATCAGGTAATTAAAGGGAAATTCAGTCCTAATAAAGTCCTTTCTACCATCAGACGTCACCGTGTTAACAACAAAGTGTCGTAAGCCTCGTTGGATGGCGTAGACCATCGCAAGAAGCAGGGCAAGCTGGTATCCAAACTCTAGCTTTACAGCCAGAAGTATCATACCCCGGCTTATCCTTTCAATAGACCCTGAACCACCAGGGACGACACAATCGCGGAGCCATGTCATCAGAAAGGCGGCTAGTACAGCCTTTTCTAACAACTTAAACAACCTTCCTGAAGAAATGATAAATCAGGAAGTTTCCCTCGGGATCATCACTATCTTTCGTGTCTACTGCCCTGTGATCTGTCATCAGTTTCTCTATCTCAGATTTCGTCGAGGGCTTGCGAGTTAAGAAAAAGACTGGGCCGTCTCCTTCTTCTCTAATGAAGATGTAGTTGGTCCAAACTCTCGTATGGGGAAGGGACCCCTCAGTATTACCCTTCTTTGTGACCCGGTGACAAATAAAGAGGTGACAGAGTAACTCTTTGTACACCTCCATCATCTCGCAGTTCTCTCCCTCCAAATCCAAGAGCTCCTAATCACAGGGGACGTATTCTTCGTATGGCTCGGTCCCTCAGGGATGTTTTAATATCGCCTGCATCTCGTGAAGAGCTAGACCCATCTCTCCACCCGGAGTGAAGAAGGTACATGTGTGATAGTTGAACAACTCCACCAATGAGATAAACATAGGTCAATTAACCTTTACGCCATATTAGGTGGCTCTAATTGTATAAAAAAGGTCGGTAGCTTTTAGGGTGGCCTCGTAAGTCGAAAGCACCCATTCAGTAAGGTCGCTCCAGAATGGGACAGAGTATCTCCAACCTTCCATCTGCAGCTTCCCTCCCGGATACGACTCCTTCTTTGACAGCATCAGGTTGGAGAAAGTCTCAGCAGCATAAGGGTGAAGATCAGTCGGGACATTGTTTATTATGGCCCCAGGATGCAGCCCCCTCATGGAGTAGGACGTGAAGCCCTTGACACACTTAAAAGTGGCCTTCTTCTGGTCACTGGAGTTATATTGTATCTTTCTAAAGACGACCCCATACAGTTCAGGGGTCAGGTCCTATTATATTTTCCTCCGCACAGCTAGATCAGTAAACGCCGATAGAGGGTATTGGCGCTTCATCGATGGTAACCATATCCTTTGGTTATTTAACCTGACCACCAGAGGGTCTTCTAGACATATTGTCTCTTCGTTCTCAAATCCCAGGCTGTCACCAAATAAGAAGTACGGTCTCTTGAAGCTCCACGCCCCTCCGAGCATGAACTTCTCATCGTTCATCATCTGCTTCAAAAACATTTTGTTCTGTTCAAGCATAGCGATCATCCGCACTGAAGGCTGGTCATGGCTGATCTTCACTTGGGTATTTCTGACCATTGCGGTGATGAGGCTTAAATCTAGAGCATGGCGGGCAGAGCAGAGAGGAATCCCACCAAGAGTCGGGACAACCATGTCAACTGCAAAGACAGAAGAAAAAGTCAGACTTAGAATCTACAGAAAAAGAGCTAAGTGCTGGAGAAATTCTATACGCTTAGATATTATGCGCCCAAAGGGCCTGTGGGCGCTTAAGCATCTTCAAAGCACGTGTTCTGTGTGGGTGCATGACACAACAAAGTGTGTGGGCGCATGACACAACAAAATGTATAGACGCATGACATAACAAAGTGTGTGGGCGCATGCATCTGTGGGCGCGTAATAATGCTCACAAAAGAAGCGTATTTTCTTTGGGCGCATATCGATGGTTGTGCGCCCAAGCAGAGAAAAGTTCAAGCGTCATAAATTAACGCTCGAGACTTCATTTTTTGAGATGTTGCCTCACCCAGGATGGGGTCTTGAACCAGATGAGACGCTGCCGAAGGAGGAGAACTAGCTGCTGCAGCCTTCTTGCCCTTTGCAGACTTCTTGGGAGTCGAAGCAGCCTTGGGAGAAATGATTGCATGAAAGAGAGTAAAAGAAAAAACTCTTTAAAATTTTTGAAGAAAAAGAAGAGAGAATAAACTTTCTCTCTCCTCAAGGCATATTTATAGACATGAACGAGGAGTTATGCACCTACATGGCCTATGCGCCCATACGATCTATGCGCCCATATGGTCTATACGCCTACGCGGAGACTCGGTCTTTTGCAGATTATACGCCTGCTATTTGCTGATGCGGACTACACAGAGACATCGCATAAAGAGCGAACCTTTTTAAAATCTGTTCCAAAACGAGTCTATCGCTTCAGATTTCTACGAAAGATCTCAACAGCCATATTTCGACAGCCTGGCAAACATCTATGCGCCCAAAGGAGTCATACCCATCATGCGCCCATGAAGCTACTGAAGACAGTTTTTCCCATGCTTCTTTCAAAGTATTCCGACACTCGTTCGAGTCTCAAAAACTTTGAAGGGGATCTTGTAGAAGCATGAAAAATACAAGACTATGTACCCCACATGAAGAATAATACTATGTGCCCACATAACTAAAGGTGGGCTATGCGCCTACATAACCAGAGGGAGGCTATGTTCCCATATGATCGAAAAGGGGCTATGCGCCCACATTGTTTTTATGCAGATCAAACATGAACCCAAGTATGAGCACATAAACTTGCTCCTAAGGCAACAGATCCCTACGACTCGGTCAACATCGACGACCAGTCATGCACCGAAGCATGCGGCCATGTCAGTCTCCACGGGCAATCGTTCACCGAAGCATGAGGCCACGTCAACATCACGATCAACCTACGATTATGCCACCTTCATGCGCCTACACCTTATGCGTCCAAAGGAAGTCTATTAGCCCATATGGAAAATTAGTGTATTTTCCTCTGTGGGCGCATACTAGTCGTTTTAGTACAAAACGACTATAAATACGGGTCTCATACCTCTTCAAAAACACACAGAACGGAGAGCATTTCAAGAGCCAAATTGCTGCCCTTCTTGCCAGTGAGCCGAGAGTTAGTAATTTTCTTAGATTTTCTTCCACTTTTGTAAATCGGAGTGTCAACGGAGTAAAGGAGCAACTGCCGCTCGATCTCCATCGTCCCATTCCCCAAAATTTTTTTTTACTCGGAGATCCTCAGTGCAGGATCTCTCAGGCGTACTCGATTTGTGGTGCCTTGCGCCAATAAGAAAAGACAACGTTTCTTCTTCTTTTTTTGTGTGTCCACAACGGAAGAGCTATGATTCATTTTGCTAAATGACAAAGGGAGAGAAGCATAAATATTTCGTTGATATGATCTTATATGTTGTTGATATTTGGTTGATAATGATCTTATATGTTGTTGGATATATATGATCTTGGATATTTTGTTGCGCTGGGAAAAAGATTTTTTGTATCAAGACATAACCGAAATAGCTAATTACGGGGGAGCCAAAATATCTATTTATGGGGGAGCTACTCAATACAAACTACTCCCTTCAGTATGTGTCTAGGTATGAATGTTGTGACATACAAATAACATTTTGTCAATTATCAAAATAGGGAAGACTGTTGACCTAAACTGGATCACAGTCAACCTAATTTAGAGAATTAATAAAAAAATATTTGACATGATCCAATACAACACATTGAGATCAAAGTCAAGAAAATCTTCTACAACATATCAAGCTCAAGACAGACATCATCAACAAGTTGATCATTGCAATCGTACTTTTACTGAGTCTGTACTTTTTATTTTATTGAGTTTAGGAACATGTACGTTGAGTCATACTAAGCTATCTTAAACCTAGACTTCACTCTCCAAGCTCTACCATACAAAACAAGACAATCACCAAACCAAACAATCCTCTCATAGCCCATTATATGTTCTGGCCCCATAGAAACTAAATTCGGGCCAAACTCTGCCCCAAGAAGAGTTCGGGTCGAACTCTGCCTCCTAATTTTTAGGATGGTAATTTTTAGGGCCTGCTTGATACTAGATGTCAAACATTCGAAATTTTGAATTCTTGGGGCAGAATTCTGGCCGAATTCTGCCTCCGCAAACTAGTATAAATAGAGCTTGAATTCTACCATTTCAAATCATCTCTTACCTTCAAATATTTAAGCCTTCCAAGCTCTACTACTCCAAGCCCCACTCTTCCATATCTCCTAAGCCATAACTCGTCTTAGCCCAAGGTGCTCAGTGCGATATCAGCTAGAAGTTCTGTGCAAGAGTGAAAAAAAAGTCACTTGGACAATTCCAAGTTTCGCCTTGGCGAAGTTGTAAGAAGTTGGCGTGCTCTTCTGAGTAAAGGCACGTAGTTGTACCCTATTTCACAAATAGTGGATTTCAATCCTGAGAGAGAGTTCTCAGGCCTGGTCTCGTCCTCCACGAGAAAAACCAGGTTAAATTGCAGTACTTGCGTATGCTCTTCTGATCTCTATTTATTTTCGTATTACTGTCTGATTACTTACTCTCTTGGTAGTTGATTTCTGGACTTGATATAAAGTTGCATTTTTAATTGGTTATTATCGACACAAACTCTATTCACCCCCACTAGAGTTGCCTACACATATCTTCAACTGCTAGTTCTACTATCTTGTAACTTGTGTCTTGTGGATATTGTGGATATTACTCTTTTTCTTTTCTTGTCTGTGTTTACATTATTGGGCTCACATTACGGGGGAGCTACTCATTTTGTACATAACAAAGGGGGAGAAGAGCAATACCAAAATAAAATTTAAACGATCAATCAAAGAATAAGTCAGGTATGTATTTCAAAGTTATTTTAACTATATTTTGGTATAGACTCAAGTTTGTCAATTATCAAAATGGAAGAGATTTTTGGCCCGTTGCCTAATGGTCACACCTAATTTTGATAATATATGATGACTTAAGTCGATACGCAAAATATACGAAATGCTACTAACATTTCAGGTCAGTGAAATCAATATCAAAGGACGTACTGCATCTACAACTAGCATTCAAGTCATCATTCAAAAGCTAATTGTAACGAAATCCAGAACGAGTTATTTTTTACATTTCTTCTGTATTTTTATCTTTATTGAGTCTAGGATATGAAATATAAAATCGATCGGATATTACTGGCTTAGGTTAACTCAAGTCCACCTTTCTAAAAAGCCTATCTAAATCTCAAAACTCTACATATCCAAAAAGCGACACGACTCGGACACGACACAAGGACATCTCAGAACAATAAGAAATCACATAACATATATAGATCTAAGGATTCATTCAAAAAGTTCTGGAAAAACAGAAAGAAATTCTCTTTTGGACATTTCATCAAACACCCTGCTACAAGGGCTTATACGTGTCCGATACGGACACGAAATTAACACAAAATCACACAAGATCAACTCCACAGCTAGGGGACTCCTATATCTATGCAAACATGCAAGGAAATCAAGAAATGGAGGTGGTTTGAGGGCTTACCTATTGAGTGTCAAACTCAACAAAAAAACTCAATATAGGAGAATCCCTCTTGCAAGTCAAAAGCCCCAAATTGCATAATAGCTGTGATTTCCACATTAAACAGTAAATAGGCAACGATTAGATCCTAATGCAAAAGACTAGAGTCAAAAAGTAAGAGAAATGAAGAAATTAGGAAAGTTTGCAAATGGGGACAAACCTTGTTCTTGCCAAAAGTGAAGGTGGTGTAAAAAGAGACAAGAATGATTCAAGAATGTTAAATAGGAAGGAGGAAACCCTAGGGGGCCGGCCACATGTAGGAAAATTAGGGTTAGGGTTGATGGCTAGTGGGCTAGGGGCCAAGTGCAATGTCAAATTGGTTCAATCCCCTAGTCATTAGTTCAAACACCTATAACACATATTCTCTTTATGCAACTTAGTCCAACAAGTCAGCTTGGGTCGACTTATGTTAGACTAGGGTCCCACCATGCTAACCAAGTCACCATAGTCAAAGTTAACATCTAGGCTAGTCTGCAAAGTCTCAACTAGCAAAGGTCAAAAATAACAACCATCACTCAAACATATCAAATCAAATTCAAAATTTTCAAAATGCCCTCAAGCTAAAATTTTGTAGTGACAGTAAAACTGTAGATTACAATGCATTCTACATAATTTTAGGACAATCTGGGCCAAAGTCAACTCTTGGTCAACTCTGGTCAACTCTAAAGTCAAACTAGGTCAATCTAGCTAGGGTTAGGTCAAACATGGTCAAACTAGTCTAGGGATCAGTCACACTAGTCTACCAGACCAATTGTCCTGTAGGGTCAAGTATAGGGTCATACTATAGTCTAAACTATCAACTTATGAACCATATCCTATAACTCATTCCTATAGATACAATACCATATAAATACATACATTACATTCATTAACATAGATGTATACCTTACATATATATTACATGTATACTTACATTAAATACATGCTCTCATATATATACATCACATATGTATGCATAGATAAATACATACCATATATACATACTAGCATTCATTATCTATACATACATATCATATTTGTCTACTTGCATTCATATATACATACCTTACATACAAACATGCATGTTTGTTTATATTAAATTACATTCATTCTTTCCTGTTTACTTTACATACATACATATATTTATAGATATAGAGAGAGGGAAAAATGGAGAGGGAGGCTGTGTGTGTGTGTGTGTACTGATTTCAGAGTGTGTATGTGAGGGTGTGTGTCTATGTGTGAGTGTAGGTCTGTGTGTGGTGGCAACCATGTGTGTCAAGTGTCAGTATCCAACACAACACAGACACATCTATCTACATATGTTGACACACACAGATATACACACACACACACACAGATATATATATATATATATATATATATATATATATATATATATATATATATATATATATATATATATATATATATATGTGGTGTGTGTGTGTATGTATTCCATTAATAAAAATATATATATATATATATAATATATATATATATATATATATATATATAATATATGTATGTATTCACATTCACATACACCTATACATCTATATACACATGTACATACATATATACATATCAATATTCAATACCTAACCTAAACTCAGGAATTAGAAATCAAACCAAACTATATATCAAAATCCCAAAATCAGTTTGAAATAAAACCCTGTTTTCGAAGTATCAGTAAAAAAATAGTAACCTAAGTTCTCAGTACATTTCGAACTCAAAATCCAAAGAAAACACAAATATCAAGTGCACAAGTGTCTAACTATATGTGTCGACCTTGGGCTCGTGTCCATGTATCAAGGAGGTGGACACGAGTGTCCAAATATTTAAAAGAAAACAGTGTCAGGACATGTGCACACAGCAACCTCGTCTATACATATTGAGAGCTCTAGGACACAACACATGACACTAGAGGTCTCGTGCACGTGTCCCTAGGTAGGCTAGGTATAGGTCTACCTGTTCGACACACTGACATGAGTCCAAGTGTCATCGTGTCCAAGATACGAAAGCGTATCAGACGCGACTGAACGCACATGCAAGGTCAGTGCAAACCCAGTGCACTCGTGTTCTCAAATCCTTTGAGGCATTTATCAAACATCAAGAACAATACTCCGATACGTGTCCCATACGCATATCAAATGGACACCAATTCCTACCAAACTACATCTACAGGTCCATGGTGCCTAGATGCATGCTATCATGAAGAGAAAACCAAAATTTAATAGGATTTAGGGGCGTTTACCTATTGGGAGCAAATCTCAATAAATAGCTCTAAAGGAAGGTGTCCTCCTCCAAGTGCTATGGCCAAGTGATCTCCAAAACATTGCTAGCTAGCCTCCAATACCTTCTTCAACAGCAAGGGATTCCAATGCAGGAGACTAGGTTCAATTTGGAGGTAATTTGGCTAAATGGTGAAGGATTTTGGAAAGAACACTAAACTAGGCTTGATGTAAAAATGAGAAGAGGCAAGCATTAATGAAGAGGCATTATATAGGGGGTGTGCCTCTCTTGGCCGGCCACATAGAATTAGGGTTAGGGTTTTGAAAGGTAGCTATGGGCTTCTCTCTTGGTAAGATTCTAAGTCCCTTAGTAAAGGTCCGTGTGTATATTCAACCCTCAAGCTAAAATATCTTAACCAACTAAATATTTAGATATTTCTAACTTAGCCATAAGGTTAATATCTTCTCACTTAGCCTCTATGTTAATGACTAACCCCTAGATTAGGTCAAAACTAGGTTAAGGGCTAACATGACACTTAGCAATTATTAAATAATAATTAATTCAAATAAATTCTATTAAATTTAAATAAATTCTCATATGACAAAAATATCCTATAGGCTAAAAAGTGGTAGTGACACAGAGCGCAGGTTAGGTTTACTCTTTCCCCCCTTTCTCGTTGGTGTGGTGCTTTCGGTGATGAAATGGTGGTGTCACGGGAATGGCCAGGGGACAATGGTCGATTAGTTGATCGAAATGGAATGGTACGGTGGTGTATGGATGTTTGCGGTAGTAGAAGCAGTGCAATGGCCGAGATAGGGTGCTTGAGATGGCAGGATGGTCGGAGTTTTAATTTGTTGGTGGTGGTGACATGCTTGCGGCTAGACCGATTGGACGGGGTGGTGGTGGATGAACGGAAATGGAGGAGTCGAAAGGTGAAGGAAGGCCAACAATGGGGGTGTCGGGAGGCATCGGCTAGGGGGGTTGTGCTGGCTGCTAGAAATTGATAGAAAAGTTTTAAGGAATAAATTTTTTAGGTTGAACATTGGGATGTGTGCCATTATATAGGAAAGTGGTGGGGAAACCCTAAAAGGTATATGTAATAGGAGATTAGAAAATTTAATGGAAAACTAACATACTAACCCCTAACTCTAGCTACTGACTGCTAACATTTGATTTGATCATTAGTTAGTATATTATCAGTTATTAGCTAATAATTAATAATAATTAGTTAGAAAAAGATTTTAGAAAAAGTCTAGTGGCTAATTAAAATTTAGCTACTACCATTCAAATCGTAGCCCGCAGCCAAGCCTAGGCTTGGTAGGCCAACATAGGACCGATACGGTCTTAGCCCAATCCTGAGGCGAAAAACCCACCATTCTTCAAAACCTTTAAATATAAATAATTAGTAAAAAATATTTATTATTTACAAATAATAGTTTTACAAATATTTCTTAGATAAATATAAGCTCTTATAACTTATAAATTTCTTCCAAAGTGGACAGATAATCCAATTACCGTAACATCTCACAAAAGTTTTACAAAACCAAAGACAACAAGGATCGATAGCAATTACGGTCGAAACTATTTCTCAAAATTAGAATTTTACGTTTTTCGAGATTCAAAATATTCAGTGTTTTGAAAATATAAAATTTCAAAAAAATTTAAGAAATCAGTTAACGGAGGTTACAGTAGTGTTTTTAGGGACCGAACTCGGGCAGAGTTCGGATGCTTGAATCTCGCATTCGAACATTGCTTACAGATTTAGTGGAAATAAAAATTCAAAATACCAAGACCGAACTCGGTCAGAGTTCTGGATGAGCATTGGTGGGTCAGAATTGGATTTGAATAGGCCAAATTGTATATGCTTTTGGGCTTTTTGGATTTGTGGGTTTGTGGAATTAAGTTGGTAAGCTTATTTGGATATGTGGACTGGGAATAACCTAAGCCAGTATCAATCCCGAACGATCTCACATTTATAGTTTGTAGACTCAATAAAATTAAAAATATAGAAGAAAATATAAAATGACTCGATCTGTATTCCAATAAGATTTTCTTCTGGATGACGATGTGATGTACTGTAGCAGTGAGATGTAGACGCAGTACGTTTGTATATGTCCTTCGTCTTTTATTTCTTTAACCTGTAGCAGTTCGTATATTTTGCGTACTGACCAAAATTGTCATTGATTATCAAAATCAGGTTTGACCATTAGTCAATCGGCTAACAATAATCAAATCCATTTTGTTCAAACAGAACGTGAACCTTGAGCAGTATATATACGACATGTGTCATTGACTCAGTCATGTTGATAAACGGGTACCAACTACCTAGGATCTCAGCAACAAAATATTTCTAACAACTACCATGTGTCAGCTCATCAGTAGCCCCAAAAGTGCAGTTACAATAGATTCTCCAGAAATCTCGTGCATGCAGCGCTCCTATGTGCCAAACACCCCTGCGCACATCGTATATATGCTCGCCTATAAAGAGAAGAAGTCCTCCGTCATTCAGGATCTTTGACTGCTTCTTGATTGGCATACCCAGACCACTCACTCAAAGGCGTTTAGAGAGTCAGAGCAAGTTCGTCTCATCGTTAGATCGTCAATGGAGTAAAGGAAACACTACAGTGTTCGATCTCCATCGTCATACTTTCTCAGAATCAAAATTGTACTTAGATATCATGTTTAGAATTATCTTGTAGTATCTCTTGTTTGAAATACAAAAGGTTATTTAATTTTGTTCATGGCAAACAAAATGGCAACTCTGCAGGGGACTTCCTACTCCTCTCACGAAAAGGTCGTGATGCAATCTGACAACAAACTGCTAGGATCCTCTCAAAAGATGCTAGTCATATGCTTCGATCAACAAGATTTTAAGGTTCTCCTATCCGAAGGCAACTCGAGTCCTTCGAAGCGGCTAGCAAAGCCGAAGAAGACTCGACGCACTTGGGTGCCCAAGACTGCTATGCCAAGCAGCAAGACTGAAAGGGAGGAGGCCAAAGCTTCTCAGAACTCAGGCACACTCCAGGCACTTATGCTCTCTACTACTGCGATCTCTTAGTCGACCTTAGTAACTGAGAAGCACAGTAAAGGCTGTCGTTCCCAAGCTGCGTGCCAGAAGAAGGCACAACATAAGAAGTAAAACACAGTATCCCATCTGCGTACGAAGACAACTGCACATGAAAGATCATCTATCTTTGATAGAATTGCCTACCCCGTTGGTAAGGCCATATTTGATTCTGAGTGCCATGCGCCTTCTAGGGCTAGCTAGTATAAAGAAGTCCAAGGCAGCATGCGCCCTGCGTGATCAATGTGATCTGCCAACAATTAGCTGACAGTATACGCTGACAGTAATATGCGCAGCTGATGGTAAGCTATACAGAACTGATTCGGGTGCTCCGATGTCTCGAACGACACAGTTCCAAAGTCCTCATGTCACTTAGGCACTCACGTGCAAGAACAAAACCAGGGGCAACCATTATGGTGGCAGACTCATACGAGCAGTGTGGCTACGAGCATGTGTAGGATCGAAAGCACCCCTAGACGGGGGTGAATAGAGTACAGCAGAAAATATGTCACAATTAAAAACTAAGAAGGTGAAGCAAATATATAAATAAACCTTTAATGAAATGAATTAAAGCAATAAGTAAGTAGAGGTGAAAAATTAATACGCAGACACCAATGTTTATACTCGTTTTCCTTCTGAGAGGACTAGTCCAGTTCGCGATAACTCTTGATCGCTATAATCTACTATTTTTGAAAAGAGATTATACCGCGTGCCTTGCTCCGAAGAACACACCAACTTCAATACCATAGTATTTTTATCTGAATCCCATGAACAAACTTTAAACACCTTTCTGTAAAAAGCTTTTATACGCCAAGCTTGTATAACTCGAATACTCCTAATCGAAAACCACCGGCACTTAGAAGAATATTAGTTATCTTGGAGATTTGAAGATTGAAGCTCTTTAAGTAGATAGAAAGCTATGGAATAGATAGAGAAAATGAAGAATTAATGAGTGAATAGAAATGAGAAATTCTTCTCTTTTTATAAGATTTTCTGGGACAGAGTTCATACAGAACTTGGTAGGGCTAACGTTAATAATTTTGAACATTGCAGATCCAAAGGAGTAGCAAAATGAAGTTGACCAGGAGTGATTTGACTTGACCGAGTTCGGTTCGAGTTCGGGCAGAACTCTGGCTGCGGGTAGGTCAATTCTAAGTCATTTTTGTTTATGGAGTTTTTTAGTAAACAAAAGATCTAGGTTTTTATTTTGGGTCAGATATACAAATTTTGTGAATAGGGTCTTCTAAATTTGCCAGTGAATCCGATGCAAAATTTCCTAGACTCAATAAAAAGAAAATTACAGAATAAAAAAATTAGTTGAGACGAAATCTGCAATCTTCTGTTTCTTTTTATATCAACCTCGGAGTTTTAAGTCAATTATCGAAATCGGTTCGACCATGGCTGAATGGGCCAATAATCACCCCTATTTTGATAATTTGACAAAACTATGCTTGATACTTAAGAAGTTGTTCAGATCGATTTGGAAGAAGACTTGATACGGTACAGAAGGTACGAAAGTAGCTTGGCTTTGAACATTGGTACAATATATTTGCTCTCCCGTAATGTACAACTAAGTCTTGTTACTCCCCTGTAACAAAATATATAGGCTGAACATCTGAAAAGTCTAGAAAATAGAAACTCCAAAAAAAAAATTAGAGCTAACTTCAAACTTGTTAGTCAGGATAGCATAATAATCAACATGATGATAAAGTAAGTATCACATTCACATTCACATTTAAGTATCATATTACTCTTCCATTTTGTCATATAAGCAAAATGACATAACGATCTAATAATATTACTCAGCACAATAGATATGAGAAAAGAAATTTTAACAAATAATAATACAAAGTGCTGAATAAACTGAAATAGTAGAAAGTGCATATAAGTCTAGCAAAATAGAGTCAAACTGATAACGCTTGAAAGAAGCATTTATCAATACATATCTGGAAACCAAACATAACTAGTGATGCTGTATCATGAGGAAGCACATCTTCAATCGTCATCCTCGTTATCATCACCATCAGTACCTGTCGCCCTAGAAGGACCAGTCTCAGCCGAACGGTGGGGATCGTAACGGGCAGCAACATAGTCAAAGTATCGTTGAGCCTCTGGATCGTCAATGCGATAACTAAGCACTGTGGGATCACGGACCATAGGAATAGGACGACCAGGGTTGTGAGCAAAGCTGTAGGAAATATCCTGCACAGTGTTGGATATGGCCTGAAGCTAAAATGTGGTACGAAAGTCCATGGACCGAAACTGATCCATCATAAGAGCCTGAAGTGACTCAAAAGTAACACCACCAGGAGTATGAGTAGGACGCGAGTCATCAGCTGATGGGTCAACTGGAGGTAGAGGAGCCTGAATTGAAGGAATATGAGCAGCTCGGCAATGCTCATAAAGATATGCAGGAGGAGCATCCTAAGCACAGTCATCCAAAGTGACCACAAAGTGCTAAAAAATAATAGGCAGATAAATCACATAGAGAAAACGTCACGATTTCTTACGACATTTTTCCATAGTGGCGATGATAGTCTTAGGCAGACTAAAGGGACATGAAAGTGAAAATAATAGATAGTAGAGAGTTCCAAGTATGAAATCTCATCTGTGGCAGTATTCTTCAAAATAATGGTAGAAAATATGACTTTATGTAGGTCATAGAAGTAGTTGTTCAAGTGTCTAGGGCGAAGATTGCCTTGTGGACGAGAGTTAGGTGCACATAAGGAGTCACAAAAAGAGTCAAAAGTTGTACCTTCTGGAAATTGCACCGAGGTAATATCAACTAATGCTTCCCCATTATTGGGAATGTGAAGCATGATTGCTAAATCATCAGCATCAAACTCGGTGTCAATTCCACCAACTTTTGATTTAATCGTGCCCTTTGTAACAGAAAAATTGTAATAAAACATGTGAATAACATTAGAATAAATTTAAAAACTAGATTGAACTAAATCTAGTAACTCAAAGTATTCAAAAATGTTGATGTGATCAGAAAACAAAGTAAAATTAATAGGATTATCCAAACAAATCTTTCTTTGATGGAAGTCACTAAACCATTCATTGGATGCGTCTTGTTACACAAATATAAAATATCAAAGAAATCACCATCGAGTTTGAAGGGATTAAACAATGAAAAAGAGGCCGCCTCGTGAGCAGTAGAGGACGAACTTTTATCAACTTTCCTCTTCTTTTTGGAAGAATAAGGAATTTTGGGAGCCATGGTAATTGAAATAGATGGAAAGAGTAGAAATTTACCAAAATTTATGGTGGACAGTAGAAGAGAACCTCGAGAAAGCTCTGAATCCAAGTTTTGAGAGCCTGATGAGCTTGGAGGTAGGAGAACTAGGAGGTTAGGGTTAGGGTTTTCGGTAGATTTTTGGGTGGATTGGTGAGGAAGATGATTTTGAGGGTTTAAATAGAGGGGAACCCGACTATCCAGCTTCTATTCTAATTCACCCAGACCGAGTTCGGTCTGAGTTCGGCCAGAACGGTGATCGAGTTTGGTCCATAGGTAATCAGGACAGAATTAAAAAGTTTGTGATAGGGTTTTAACATAAATGCAAAGGTAACTTAGAAATATTTGTGTTGAAAAGTATAATTTATATTAATGAACCAAAAGACACAAACCATGTAGAGTATTTCGGGTTAGTTATAGGGGTCGGATCCCAGCTAGCGGTAGTCCGAAGATACTTGGCACCGTGTCGCTTGGACTTTTACGTTATTTTGTCAGAAGGGCCCTTTCGGCTTATAACCAAAATAGTTTCTACGAATTTATGAATTTTAATCAAATAACATTTAATTATATTACTTCAACATCCAAAATTCCTAATTCTCTTTGCATGATGTTAAAACAATCTTCAGCCAAGGGCTTAATGAAGATGTCAGCTAGTTGATGGTCAGTGTCAACAAATTCTAAACTTATATCACCCTGTAAAATATAGTCTCTAAGAAAGTGATGTCTAGTTTCTATGTGTTTAGTGTGAGAATGACATACATGATTCGTCGTGAGATTAATAAAACTAGTGTTATCATAGTAAATAGGGATGTGGTTAAAAGATAATTGGTAGTCTTCTAAAGTTTGTTTCATCCACAAACTTTAAGCACAACAACGTCCTGCGGCTATATATTCAGCCTCCGTTGTTGATAATGCAACAGAATTTTGTATCTTAGAAAACCAGGAGACTAATGACTTTCCAAGAAGATGACATGTGCCACTGGTACTTTTATGATCAACCTTGCATCTAGCAAAATCCGCATCTGAGTAACCTATCAGGTCAAACTTATCAGTTTTAGGATACCAAAGGCCAGTCATCAACGTACCTTTAAGGTATCGCATGATACGCTTAACGATGCTTACATGTGATTTTTTAGGACAAGTTTGATAGGTAGCATATAAGCATACTAAAAATATAATGTCTGGTCGACTAGCAGTTAGATATAGTAAACTACCAATCATACCTCTGTACTTACGTACTTCAGCTGGTGTACCATTTTTATCTATATCAAGCTTTGTAGATGTTGTCATAGGAGTGCCGATTGGTTTGACTTATATATGTCATATTTCTTTAGTAAGTATTTTCTATACTTTGCTTGATTGATGAATATTTCTTGTAAACTTTGCTTGATTTATAGGTCGAGGAAGAATGTTAGTTCTCCCATCATGCTCATTTCAAATTCACTCTGCATACATTTAGCAAACTCATTACATAGCATCTCATTAGTTGATCAAAAAATTATGTCATCTACGTATATCTGCACTAATAAAATATTTTTATCTAAATATTTTATAAAAAAGAGTAGAGTCAAACTGTAACACCCAGTTTTCTGAAATTGGTGTATTTTTAAAATTTTATTATTTTTATTATTTATTAATGGTATTTTAGTCATGATATAATTTTTGGTGATTTTTAGTTATTTAAAACTATTTTCTAAGTCACGACTTATGACTTTGTGATTTTACTAGTATAACCTTAGTGTAAACCCTAGTTATTCCTTAAACTAGAAGTTGCCATGACCATGTGAGCTTAGTCATAGGCTTAGAACATCAAATTAGTGATTTTTAGCCTAAAGGGTATTTTGGTAATTTTTTAGGATTTATTTAGAATTATTTGTATTTATGTGTTTTTATTATTGTTTAATTATTGATTAGTGTTATGTTAGTTCCTAACCTAGTTTAGCACTAATCTAGAGGTTAGCTACTAACCTAGAATGCTAAGGGGATAGATATTTGCATTGGTTAAAGTAGGATAAATATCTAGATATTATACATGTGATATTTTGCTTGAAACATTCAAAATATCAACCCTTGGCAAGGAAGTCTTTGCCTTAACCTAGAAGAAAGCCAAAGACACCCCCCTTGCCATGGCCGGCCAAGACACCCCCCTAGCAGCCACACATCCTATATTAACCTCTCACATTAATTCATGATCATTTTACATGAATTTTAACCTAGAAAAATCACATTCCTTCAAACCTCCACACTTGGCCATTTTTGATCCAAATCATCTCTAGTTTCTTGCATTAGACTCCCCTATACTAGAGGGTACTAGTTAGGGCCTGCTATCGAGGATTTGAGGGGCTTTGGGCATCACCAAGAGAAGAGGACACCCCCTACTTGGTGTTTCTTGAGTTTTCACACAAATAGGTAAATACCCTCAAACCATGTTAATATTGTGTTTTCTCTTCATATTTGTATGCATCTAGGTACCAGGGAACTGTAGGTCAAGTTTGGTAGGAAATAGATTTGGTTTGGTGTCCGTATCGGACACGTATCTGTGCTTAAATAACAGTGTTTGGTAAAATGCCACTTAGGATTAAACTTTGTTATTTTGTAAAACAAATTATATTTTTGGGTAGCCCTAGACATGTAGGACACAACCCTAACTTACTGAACACGACACAGTGTCATTTTCGTGTCGAAAATTGACACGGACACGCTGCGACAGGTGCACGCACAGTGCCCTGCTACCACGCTCTTCGTGCTCACTGCACAGGGCACGTGGACATGCCAAAATTGGCATGGACACGGGGTAATGTCTGCGAACATGCCCCCAAAGTTTGGTGTTGCGTCGTGTCGTATCGAGTGAGAAATCTCACTCGCACTGGACACACGCTGTCAGCGCACACGCGCGCGGGAGCAACTTTGCGCGTATCGTGTCGCGCGGACACGACACGTGGGCACCTCGTGGTGACACGAGCGTGTAGCCCATCATGTGGCATACACGAGGACACGAGCACGAGATGTGTTGTGTCCTGTGTCGCGAGCATGAGACGTGCAACCACGTGCACGATGCGGTCGAAACGTGAGTATCAGTCGAGTTTTTCACGACTGATACGGATTTCGTATCGTGTCCAGGAGTGTCATGGACACGTGTCAGTGTGTCCATCGTGTAGCCCTATATGTGTGCTACACGTGTGTGTGACCACGAGAAGTGTCGTATCTCGTGGTGTGTCCTAGAGTTAGTACACGCGTGCACGACACTGTGTACGTGTGTGTGTATCTCAGTTTACCCGATTGGGTTCTTTTGAGTTTTGGACACGTCAAACCGTGTCGTGGTGTCGTGTCAGGCCCCCTAGACACTAGAGGACACTGTGGGACACAGTTACCAACCTTGGGATTCGAGCCTTAGCTCGGTTACATGTGTGTTTTTGGGTTTACCCTATTTACCTATGCACAGTCCACAGTTTCCAGATTTTGGGATTATTTTCCAGTTTTCAAAAATGAGTTTTGATTTGATTTTTATTATGATTTATACATGTATATATATATTTCAGTGTTGTATACATATGTATATGTATATATGTGTGTGTATGTGAGTTTTTAGGGTGTATACATGTATATACATGTGTATATACATGTATGTATATATTAGGTGTGTGTGTGAATTGTGTGTGTGAGTGGGGGGCTGTTTTCCTGTTCTCAGGAAATCTGAGAATAGCCCCCTCCCCTTCCTTGTGTGTGTCTAGCAGTCCCTCTCTCTCACTGTCCTCTCTCCCTCTCTCTAATTCTCTCTCTTACATCTCTCTCTATAAATATGTAGTATATATATATATATATATATATATATATATATATATATATATATATATATATATATATATATATATATATATATATATATATATATTTTATATATATATATATATATATATATATATATATATATATATATATATATATTGTATTAGTTTATATAGTGTGTCATTATATATAATGTGTCTATACATAGATACCTAGGGTATTACATAGGCTATAGGCCTATGTGGTTGTTATATGTAAATATATATGTATATATATATGTTATATATAGTGAAAATATATATATATATATATATATATATATATATATATATATATATATATATATATATATATATATATATATATATATATATATGTTATATATAGTGAGTATATATATAGTATTTTACATATTTGGTTATATATGGTATATATAGTGGGTATGTATATTGTATATATATATTGTAGATATGTATATATATATATATATATATATATATATATATATATATATATATATATATATATATATATATATATGGTGTAGATAGTGTATGTGTCTATTGTATATATATAGATACCTATATGGTATTAGCCTATGGAACTTAGTTATTAGCCTATGGCCTATGGCCAATGAGTTAGGATAGACCATTAGGACTACTAGACCTAGGTTGACCAAAATGTTGACCATTGTTGACCAAAGTCAACTATTGGTCAAACCATGACCTAATTGACCTAAAAATGACTAGTTTAACCAGTCTGACCATGTTTGACCCAATTACCTTATTGACTAGTCTTTGTTTGACCTAATTACCTTACTGACTAGTCTTTGTTTGACCAATACCTTAGTTAGTCTAGATTTGACCTAGACTTGACCTAGTTTGACTAGTATTTGACTAGTCTGACCATTGTTAACTAAACCCTAGATAACTTGACTAGGTTGGCTAGAATGTTGACCAAGAGTTGACTTTAACCTAGATTAGACTTGTTTAACCTTGTTTAACCTTGAATGACTTAGTTTAACTTCTTGTGACCTAATATGACTTGATTTGACTTAGTTTGACTGTAGAGTTGACCAAGTTTGACTTTGACCTAGATTGGCTTAGAATTCATATAGATTGTATTGTAGATTTTATTTACCTTTATTTTGGACATGTCATAACTGTATTACTCTATTTTAGGACATTGTGACCCTGGTACAGACATCTGATATTATACTACTCTTTCCAGAGTGTCAGGCGAGTACATTCTCTGATAGTTCTTTCATTTACTTGTCATTTACTGTATTTCAGTTCTAGTTAGCTATATGTGATTCTCTGTACAAATACGATTAGTATTGCTGGATCCATTACATGTGACACTCATTTATTCATGTATGGCCTCTATATCTGGAATCACTACTGGCATCACCTACTGGAATCATCTGAAATCATTTCTGGAATCATTGGCTGGACTCATACTGGTTGTAGTGTTGGATTATGGATTCATTTGTGGGCGGAGAAATACTTGAGTAGACATGTGAACATACCTAAAATCTGGAACCACCTCCCTTGGAACTATTCTGGAATGCTAGCCATCCCACACTTGGCCGAGTGTGCGATGTGCCTGATTACCCCTAGCCGTTTACATGTTGATCTCAGTATTTTAAAATACACTGTTAGAGTATAGTTTGGACTTACCCTGGAATCATGGATCACTTCTGGACTCATTTTTACTGGACTCATCTTGTACTGGAATCATCTAGTATTGGATTATATGGACTGGACTCACACTGGGATTACATTTTATACTGTCTGGACTTATACCATGTTATTCTAGTTCAGCTAGTTTACTACAGTCTTCTTTGCCATGTTTTCTTCTCTTGTTAGTTACTTTACTTTCCTTGTACCCTCACTGTTTCTCTACATCATTACCTGTATAAAACTGCCATGCTCATCTGTATAACTGTCTAAAAACTGCTTTATAGTCTTTATCATTTACTTGAGATTTCTAGATGAGATGTGCTCGTTCCTGTCTTGATTGGACCTGTTGAAAATATTACAGATGATACTCCTGATGACACATGCCCTACTTACCATGGACCTGGCGAGGGATTAGCTACCTTTGGTTCCGACTCTCAGGAGTGATTCAGGAGTTTAGCTAGTAGACTTACTTAGCTTTCATGTTTTGAGCTTGTTTGTATTAAACTTGAGATATTGAGTTGTATTTGAGTTTGTTTGAGATATTGTTGTTATTATTTTAGTAGTTTAATTTCTGTTGTTATTAGTTGGTATCTAGATTTCTGTGTTATCTTATCGTGCTTAGACTGTGATTGAGTATATCATATCTTTTACTTGTCCTCCTTTCGGAGTTGAGATCTTGGCAAGTATATTATATACACTGCATGAGATTAGTTAGCAACCTAGGACAGCGTTCTACCGCCGACACTGCGGCGTAGGCTGGACGTACCCACTTCTCGTGCCCCTACACAGGGTACGGGTCGTGACACGTTTTTAGTGGTGGCCCATGCAGGTCGAGTTTATGTAGTGGTATTCGAACTAGAGTATCACTACAGCCTGTGATAGGATTTGATAATAGGCTTAGAGAGAGGATACTCAATCACAACTAGGAAATTTACAGGGATTTGAATCTACTGACTTTTGTTCAAATCTGTATAATCTATTTTCGCATTATCCTTGATACTGTCATCCTTGTACCGTTATTGACTTCCTTATTGATCTGTCTTCAGGATGGTGGAGACTAGGTCATATCGCTCTGTGCCGGCAGATTCTGAACGGTCTGTCATTTCTCGTCCAGTACAGCCTACAGCTGGGACTGTACCACTTCTTACGTCTGCTCATGTAGGAGTATCTACTTTTGGTAGTCCTCCTCCA
The DNA here is from genome assembly GCA_029216955.1 of Iris pallida. Classification (NCBI taxonomy): domain Eukaryota; kingdom Viridiplantae; phylum Streptophyta; class Magnoliopsida; order Asparagales; family Iridaceae; genus Iris; species Iris pallida. Next base: position 13,393,880 of record JANAVB010028818.1, on the reverse strand, counting down.
CATATTCCGAGGACTACCCCAGCTACCCCAGACATGCCTCCCCCGCAGTTACGTCAGCCACAGTTTCAGCAGCACCAGCAGTAGTTCCAGCCGCCGATGCCATCTGGATTAGTGGATGCTGCACAGATGTTTTCATACTTCCAGTATTTCCTAGAGACGCAGCATGCCCAGCAGCAGCGTCAGACAGCGGAGTTTACTAGGGGCATAGATGAGGCCCATCAGCTGGCTAGAGCGACGGTGGAGAGGTTGGCTGTCCAGCCACAGGGAGGATTGGGACAGCCGCGACAGCAGAGGATTCCGGGCATTCAGGAGTTCAAGAAGATGAACCCCAGGGACTTCTTGGGGACATAGGGGATTCTTTATGCTGATGACTGGATTGAGCACATTGAGGAGATTTTTCGACTGGCGGAGATACCAGCCGGACTCCAGATAGAGGCAACAGCCAGCCAGATGCGGGATCTTGCCCGTAACTGGTATCAGACGGACCCGAGAGTAGGCACTCCAGGACAGACATGGAGAGTTTTCAAGGAGCTCTTCAAGAGGAAGTTTTTCCCGGATCAGGCAGTCGGTGCTTTGGAGACCCAGTTCGAGAACCTGGTTCAGGGGAACCAGACTGTAGAGGAGTATTCTGGTGAGTTTTGTCGGTTGAGCAGATTTGTGGAGGGCCTTAGCGAGACAGCGAAGGCGAGGAGATTCAGGAAGGGCTTGGTCAAGGAGGTCAAGTCCTTGACCAAGAGTGACAGAAATGCCACCTTTGAGGAGATCCTGACAGGAGCGATGGCAGCTGAGGATGATCTTGAGCTGAAGCTCAAGAGGGGCCACGACGCTCAGGGAGCCAGTAGCAGTGGAGGTCAGGCCAAGAGGCCTCACATTCAGCAGGCACCTATTAGAGATCAGCATCAGCCTCGAGGACAGGATCAGAGGATGCAGAGTTGTGGGTATTGCAAGAAGGTAGGGCATATTTGGGATTCTTGTAGGAGGAGGCTGAAGGTTTGTCTATTTTGTGGGTCTGGTGCCCACAAGATGATAGATTGTCCAGTTGCACCTCCTTATGAGGGTGCTAGGCCACCTGTAGCTCAGCACCAGAGGGTTGGAGCTTTTGCGATGACGGTCGAGGAGACCAACGCTGCAGGTGACGGGTTAGCAGGTTGTCTTTCATGTCCTTCTTTTCCCATATTGTTGTGTGATTCCATTAGTACCTGTCAGGATATGCTTGTGATATGCTAGATAGCATAGTTACCCTTTTTGAGACTGTAGAATCATGACCAGTAGGTCTATGATTGCATGTTATCTTTTGACTTTGCTTGACTGGGGGTGTGACCTAGAAGGAGTACGACCATCTTAATTTCGAGGACGAAATTCTTCTAAGGAGGGTAGACTTGTAACACCCAGTTTTCTAAAATTGGGATATTTTTGAAAATTTATTATTTTTATTATTTATTAATGGTATTTTAGTCATGATATGATTTTTGGTGATTTTTAGTTATTTAAAACTATTTTCTAAGTCACGACTTATGACTTTGTGATTTTACTAGTATAACCTTAGTGTAAACCCTAGTTATTCCTTAAACTAGAAGTTGCCATGACCATGTGAGCTTAGCCATAGGCTTAGAACATCAAATTAGTGATTTTTAGCCTAAAGGGTATTTTGGTAATTTTCTAGGATTTATTTAGAATTATTTGTATTTATGTGTTTTTATTATTATTTAATTATTGATTAGTGTAATGTTAGTCCCTAACCTAGTTTGGCACTAATCTAGAGGTTAGCTACTAAACTAGAATGCTAAGGGGATAGATATTTGTATTGGTTAAAGTAGGATAAATATCTAGATATTATACATGTGATATTTTGCTTGAAACATTCAAAATATCAACCCTTGGCAAGGAAGTCTTTGCCTTAACCTAGAAGAAAGCCAATAACACCCCCTCCCCCTTGCCATGGCCGGCCAAGACACCCCCCCTAGCAGCCACACATCCTATATTAACCCCTCACATTAATTCATGATCATTTTACATTAATTTTAACCTAGAAAAATCACATTCCTTCAAACCTCCACACTTGGCCATTTTTGATCCAAATCACCTCTAGTTTCTTGCATTGGACTCCCCTACACTAGAGGGTACTAGTTAGGGCCTGCTATCGAGGATTTGAGGGGCTTTGGGCATCACCAAGAGAAGAGGACACCCCCCTACTTGGTGTTTCTTGAGTTTTCACACAAATAGGTAAATACCCTCAAACCATGTTAATATTGTGTTTTCTCTTCATATTTGTATGCATCTAGGTACCAGGGAACTGTAGGTCAAGTTTGGTAGGAAATAGATTTGGTTTGGTGTCCGTATCGGACACGTATCTGTGCTTAAATAACAGTGTTTGGTGAAATGCCACTTAGGATTAAACTTTGTTATTTTGTAAAACAAATTATATTTTTGGGTAGCCCTAGACATGTAGGACACAACCCTAACTTACTGAACACGACACAGTGTCATTTTCGTGTCGAAAATTGATACGGACACGCTGTGACAGGTGCACGCACAATGCCCTGCTACCACGCTCTTCGTGCTCACTGCACAAGGCACGTGGACACGCCAAAATTGGCATGGACACGGGGGCAATGTCTGCGAACATGCTCCCAAAGTTTGGTGTTGCATCGTTCGTGTCGAGTGAGAAATCTCACTCGCACTGGACACGAGCTGTCAGCGCACATACGCGCGGGGGCAACTTTACGCGTATCGTGTCGCGCGGACACGACACGTGGGCACCTCATGGTGACACGAGCGTGTAGCCCATCATGTGGCGTACACGAGGACACGAGCATGAGATGTGTCGTGTCCTGTGTCGCGAGCACGAGACGTGCAACCACGTGCACGACGCGGTCGAAATGTGAGTATCAGTCGTGTTTTTTACGACTGATACGGGTTTCGTATCGTGTCCAGGAGTGTCATGGACACGTGTCAGTGTGTCCATCGTGTAGCCCTATATGTGGGCTACACGTGTGTGTGACCACGAGACGTGTCGTGTCTCGTGGTGTGTCCTAGAGTTAAGTACACGCGTGCACGACGCTGTGTACGTGTGTGTGTATCTCAATTTACCCGATTGGGTTCTTTTGAGTTTTGGACACGTCAAACCGTGTCGTAGTATCGTGTCAGGCCCCCTAGACACTAGAGGATACTGTGGGACACAGTTACCAACCTTGGGATTCGAGCCTTAGCTCGGTTACATATGTGTTTTTGGGTTTACCCTATTTACCTATGCACAGTCCACAGTTTCCAGATTTTGGGATTATTTTCCAGTTTTCAAAAATAAGTTTTGATTTGATTTTTATTATGATTTATACATGTATATATATTTCAGTGTTGTATACATATGTATATGTATATATGTGTGTGTATGTGAGTTTTTAGGGTGTATACATGTATATACATGTGTATATACATATATGTATATATTAGGTGTGTGTGTGTGTATTGTGTGTGTGAGTGGGGGGCTGTTTTCCTGTTCTCAGATTTCCTGAGAACAGCCCCCTCCCCTTCCCTGTGTGTGTCTAGCAGTCCCTCTCTCTCACTGTCCTCTCTCCCTCTCTCTAATTCTCTCTCTTACTTCTCTCTCTATAAATATGTAGTATATATATATATATATATATATATATATATATATATATATATATATATATATATATATATATATATATATATATATATATATATATATTGTATTAGTTTATATAGTGTGTCATTATATATAATGTGTCTATACATAGATACCTAGGGTATTACATAGGCTATAGGCCTATGTGGTTGTTATATGTAAAGTTATATGTATATATATATATATATATATATATATATATATATATATATATATATATATATATATATATTATATATAGTGAGTATATATATAGTATTTTACATATTTGGTTATATATGGTATATATAGTGGGTATGTATATTGTATATATATATTGTAGATATGTATATATATATATATTATGGCCTATGTATATATATATATGGTGTAGATAGTGTATGTGTCTATTGTATATATATATATAGATACCTATATGGTATTAGCCTATGGAATTTAGTTATTAGCCTATGGCCTATGGCCAATGAGTTAGGATAGACCATTAGGACTACTAGACCTAGGTTGACCAAAATGTTGACCATTGTTGACCAAAGTCAACTATTGGTCAAACCATGACCTAATTGACCTAAAAATGACTAGTTTAACCAGTCTGACCATGTTTGACCCAATTACCTTATTGACTAGTCTTTGTTTGACCTAATTACCTTACTGACTAGTCTTTGTTTGACCAATACCTTAGTTAGTCTAGGTTTGACCTAGACTTGACCTAGTTTGACTAGTATTTGACTAGTCTGACCATTGTTAACTAAACCCTAGATAACTTGACTAGGTTGGCTAGAATGCTGACCAAGAGTTGACTTTAATCTAGATTAGACTTGTTTAACCTTGTTTAACCTTGAATGACTTAGTTTAACTTCTTGTTACCTAATATGACTTGATTTGACTTAGTTTGACTGTAGAGTTGACCAAGTTTGACTTTGACCTAGATTGGCTTAGAATTCATATAGATTGCATTATAGATTTTATTTACCTTCATTTTGGATATGTCATAAATGTATTACTCTATTTTAGGACATTGTGACCCTGGTACAGACATCTGATATTACACTACTCTTTTCAGAGTGTCAGGCGAGTACATTCTCTGATAGTTCTTTCATTTACTTGTCATTTACTGTATTTCAGTTCTAGTTAGCTATATGTGATTCTCTGTACAAACACGATTAGTATTGCTGGATCCATTACATGTGACACTCATTTATTCATGTCTGGCCTCTATATCTGGAATCACTACTGGCATCACCTACTGGAATCATCTGAAATCCTTTCTGGAATCATTGGCTGGACTCATACTGGTTGTAGTGTTGGATTATGGATTCATTTGTGGGCGGGGAAATACTTGAGTAGACATGTGAACATACCTAAAATCTGGAACCAGCTCCCTTGGAACTATTCTGGAATGCTAGCCATCCCACACTTGGCCGAGTGTACGATGTGCCTGATTACCCCTAGCCGTTTACATGTTGATCTCAGTATTTTAAAACACACTGTTAGAGTATAGTCTGGACTTACCCTGGAATCATGGATCACTTCTGGACTCATTTTTACTGGACTCATCTTGTACTGGAATCATCTAGTATTGGATTATATGGACTGGACTCACACTGGGATTACATTTTATACTGTCTGGACTTATACCATGTTATTCTAGTTCAGCTAGTTTACTACAGTCTTCTTTGCCATGTTTTCTTCTCTTGTTAGTTACTTTACTTTCCTTGTACCCTCACTGTTTCTCTACATCATTACCTGTATAAAACTGCCATGCTCATCTGTATAACTGTCTAAAAACTGCTTTATAGTCTTTGTCATTTACTTGAGATTTCTAGATGAGATGTGCTCGTTCATGTCCTGATTGGACCTGTTGAAAATATTACAGATGATACTCCTGACGACACATGCCCTACTTACCATGGACCTGGCGAGGGATTAGCTACCTTTGGTTCCGACTCTTAGGAGTGATTCAGGAGTTTAGCTAGTAGACTTACTTAGCTTTCATGTTTTGAGCTTGTTTGTATTAAACTTGAGATATTGAGTTGTATTTGAGTTTGTTTGAGATATTGTTGTTATTATTTTAGTAGTTTAATTTCTGTTGTTGTTAGTTGGTATCTAGATTTCTGTGTTATCTTATCGTGCTTAGACTGTGATTGAGTATATCATATCTTTTACTTGTCCTCCTTTCGGAGTTGAGATCTTGGCAAGTACATTATATACACTGCATGAGATTAGTTAGCAACCTAGGACAGCGTTCTACCGCCGACACTGTGGCGTAGGCTGGACGTACCCACTTCTCGTGCCCCTACACAGGGTGCGGGTCGTGACACAACCTTCCATTTTGAAAAATCGTGTTCAAGCAAGAAGGAACTAAGGCGCTCATACCATGCACGAGGTGCTTCTTTGAGACCGTAGAGAGCCTTACGAAGCTTGAATACATGTTCAGGATTTTTGAAATCTTCAAATCCAGGAGGTTGTTTTACAAAAACATCTTCTTTTACAAAACTATTTAGAAAAGCACTTTTGACATGCATTTGAAAAAGTTTAAAACCATAAAAACTTACAAAAGAACGAAGCATATGGATTGACTCCAGTCTAGCAACTGGAGCATACGTCTCATTATAGTCAATGCCTCCTTCTTGATTATAGCCTTGAGCTACTAGACGTGCTTTGTTTCGTGTGACTGAACCATTCTCATCTAACTTATTTCAGAACACCTACTTGGTACCAATGATCGAATGATCAATAGGTCTGGGAACGAGTTCCCAAACTTGATTCTGTTCAAATTGGTTTTGTTCCTCTTGCATTACAGAAATCCAAAATTTATCATTAAAAGCTTCTAAAACATTCTTAGGTTCTATTTTGGAAATAAATACAACATTAGCAACTAAATCTCTTATGCTTGAGCGAGTACTTACCACTCTTGATACATCGCCTATTACCAATTCTTTCGAATGATCTGATGTAAACTGCAATCGTTTTGGTAGACTCTCCAGGTAGGATGATGATGGTGCATCTTCTGATGTTCTGTTTGAGGGAGTTTTCTCTTCTTTATTGTCACTATCGTCATTATGTTGACTATTCAGCTCGTCGAATGTGACATATTGACTATTCAACAACAAGTGATCCTTGTTGAATACCCTGTATCCTCTGCTCTTTGCAGCATATCTGTTACACCCAATTTTCATTTCAAGGGTATTTTTGTTATTTTGCAATTTCAGATTATTTTATTAATTTATTGAATTCATGTGATGATGTGTGGTTTGGTTTGTTGTTTGAGTAGTCTTGATGGGTTTAACTTAGCCAACCATGACTTAGAACCTTGATGCCATATTAGAATTAGATTTTTATCATTAGATTTAATTTTTAATTTTTTAGTTATTTTTAGAGTGATTTAATTGATTTTTTAGCCATTTTTAGTTAGCCTTTTTAAAGCCTTTTTGACTTGGGCTTTACTAGCAACTTAGGGAGCCAAGGCCCATGTACTAACCTAACCCTAATCACCTTATACCTGGCCGGCCATAGGCAGCCCTTCCCCTTCATTGTATTAAAGTTTGTAGCCTCCAAAAGAAACCCTAGTTTTCCACTCTCCCAAATTCTTAACTTTTGCATCCGGAGTCCGTTTTTACTCAAACGAAGTCAGTCGTGCTCGTAGGAAGGAGAGGATCTTGTTGGACCATTGCTAGCAAGGTAGTGGAGGCTTTTGCTTGAGGGTACTCGATCGTTGGAGCGCTCGGGGAGTCCTTTGCGTTGAGATCCTTGACTCTCAATAGGTAAATCCTAATCTAGTATAGTTTTTCCTGATTTTTCTTCATGGTAGTGAGAATCTAGGTACCCATGACCTGTAGGATCAATTTTGTCCAGTTTCGTATTTATTTGGTATCCGTATCGAACACGTGTCGACTAACATTTGTAGGTGTTTGATAAAATGTTGCAATGAATTAATTTCTCATTTCTGTTGAATCTATTTACATATTCTGGTAGCCCTATACACGAGGATCACGACCCCATAAGTGTCGACATGAATCAGACTCGTGTCCGTGTCCAAATAGGACACGAACGTACTGCACGCCAGGCCGCGCGCGTGCCCTGCTGCTCGGGGGTGATTCCTCGACGCACAGGCCATGTGGTCGCTTGAAAATTGACGTGTAGGTGGGGGCCGTGACTGAGATCATGCTCCCAAAGTTTTGTGAAGTTTCGTCGAGAAACGAGGGAGAAATCACATCGGCACTGATCGGCCATACGCTCGTGCGGGACATCCGCCGCTGAAACGTCGTTCGTGCGGACACGACACGTGGACACGAATCAGGGTGTCCAACGTGTAGCCCTATACCTATCCTAGCCTAGGACATAAACACGAGACACGAGGTGGGACACACGAGTCCCTAGTCTCGATAGCACGCGTGTACGACGCTGTGCACAGGGCTGTGCACGCGCGCACACCCGCACGCGGACACGCTCTGCTTGCTTGTCAGATATGACACTTGGCCACACACTAACTCGGCCAGTAGGTCGGAGATGTGTACGCCTAGGTATACGCGAAGTTTTACGAGAGTTGGATAAAAAACGAACGAGAAATGGGGTTCGCATCGATTCGGTTCACGCGCGTATCGGGTTTTCCGATACTCGTCCGCTGGACACGATACGGACACGATTTCGACCCGGGGAATACCCGAACACGTCCCACATGTAGAGGCCGACGTATTTACCAAGTTTCGTGGGTTAATTTGGAGTATTATGAGTTTTGGGTCATTTTGTAAAAATGGGGGTTTTTCGTTAAATTTAAAATTTGGTATTTTTGTGATATTTTGATTACTGAGTTTTATGGCAATAATTTCTGAGTTCTTGGTCCTTGGACACTGTTTCAGACTTGTGGGAATCGACTCTTGGGGTTGATTCATATTTTCTAGCCATTTTTAGGCATTTATGGAGTTTTACCTATTAGGTGTGTATATATATATATATATATATATATATATATTTTTATATATATATATATATATATATATATATATATATATATATATATATATATATATATATATATATATTAATTTCCTTATATGCCTAATTTCAAAATATGTTTAATTAAGGGTCGAGGCATTGATCTCAGACCTGGGAACTCATGCTAGGTTCGAGATCGACTTTCGTTGACCTTTATACTTGGTATATACCTATATCTATATGTATACCTATATATATATATTTTTTTTTATGTATACCTATATATATATATATATATATATATATATATATATATATATATATATATATATATATATAATATATATTGTGATGAATGTATAAATATAGGTAATGTAATAATTGTTTGTGATATGACTATAGGAATTTGGACAGATTAGAATCGTTTTTAGGAGCATAGTTTGGTCGAATTGGGCGACAAGTTGACCAAGTTGACAAAAGTCAACTTTGGGTCAAACTTGATCCAAATCGACTCAAACGAACTCCAAATGACCTAAAAACTTGTGTATGACCTAGAAAGTAGTAAACGGACTAGTTGACCTAGAGTTGACCAGGTTTGACCAGAGTTGACCAGGTTTGACCAGAGTTGACCAAGGGTTGACTTTGACCTAGAAGGACCTAGAATCATGTAGAAGTGCATTGAAGGCATTCCTTATGATATGTTAGACCTTGTTGTGACTTGTGGTTGTTTTAAATAGGTTTGTATCACTCCGGTACAGTTACACATCCTCATCAGCAGCTCAGATAGTCAGGCGAGTACATTCTCTGACCATTTCATTCTTGCTTGGACATATTTACTTATTATAGACTAGTTTACTTGTTGCTGCCATGATATATCATGGATTAGTACTATATGGATCTTTTCATGCGATGTTATCCCCTCGGATACATCGGGTATATTGTGCTCATATACTTTATCATGTGCATCGTCTACTCTTTGTATTCGTACTTATTCATGTATACTCATGTGACATTCATGTACACTCATGATCATGTGAGCCGTCATGTATAACCTAGTGTGCATGTGGACAAGCTATCCATGTGACGCACTACCTTCATGTTCAATAATATAACCTGGACAGATCCTTGTGTACTGATTGGGGCAGGGGAAGTATTTTTTTGGTTATATGATCTACACCCTTTTTATGTGCAACTCCAAACTAGATTTAAGTCATGTATAACCTAAGCCAGTTTACATAACCAGATTGTGCTCTACATCTCGTAGTTAGTTCAGTTTTTTATTATATCTTGTATATCTATTTCCATATATCATGTTCTCTCTTTTACAGTCTCATTTCCTTATCAGCAGTTCATGTATATTATTATATAGCTTGTTTTATATTTCTATTCATGTTATGAACTGTGTGAGAGATATGTATTCATTCCTGTCCTGACTGGACCTGTTGAAATATTACAGATGATGAGGATTGCTGCAAAACTTACTATGGAGCAGGCCTAGTTGACACAGGTGACCTGGATCCTCAGCAGGATCCAGTAGTCACTGAGGACTTGCCTTGAGTTAGATTAGATTGATAGTATCATTTAGTTATGAGACTTGTGATTGTATTGAGACTTGTTATGGTGTAGTTTTATATCGGGATTTATATTCATACTGTGACTCTCTGTTGTGATTATCTTTCTTCCATTCTTTTTTAGTTATTGTGATTGAGTTGTACCATATATATATCATTCTCCATTCGGAGTATTTCCTAGATTGTGTTAGACAGATTAATACTATATGGATCTTGTCGTACGATGTTATCCCCTTAGCGGATACATCGGGTATTTCGTGTTCGTGTACTTTATCATGAGCATCGTGTACTCCTTGTGTTCGTGCTTTTCGTATGCAAATCGTGTGAAATCGGGTATACTCATGTGCTCACATGATCTTCGTGTGCGACTATACTTCGTGTACGATAACATAACTTGGATAGATCCTTGTGTATTGATTAGGGCGGAGGAGTAGAAGTGGTTATGTAATCAATCCAGTAGATTACTCGTGTGCAACCTCTTTAGATTACTCGTGTATAACATCGTGCCGTTTACATAACTATCTTGTGCTCTGAATCACTAGTCACTGATAGTTCTCTATATATTGTAGCTATTTACTTACAGTCTCTCTTTTTACATCATGTTGTTCTTCAGTTTCCTGTATCTCACTCTCTAGCATGTTTATATTTCCTAACCTATTATGATTTTGTTGAGATGTACTGTGCTCGCTCCTGTCCTGACTGGACCTGTTGAAAATATTACAGAGGACGAGGCTGAGGCGTTCTGCCCTACGTATTACGGTGCGACCCTAGAGGATTGTTGTAACTTGGACCAGCAGCAGGACCCACTAGCAGTTGATGACACTCCCATAGATTAGGATGTCTTTATCTTTTCTGGATTACTGTATATTAATTCTGAGATGATTTGGGATATGTACTTATTTAGACACTTAGATTTCTGGATTGTATCTCTGTGTTTTCATTCTGGTTATCTATCTATCTATCTTTTATCATGCTCTACCTTAGATGTTATAGAGACTGTATTTGCTATGTCACCTCCATTCGGAGTGTATATACTGTACAGGTACCTTTATATTGTTAGATGTTGACCTAGGACAGTGTTCTACCGTCGACACTGCGACGTAGGCTGAACGTACCCACGTCTCGTGCCCTTACTCTAGGGTGCGGGTCATGACACAACCCCGATCCTTGTTTGGTTTAAGGGTTGTAACTCGGCTTTCGAATAGTTCCTAAGTCATCTTATATATTGTCGTCCTTTTCAGTACTCACATCTTGATATATATTTTCCTGTTAATTTTGTCTCGTATTTCACATTTTCTACATGCTCTTTTGCTATACTTTGATTGGAGGCTAGGTTCTGTTCGGGAGAAAGGTTACAACCCCGGTCCTTGTTTGGTTTACGGATTGTAGCTCGACTTTCGAATGGCTCCCAAGTTTTCCCATATCTTTGTCTTATTTTTTATTATACTGTCTCTTATAGAATTTATCAATTCATATGGAACTGCTGTTTGTACTTGCCCATTTTCTTGATAGGATACTGTTGATATATTACAGATGTTTCTGAGGCAGACTGCTCGACCTTCTATGGTGTCGAGACAGATGGAGACTTAGGCCAGGATTGTGGCCTGTTAGTTGAGCCACTAGACTTTGTACTTCCAGAGTAGTATAGCTTAGTTAGGTTTGCCTGGACTGCGATCCAGCTAGTACTTTTAGACTGTAGTATTCTATATTATATTTTATGACCCTGTCATGTTGTGTACATCTCTGGGCTTGTGTTGGATCTTGAACTCATTTTTTAGTTTTACATCTATCATATTTTTCTTTCCGTGCTATCTACCTTAGTTTTATCTTTTGATTGAGACTGTATTTGCTATGTCAACTCCATTCGGAGTGTATATACTGTACACGTACCTTTATACTGTTTAGTTGTAGTATTTATAGATGACCTATACAGTATTCTACCACCGATTTTGTGGCGTAGGTTGGACGTAACCACGTACTCGTGCCCCTAATCAGGGTGCGGGTCGTGACACGTTTTTGTGGTGGCTCATGCAGATCGATGTCGCAATTAGTGCGATCTCGTAATGATGCTCGACTTGGAATACTAATTACGAGCCTGCGACTAGGACATAGGATCTAGAATATGATAGGAGTTACTCAATCACATTTTAGGAAAAAAATTCTGATCTTTTGATTACCATGACAACTCTTCTTGCATTTGAAATCAATTGTCCTCCTTTGATAATATCTTATCTTGTGCCATATTGATCTCTTGGGTTCAATTCGTCTTCAGGATGACAGTGACTCGTTCTCAGGCAGCAAGGCCTAGTGCAGTTCCAGAGAGGTCCGATCCAGTAGGACCTCTACCTCCGGCTACGGAAGTAGAAGTCGAGAGAGCAGCAGCCTCAGTTCCTGCCCTTCAGGCGAGAGTAGCAGCGGCAGTTCCAGGTGGTCTTCCACCTCCAGCAGCGGGACCGTCCATAGTCATTCCTGAGACTCTTCTACCGCCACCTCCGCTACAGACGGATGCACAGCAGATGATGGCCCTTCTATAGTAGATGATGCAGACCCAAATGGCCCAGGCAGAGGCACAGCAGCATCAGGCTGACGCATCCCACCGCCAGATAGAGGTACTACGGCAGAGCATGGAGAACTCCCACCAACTGGCAATGGCAGCAGTTGAGAGAGTAGTCTCGGGTACAGTTCAGGGTGCCCCAGTTCAGCAGCAGAGTTAGGGGAGGCCTGGCACTTGTCTAGATTTCAGGAAGATGAACCCGAAGGATTTTAAGGGTACCGAGGGTATCTTGTATGCAGATGACCGGTTGGAGGACGTCCAGAGGAGCCTGGAGTTAGTAGAGGTTCCGAGGGGACTACGGGTTACAGCTGCGGCGAGTCAGTTCTTCGACATCGCCTTGACGTGGTTTCGCACGGATCCTCGTGCGTCAGTGAGAGGTTTCACATGGGAGAACTTCAGACAGCCCTTCAAGGAGAAGTTCTACCCCGATGTGGCTCTGACAGCTCTGGAGGCCCAGTTCGTCGGATTGGTGCAGGGGAGCTCGTCGGTGGACGAGTATGCAGCGGAGTTCTTCCGTCTGAGTAGGTTTGCATCAGATCTGATCCAGGATGAGGGGTATAAGGCCCGTAAGTTCCGGAGAGGCCTTATTCATGCGGTTCGCACTCGTACTTCCGGGAGACGCGATGCGACCTTCGAGCAGATACTGATGGAGGCGCAGATAGCAGAGGAGGACTTCGGCCTCAAGCCGAAGCGGGGCAGCGATATTCTTGGTGTGAGTTCAAGTGCGGGGCCGACAAAGCGCCCTCAGTTCCAGCAGAGGCAGACTCAGCAGCAGCCTCAGTTATAGATTCAGCAGGTACCAGCACGTGCCCACCAGCACCAGGGACAAGGCCAGAGGCAGACTACTTAGTGCGGCTTCTGCGGGAAGCCGGGACACAGTCAGGAAACCTGTAGGAAGAGGTTGGGCATATGTCTATACTGTGGGGCGCCCGACCACCAGCTGAGCGATTGCCACGCTATTGGAATTCGAAGAGGCCAGGACAGAGTGCAGCAGGCTAGAGGAGGCCAGCAGGGGCGTGCTTTCGCCATGACAGTTGAGGGCACTTAGGCAGTAGTAAGGCTGATTGCAGGTTCTAATCTTTTTGATTCTATTTCCGCTTTTGCCTCCTTATAACTGTCTTGAAATTCGATTCTATCCGTACCTGGTAGTTGATAAATTTTGTTCAGATGTTTCATTGTGATTTATTTTCTTCTGAGATAAGTCGTATGGGCTAGGTCACCTCGATTATGGGATCTAGAGTCTTCTATAGTCATGTTAGCTGGCATAGTGAGGACATATAGTCAGATTTTGGACGTATTTTTCGGGTGTAGGAATTTAAGGTTTTCGCGGCCAAGCATGCGGCAATGCAAAAATTTTAAATACCATGATTCTAGAGGTATGTACCATAGTCAAGGACTCTGTGAATATCGTATCCTTGCTCACTAACATGACGAAGATTTCGAGTATCATGATTTTGGACAGACGCATATGATTATCGGACTGTGTGTTGAGACTGTGATTGTTGGGGGTGTTTGACCTAAAAGGAGTACGACCATTTTAATTTCGAGGACAAAATTTTTCTAAGGAGGGTAGACTTGTAGCACCCAGTTTATAAAATAAGGGTAATTTTGAAATTTTGTATTATAATCATTTAATAATGATATTTAATTCATGATATGATTATTGGTGATTTTTAGTTAATTTAAAATTATTTAAAACTACGACTTGTGATTTTGATGGTTAACTTGTGTAACCCTAGAATTTGCTAAGCCTAGAGACTAACCATGACCATGGGAGCCTAGTCATGTGATTAGGATGACTAATTACAACTTTTTAGCCTAAGGGTATTTTGGTCATTTTTACAATTTTGTGAAATTGTAAATTGTATTAATTAAATATGTGCTAGCTAATTATTTGAGACTAACCTAGAAGTTTAGCCTAATCTAGATTAGCCTTGAGCTTAAAGTCTTGATTAGGGTAACCTAGTAATGACAAGGTTAACAATATCTAGATATTTTTAAGTATGATATTTATCCCTTAGGATATTTGTGAAAAAGAAGCCCTATGACTAGTTGAACCAATAGGAAGGCCTAGAATTGGGTGGACAACACCTATCCACTCATATAGACCTAAAACCTAACCCTAATTCATCTAATGGCAGCCATAATAGGATCCCCCTTCTTATAAAAACATCATTAGCAAAGCCTTTGCCTCTTTTTACTTTTGCTAAGAACCCTAATAGTTCCTCCCCAAATTTCTTCCCCTAATATCCAAATCAAGCCCAAATTGGTCCTAATCAATTTCATTATCACCCTCTACCATAGTGGAAGCTAGTGGAGGTTTGCTAGGAAGGATTTGAAGAGCTTTGGGCAATAAGAGTGCAAGGGAGGACTCTCATTTTAAGCCTATTCATTGAGGTTCACGCTCAATAGGTAAAACCTATCAAACACCTTTAAATTTCCAATTTCTTTCAATAGATGCATCCATTTAGGGTTCCCCTAGGTGTAGCCCAAGTTTGGTAGGATCTCGTGTCCATTTCGTGTCCGTATCGGACACGTATCGGTGTATTTTAAAGGGTGTTCGATGAAATGTTTGTAAGAAATGAATTTTGTTATTTTTAAAATCTAATTGAACAGAAAATTAGGTTATTATGTGTATATTACTAAACAATTTGACTGAGCATGAATTTGGGTCGTGTCCGTGTCCAAAACGGACATGAACTCACTGCACGAGCAGCCACACACATGTCCTACTGCCATACGTGTCGTGCTCACTGCAAAGACCATTTGGAACCACCAAAATTGGTGTGGAGGTTGGGACAGTGACTGACAAGTCACTCCCAAAGTTTTACGACTCCTTGTGTCATGTCGGATACGAAAATTGACTCGCACTGGTCTTTCACTGACACGCGTGCACATGAATACCCCGCTCTGATACGGGCTTCGTGTCCTACCAGGACACGTCGTGGTGACATGTCAGGGACTTGAGCATGTAGCTCTATCCCTGGCAAATGTTTGGACACGAGCACGTGTCTTGGTTCGACTTGTGTCGTGTCCACGAGACACTGGCATGCCCGCACGACGCTGTGCACGTCCCAGTGCACTCGTGTGTGTCTGTGAGTGCTCGGGATGTTTTGGACACGTTTGTGTCCACTTGTTTGGACACAAACACCATGTTTGACATGTGTATGCATGACTTAATGTTTACCAACCTTTGTATTGGGTTTTTACCATGTTTTAATATTTGAATTTGGGATTTCAGTGGTGCACATGAGTTTTTACTGATACTGTGTTTATGCTCACTGTTTCGTGAGTTTTAAATGTTAAATTATGAAGTTTAATTGTAGATTTTGAATTATGATGAATGTTAGAAATTAGATTACATATGTGGGTTTAGTTCGAGTAGATTTTGTCCAACTGATTTAAGTTTCTGCCCTAGAAATATTCTACTGAACATGTAATATATGTGTAAACTAAAACTTATGCATAAAACTTGAGTTTGTGCACTATAAATTGAGAGTGTGCAACCCTGTTATGCACACACACAGGTACTCTAGACACACACACACTACTGCTACCTCATGACACTATCTACACACACATGACACTCTTTCACACATCTATACACACTATTTTAAAGACACACACATTTCATTATTGAATTTCTGAAAACATATTGCACACACTGTATTTTGAGTCCTATTGCACATAAGTTCATCACACACACACATCTATGTACCCCCTTAACCCTCTCTCTATCTCTCTATGTATATATATATGTAGATATGCATATATATAAATGTATGTATGCATATATGAATGTATGTAAATATATATGTATGCATATATGAATGTGTGTTATGTATTGATAGATAGGTTGGTGTATGTGGTTTTACCTAAGAAGGATTCATGTTTAGACTATAGGCTTAGTTAGGTATTATATTGAATGATATGTATATATAGATTATAGGCTATATGTAGTGTCCCATTTCACTCACCCACTATGCTCTCACTATATACACACTCACCTATGTATTATCCCTTCCCTCTTTATATATATATATATATATAGGTTAGTCTATATAGTTGAGGCTATGTATATATTAGTCTCTATAATATAGGCCTATATAGTGTATACTTTGTTTAGGCTATATGCCCTATAACTAGCTAGTGTAGATTATATGTTGACATGGTATACTTGATATACATATGCATAGGCTAGATATGGGTTAGACCTAGATTTGACTAAACCTAGACTAAAGTGGACTAGCTTGGACTAGTAGACCTAGTTGACTATATAGTTGACTAGAGTTGACCAAAAGTCAACATTGAGTCAATGTGAGCAATTGACCTAGGTTGACTAAGTTTGACTTAGTTGACCAAACCTAAAGTTGACCAATAGTTGACCATTGACCCTTGATAGTCTAAGTTTGACCAGTTGACCAAATAGACTTGTTGTTGACCTAGTGTGACTAGA
The DNA here is from genome assembly GCA_029216955.1 of Iris pallida. NCBI lineage: Eukaryota > Viridiplantae > Streptophyta > Magnoliopsida > Asparagales > Iridaceae > Iris > Iris pallida. Next base: position 13,376,721 of record JANAVB010028818.1, on the reverse strand, counting down.
TGTTGACTTGGTTTGACCTAAAGTTGACCAAGTTTGACTTTGACCTATATTGACCTAGGAATCATGTAGTTTGCATTGCAGATTTCCTTTAATTCAATTTGAGTACTTTATAACATGTTTTTACTCTAAATAGGACTCTGTGATACTAGTTCGGACATCTATTCATATTAGTCATACAGGATGACAGGCGAGTACATTCACTGATAGTTTTTATTGTCTTGATATCTGCTATATCCGATTCTGTTGTAGTATCTTACTTGATTTCCAGTCATGATAGTTCACGGACTAGTATATGTTGGATCATGACATGAGATGTTATTCCTGGACTTCCTTGGTATATTGGTACGCGATATTTCTTATTTCATGTGCTGTATAGACATCGATTTGGGAGTGGGCTGGCCCCCTGCTTTTGAATCCCGTGTCATGACGTGTTATGTCCAGATCCATTATACTATTCGGGGGTGGAAAATTATTAGGGGCTATGTGAGCAAAGCCTCATGTCACTATATTCATGTGCTTGCGCCACTCCCACCTCACGTAGGGTGTAGCGAGATCTTATTCATGTGCTCGTTATCCAGGTTGACCGCATGACCCTTTCCAGGTTTTCATGTGATTGTCGGGCCAAGTGTATAGCCTGATTATGTTTCCCAAGCCGATCACATAACGCACTAATAATTCAAGTCACATTTTTATATTTATTTATCATAGGAGGCTAAGTTCTGTTCGGGAGAAGGGTTGCAACCCCGGTCCTTATTTGGTTTAAGGGTTGTAACTCGGCTTCCGAATAGTTCCTAAGTCATCCTATATATTGTCGTCCTTTTTAGTACTCACATCTTGATATATATTTTCCTGTTGATTTTGTCTCGTATTTCACATATTCTACAAGCCCTTATGCTATACTTTGATTGGAAGCTAGGTTCTGTTCGGGAGAAGGGTTACAACCCCGGTCCTTGTTTGGTTTACGGGTTGTAGCTCGGCTTTCGAATGGCTCCCAAGTTTTCCCATATCTTTGTCTTGTATTTTATTATACTGTCTCTTATAGAATTTGTTAATTCATATGGAACTGTTGTTAGTGTTTGTACTTGCTCATTTTTCTGACAGGATACCGTTGATATATTACAGATGTTTCTGAGGCAGACTGCTCGACCTTCTATGGGATCAAGACAGATGGAGACTTAGGCCAGGATTGTGGCCTGTTAGTTGAGCCACTAGACTTTGCACTCCCAGAGTAGTATAGCTTAGTTAGGTTTGCCTGGACTGTGATCCAGCTAGTACTTTTAGACTGTAGTATTCTATATTATATTTTGTGACCCTGTGATGTTGTGTACATCTCTGGGCTTGTGTTGGATCTTGAACTCATTTTCTGGTTTCACATCTATCATATTTTCCTTTCCATGCTATCTACCTTAGTTTTATCTTGTGATTGAGACTGTATTTGCTATGTCACTTCCATTTGGAGTGTATATACTGTACATGTACCTTTGTACTGTTTAGTTGTAGTATTTATAGACGACCTATACAGCGTTCTACCGCCGATTCTGCGGCGTAGGCTGGACGTAACCACGTACTCGTGCCCCTAATCAGGGTACGGGTCGTGACAATATCGGATACACCACTGACATTCAAAAGTCAGTACATACAGGGAAGCCCAGCCTTTGTACCCTCATTAGCAGGTATAAACCAGTGTGCCCACTCCTTGAATTACTTTGAATTAAACCCTATTTTCCTAAAGTCAGCAGATCGAGAACCATTAGAAGCCAACCTATAGCCTTCCATTTATACATCAGGATAAGGGGTTCGAGTATCTTTGCACATATAGGCAATGCCACTAAGAGCCTTTTACCTCATATACAGGACTTAAGTATAGATAATTCAGGAATCCTATTGTGTTCTTAAAGCTAGGAACCTGAGCATGGGATAGCATCAGTAAAGGAAGAGTTAGAGTATAAATCGATTGTGTAAGAAGGGTGTCGACAAATAGATGGAGTATAGGATATGTATATTCCCTATTACCCTTCGAATACTATCACCCAATTTCCTTTGTACCAAATGGATACAAACTATGGGAACACCCTGGTTCTAACCAGTTGTAGGTGGCTACATGTTCCATAGGATGAGAGCGCATACTAAATAATTCACTTAGAGCCCATACATGGTAGATGACCCTATCTCAATTAGATACATATGCAAAGTAAGTCCACCAAAGGGGTATAAACCCTCAACAGGTAGGCTACTTTCCTGGCTAATAATATGAATAAGAGGGATAATGGGGTAGATACTAAACCAATAAGGCAAATGGTAGATAGAACACAAACCTTTCATATTAAATTGTGTCTTGACTCTGTGATTCCTTAAATAGGTTCCTTGGATCTCGATTTGGACTCTGACCAGTGCCAGCAGCCCGGGACGCCAGGCGAGTACAGTTTATTGCTTGTTTTCAGTATTGATTTTTACTATACATCATTGTTAGTCGATAGATATGTAATTTCAGTCTTTATGTTGATTTTATTCTTTATGGTATTAGGGGAGGTGAAGTACCAACAATGTGTGATCTGACCTTATACCGTATATACCGTATAGACCGTGATTATTATTGCATTTATACCGTGTAGACAATGTTTCTTTATTACAGTATACCGTGAAGACCGTGTAACTTTATACAGTATAGATAGTGTAGACAATGTCGTGTAATTGTTCTGAGACCGGTCATATATCAAAGGTACTTCAGTCGGTCAGTCGGTGAGTATTTTTGTGTATTTTATTTACTGTTTTTGGTATATAGTTTATTATTTTTTTCTTCATTTATTTTATAAATCATATGTCTAAAGGCTAACCTCTGTTATATAGTCATTTTCATATATTGAAATTGTATTCAATGAATTGTACTCGTTCCATCTTGACTGGATAACCAAACAAATTTTAGGTGATTGCGAAGAGATCGTGTGTCCCGACCAGTATGGCCTGTACTTGGGAGATATGTTAGAGACGGACTTTGCTTATCATGAGGAGTACGCAGCATCTGATCCTGCTGCACTTTCTTAGATATTTTAGTTTGTCACTCCCCATTCCCGGAATACGTAAATTTTTGATTTTTCATGTATATGGTATCTGGCACCTGTATCTTTATTGCATTTATCCTGTATTTGTAACTGGCCATGGCATGGAACAGTATCTCGTCGCGAATTAGTGTGCCACTCCTTGTCCTTGTCTGGTTGTAGGCGTGGTTCACTGTTTCGATCATAAGATTTCTGAACCGTGTTGTGGTTAGGATTTTATTTAATTAATTTAATTAGTTGTATCACGTAACAATTAACATGTCATTAGTCACATGGTTAGAGCATGTTTAGGGCTTAGGGTTTTCTTAAGCCAACCCCTATATATATTGCATTTATTTAATATTTATCACGCATTTATTCCGTGTCTAATTTCTTTAATTTTATGCTAATTATTTTTCTGTAATTTGTTTCTGCCTTTACCTAGCTATTGGTTTATTTTGCTCATGTTGAACCAACTTGGTTTAACTTGGTTCAACATGATAAGCATGGATGGTCTAGATTGTGTAGGAAGGAATGGATGGTGGGAGATTAACATGACTTGCTATTTAAATCCCTCTTCTATTCTCTCTCCTCATAACTCTCATTTTCTTTCTTCCTCCACCAAAACCCTAGCTATTAGAGAGAGGCAAGTACATCTTGCACACCATAAGGGATTTCATGCATCCCCATTTATTTTTGGTCTATGTTGTTCATCTTCTCTTCCTCTACAAGTTTAGGTCTTGAAGTTCTTGATTTCCATGGATGGTTGGGTGTAGATCTAAGTTTTAAGTTTTGGTTTTCATGGTTTTGGTCTTCATATGAATTTAGGGTTTTGATCTATCAAACATTGTTGATTTCGAAATTAAGTGGTTCCATGTTGTAGAGAATTTGATTCTACTAAAGTTTGGCTTTTGAAAAGTTAGATTTCGATTTATTTTGTGGAAGTTATGGCAAAAAGAATTTTGGTTCGTTCCTATATATTCATCTGCAGCACGCACAGCATGTCGCAGAAGGCGCACCGCATGTCGCAGAAGGCGCATGTCACAGAAGGCGCATGTTGCAATGAAGCGCATGTCGCAGTAGGCGCATATCATGTCGCGAATGAGCCGCATTAAGGCGCATGTCGCAGTAGGCGCATATCATGTCGCGAATGAGCCGCATTAAGGCGCATGTCGTAGTAGGCGCATATCATGTCGCGCATGAGCCGCATTGAGGCGCATGTCGCAGTAGGCGCATATCATGTCGCAGTTGAGCCGCATGAGGCGCATGTCGCGGTAGGCGCATATCATGTCGCAGTTGAGCCGCATGAGGCGCATGTCGCAATTGGCGCATATCATGCCGCAGAATATGCCTATTTTGGTTGTTTCTGACTATCATATGTTCTATTTTGACTGAATTGTGGCTAGAATTTCTTCCAACTCCTAACATGTATTTGTAGATCTTTTTCTTGGCTTCAAGAATATATTACCAACTATTTTGTACTAATTATGGACTCGACCATGTTTAATGCTAATTGACTTTCATGCCTTGTCACCATTAATAACGATGGTTATCTTGACTAAATTGATCATGTGTTCCTAGTTGGAACTAAGAGACTGGCTAGTCGTCTTATTGAAATGAATGAATAAGACACGTTCATGTAATAAACTATTGTACTCGATTAGCCGATCCCGAATATTGACATACAGGCACATGCAAGCTTCAATCTATTTATTTATTTATTTATTTATTTATTTATTTATTTATTTGTCTACAAAAGTAGCATGTGTACTTGATGGTCAAGGCATGATTACCCCGTGGTTAGATTTGATTGTTGCATTACGCTATGTAAAACCTACAACCTAGCCGCACTGGTATCGTTGTAGAGTTGCGCATATCGTACCCCGTACGAAAGTACTCATTTGAATGATCATGATCCACGGCATGGGATTTCACTCAACGTAGGGACTATTAAGTAAAATAAAATAATGATGGCATGGAGAGAATGGATTCCCGAGTTCTTACATGGCAGCCCTCCCGGGACTAGTAGTGCCCGCCAGGCCGGCTGGTTCCCACAGATACTGTAAATCTGCCACACGGGCAGGGAACAGTACCTGCTTTTATTATTATTATATATTGTATATATATGACGGGCGTCCTGCTAGGACTCGTCTAATTCATGCTTGGCGCACCTGATTGACTGGATAGACTAGCCTTGCTCGCACATAGTAAGAACTGAGGAATTCCTAATTGCATAATTCCAGGATAACTTGGGACTCACAATAGCAAGCCGTAGGATTTGATTGGCCGTACAAGATGATTTATTTGTGTACTGTACCTACTCTGTTGTCTAACTGGGATGATCAGAATGTCAGGACATGACGGGCCAACTTCTATCCTTGTTTGGTTGGGAGGTTGGTTCGAAGTGTCGTGATGTGATGTGAATCCTAGTAGCAAGCAGAGATCTATTATTATATTCTCTTATTACTGGTTTTAATTCCCTCATATCGTGCTTCCTTGTGGTACTTGCTATTAGAGGTCTAACCTCTCTGGTTTTGCATGGCCAGATTTAGAGCCGGTTCTCGAGGATCCAGCTTACTTCCGCCTCCAAGATGGTCAACACTAGAGGGATGATCGCAGGAGGACTCGAGTGGGTCCCTTACTTCACCACTCGTTTTGTTATTTACTTTATACCGTAGCCGTTTGGCACCGACATGTTAGTCGGATTGTCTTGTACTTACTTTTGCATAATTGTAATTAAGTCAGACTGCAGCTGATAACAATTGTGTACACCTTGCTATATCATCTGACTATGTTTTGTAAAGCCAGATCTCAAGAACATTTTGACTGAGCGTTTGGGACGCCTTACTGCTTATTCTTACATGTTCTCTATTTCTGTTTTCTTGTTCGAATGATTGAGACAATAGATGTGAAGTGACCATAGTGAGACTTTCATGTAGTATGCACCCCCTCGTCTTTAGACAGCATTGATCGTATTATACGGTATTCATCTACCCGTAATACGTAGCTGGCTGAGTCATTCCCCTGCTCTCCAGTATTCTGGTTCTGGGGCGTGACAAGGTTTTAGTGGTGGCCCATGCAGGTCTGATTTCAGACTTGTGGGGTGCTTGATTTATAGGATGTCTCAATCACACATGTTTCCCCTTGATCTCCTGATTCGTTATTCTCAACCCTTGCTTGACATTCCGGTATCCTTTGACTTCATTGATCCTTCATGTCCGGTTGTTTGATTGTTCTCTTGTCCCTTTTCTTAGGGGCACCTCGTCTGCATCTGTCAGGATTGGACAGCAACAACAAGGGCAACATGGGCAACATGACCAGGTTGGTCAGCAACAAGGGCCAGTCTCACCTCAGGAGACTATCCAAGAAGAGGTGATAGTAGAACCAGCAGTTGGACCGCAGTATCCGGAGGTTCCAACACCACCTGTAGTTCCACCTACCCCTATGGAAGTGGATACACCAGCCCTTCTGGAGATCATAAGAGGAATGATGGCTGCTCAGCATATCAGATGTTGGCCCAGCAGCGCATGCACACTCAGCTACAAGATCAGAATGTGTTGCTCAACCAAGGATTGCAGACGGCTCTGGAAAGAGGAATGAGGACTGATTCAGGAGCATCGGCCAGGTTTTGCAAGTACAACCCCCGCCGTTTCGAGGGCACGGAGGATGCTATTTCAGCAGATGCATGGCTCAAGGATATTGAGGCTATTCTAATAGCAGCTAAGGTGCCGGCAGAAGAACGTGTAGATCAGGTGAAGTTGTTACTTCAGGATCTCGCACGTGATTGGTGGAAATCAGAGGAAGTAGGTATCAGACGTCCCGTTGCTTGGGACAATTTTACTGCAAGGTTCAAGACGAAGTATTATGGAGTTGTGGTGCAGTTTGAGCTACAACAGAAATTTATCAACCTCAGACAGGCTGGCAAGACTGTAGATGCGTACGCAGCGGAGTTCTGCAGATTGAGCAGGTTTGCCCCAGAGATGGAAGCAACGGAGCGCCAGAGGGCGATGAGGTTCCAGCAAGGGTTTTATCTTGAGCTCTTGCAGTTGATAGAGGGGCACAACTACCAGACTTTTGATGAAGTATTGACGGTGACTCGAAGGCATGAGATCACCATTCAGAGGCTTGCGGCAAGGACTGGAGGTCAGAAGAGATCTCACGGTCAGATAGAAGGAGGAGGGGCAGCAGCGCCCCGAGCAACAGCACCATCCCCTGGCATTCGTATCCACGATGTGGCGATACGAGCACCAGCACTACCCAGGCAGCAGCAGCAGCAACAACAACCGAGGAAGAACCAGCAACCCCCAGCGGGCTGCACTTACTGTGGTAAGGGAGGGCACACTAGGGATGTGTGTCGTTCAGCTAATGGATTATGCTTGAGGTGTGGCAGTCCAGACCATAGGATTGCCAATTGTCCCATGATACAGAGGCCAGGAGGGCCAGCTCAACGGTTTCCGGCGTTGCCAGCTCCAGAGGTAGCACCGTATCAAGGGCCGGCACTAGCAGTGAGGCCACTAGCCCAGCACCCATTACCGACGCAAGCTCAGATATACCGACAAGCACAGCATCAGGTTGGGCAGCAGGGACAGGGAAGGCAGGGACAAATGCAAGAAGGATTTGGAGTATTAGAGCAAAGATTGGCTGAAGGCGGTCAGGTTTTGAGTAAGTTTGAGTATTAATTATTATTTATTATAATTCTTTGAGTTTTATATTCGAAGAGTGAAGGCAACTTTTCGTCTCACTCATCTGCTCTCGTATCATGTGATACGTGAAATTCATCATGTGTCTTGATTACGAGAGTACGTCCTGGACAGAGTCTCGTTCTTGATTTAGTCATTGGTACCGACTTATCTCAAGCATTGACCCTTGTCCACTTTGGGTGTCGGTGTAGGACCTCGAGGACGAATTCCTACCTGACTTGAGAGGCATATTTTATTCGTATGTCTCCGATCATTTTCCTTTAGGGTATGATTATTGTTTGCGCTCTTACTTAATTGCTCTTTCTTTCGTAATCTGTTCGTATGCCATGTGTTGTTTGATAATCATGATTGTTATATGACATGAGTGTATTTCGTGATCTGAGAGCGCGCTCGACTAGCCTTATTGAAATTCCGAGGACGGAATTTTTCTAAGGAGGGTAGAGATGTCACTCCCCATTCCCGGAATACGTAAATTTTTGATTTTTCATGTATATGGTATCTGGCACCTGTATCTTTATTGCATTTATCCTGTATTTGTAACTGGCCATGGCATGGAACAGTATCTCGTCGCGAATTAGTGTGCCACCCCTTGTCCTTGTCTGGTTGTAGGCGTGGTTCACTGTTTCGATGATAGGATTTCTGAACCGTGTTGTGGTTAGGATTTTATTTAATTAATTTAATTAGTTGTATCACGTAACAATTAACATGTCATTAGTCACATGGTTAGAGCATGTTTAGGGCTTAGGGTTTTCTTAAGCCAACCCCTATATATATTGCATTTATTTAATATTTATCACGCATTTATTCCGTGTCTAATTTCTTTAATTTTATGCTAATTATTTTTCTGTAATTTGTTTCTGCCTTTACCTAGCTATTGGTTTATTTTGCTCATGTTGAACCAACTTGCCTCCAAGATGGTTCAACATGATAAGCATGGATGGTCTAGATTGTGTAGGAAGGAATGGATGGTGGAAGATTAACATGACTTGCTATTTAAATCCCTCTTCTATTCTCTCTCCTCATAACTCTCATTTTCTTTCTTCCTCCACCAAAACCCTAGCTATTAGAGAGAGGCAAGTACATCTTGCACACCATGAGGGATTTCATGCATCCCCATTTATTTTTGGTCTATGTTGTTCATCTTCTCTTCCTCTACAAGTTTAGGTCTTGAAGTTCTTGATTTCCATGGATGGTTGGGTGTAGATCTAAGTTTTAAGTTTTGGTTTTCATGGTTTTGGTCTTCATATGAATTTAGGGTTTTGATCTATCAAACATTGTTGATTTCGAAATTAAGTGGTTCCATGTTGTAGAGAATTTGATTCTACTAAAGTTTGGCTTTTGAAAAGTTAGATTTCGATTTATTTTGTGGAAGTTATGGCAAAAAGAATTTTGGTTCGTTCCTATATATTCATCTGCAGCACGCACAGCATGTCGCAGAAGGCGCACCGCATGTCGCAGAAGGCGCATGTCGCAGAAGGCGCATGTTGCAATGAAGCGCATGTCGCAGTAGGCGCATATCATGTCGCGAATGAGCCGCATTAAGGCGCATGTCGCAGTAGGCGCATATCATGTCGCGAATGAGCCGCATTAAGGCGCATATCGCAGTAGGCGCATATCATGTCGCGAATGAGCCGCATTAAGGCGCATGTCGCAGTAGGCGCATATCATGTCGCGAATGAGCCGCATTAAGGCGCATGTCGCAGTAGGCGCATATCATGTCGCGAATGAGCCGCATTAAGGCGCATGTCGCAGTAGGCGCATATCATGTCGCGCATGAGCCGCATTGAGGCGCATGTCGCAGTAGGCGCATATCATGTCGCAGTTGAGCCGCATGAGGCGCATGTCGCGGTAGGCGCATATCATGTCGCAGTTGAGCCGCATGAGGCGCATGTCGCAATTGGCGCATATCATGCCGCAGAATATGCCTATTTTGGTTGTTTCTGACTATCATATGTTCTATTTTGACTGAATTGTGGCTAGAATTTCTTCCAACTCCTAACATGAATTTGTAGATCTTTTTCTTGGCTTCAAGAATATATTACCAACTATTTTGTACTAATTATGGACTCGACCATGTTTAATGCTAATTGACTTTCATGCCTTGTCACCATTAATAACGATGGTTATCTTGACTAAATTGATCATGCGTTCCTAGTTGGAACTAAGAGACTGGCTAGTCGTCTTATTGAAATGAATGAATGAGACACGTTCATGTAATAAACTATTGTACTCGATTAGCCGATCCCGAATATTGACATACAGGCACATGCAAGCTTCAATCTATTTATTTATTTATTTATTTATTTGTCTACAAAAGTAGCATGTGTACTTGATGGTCAAGGCATGATTATCCCGTGGTTAGATTTGATTGTTGTATTACGCTATGTAAAACCTACAACCTAGCCGCACTGGTATCGTTGTAGAGTTGCGCATATCGTACCCCGTACGAAAGTACTCATTTGAATGATCATGATCCACGACATGGGATTTCACTCAACGTAGGGACTATTAAGTAAAATAAAATAATGATGGCATGGAGAGAATGGATTCCCGAGTTCTTACATGGCAGCCCTCCCGGGACTAGTAGTGCCTGCCAGGCCGGCTGGTTCCCACAGATACTGTAAATCTGCCACATGGGCAGGGAACAGTACCTGCTTTTATTATTATTGTATATTGTATATATATGACGGGCATCCTGCTAGGACTCGTCTAATTCATGCTTGGCGCACCTGATTGACTGGATAGACTAGCCTTGCTCGCACATAGTAAGAACTGAGGAATTCCTAATTGCATAATTCCAGGATAACTTGGGACTCACAATAGCAAGCCGTAGGATTTGATTGGCCGTACAAGATGATTTGTTTGTGTACTGTACCTACTCTGTTGTCTAACTGGGATGATCAGAATGTCAGGACATGACGGGCCAACTTCTGTCCTTGTTTGGTTGGGAGGTTGGTTCGAAGTGTCGTGATGTGATGTGAATCCTAGTAGCAAGCAGAGATCTATTATTATATTCTCTTATTACTGGTTTTAATTCCCTCATATCGTGCTTCCTTGTGGTACTTGCTATTAGAGGTCTAACCTCTCTGGTTTTGCATGGCCAGATTTAGAGCCGGTTCTCGAGGATCCAGCTTACTTCCGCCTCCAAGATGGTCAACACTAGAGGGATGATCGCAGGAGGACTCGAGTGGGTCCCTTACTTCACCACTCGTTTTGTTATTTACTTTATACCGTAGCCGTTTGGCACCGACATGTTAGTCAGATTGTCTTGTACTTACTTTTGCATAATTGTAATTAAGTCAGACTGCAGCTGATAACAATTGTGTACACCTTGCTATATCATCTGGCTATGTTTTGTAAAGCCAGATCTCAAGAACATTTTGACTGAGCGTTTGGGACGCCTTACTGCTTATTCTTACATGTTCTCTATTTCTGTTTTCTTGTTCGAATGATTGAGACAATAGATGTGAAGTGACCATAGTGAGACTTTCATGTCGTATGCACCCCCTCGTCTTTAGACAGCATTGATCGTATTATACGGTATTCATCTACCCGTAATACGTAGCTGGCTGAGTCATTCCCCCGCTCTCCAGTATTCTGGTTCTGGGGCGTGACATAGTTAGTACTGAGACTTTGTACTGGATATTTGAGTTGACTTTGAGACATGTAGTTGAGATTATTTTTGGCTTTAGACATCCTATATTTTTATTGTGAGACGGTTCTATTTATTTTATCTATTAGATGTTGAGTTGAGATATGGAGTTGTTTAATTTCCCTTGTGGTATATTTTTATTGCATGGTTGTTCATCATATTGTTAAATCGTTCTACCGTCGGCTCTGCGGCATAGGCTGGGCGTGTACACGGTTCATGCCCAAATATTGGTGCGGGTCGTGACAATAAAGCAGTAAAATAGAGAATGCTATATACAATAAAGGAAAACATGTCTGAGGTAATATAAACGGAAGAGAAATATGTGAGAACATGTAATAGAAAAGAACTACTATAACAAGTTAGAGCAATGTAATGGTGGACTGAAAGTATAAAATTGTAATAGACAATGTGTTTTGGAATACCAGTTGGATATGTGATCGGATTAGGATATTCAATGATTACACTAAGGAAAGCTAGCTCAACCATACGTGCAATGTATACTTAGCTAGTAGCCGATAATTACACTATTTGTCGATAGTTCTTAATCACATATCTAACTAGTATTACCCCCGTCCCAACTGATACAATGGATCCAACCATGACACGTTACTAGCCAATGTTAACCAATATTTATCCAATGTTATCCAATACCAACAAGAACAGTATTCGATCAATAATATCCAATGTTATCCAATACCAACAAGAACAGTATTCGATACCATCGCGATGAGTTAAGGTAACATCTTATGACTGAAGATCCAATAAAAACACCAATTTGTGTACAATCGTGTCAAGAACCATAAGTAACATTTCTAAATACTTGAATTATAGTGGTAATCAAAATAACGAAAACTATCAGAGAATGTACTCCCCTGATACCGTGAGCGACTGATATGTATAGATGTCCAAACTGGACTCACAGTGTCCTATTTAGAGCAATATAGGTTATAATGTGTTCAAAAGGTTATAATTGAAGTTTATAATACATTCTACATGATTCTAAGTCCATCTAGGTCAAAGTCAACTCTTGGTCAACTCTTAGTCAACCCTCAGTCAAACCAAGTCAACATCTAGGATTTGGTCAACTATCTAGTCAAACAATGCCAACCATTAGGCACACTAGTCTATTTATATTGTCATGTACATATACATGTATGAATATACCTACTTATCTATTCTAGGAAACCTTCTACCTTAGATAAGCTAGGAAATCATGTACTTTAGACTAGTAGGAAACCATATACCTAGGCTAATAGGTAATCATATATATATATATATATATATATATATATATATATATATATATATATATATATATAAAAAAAAAAAAATATATATATATATATATATATATATATATATATATATATATATATATACCCCTCTAATACTCCTACCCTAAAACCCAAATGTGAAACAAGTTTCATATTAAACTTGCCAACCCTCACTACAACACTCAATAGGAACTCCCTTACTCCACTCCATGGAACACTGACATCTATATTTAACACTTGCTATTGGCCCTAAATATCCAACACTTGCAATCCTATCACTCACATAAATTAAACCTCTCATGTACTTATATTCTAACATACTAAGATACATGTCCTATCTAACATGTAACTAATCACCCTACAGGATCTAACTAAACCCATAGGCAACTGAACCTAACAATGCAAGGCCAAGCCAAGCCATGCCATGCCACACTACTACTGGGCATTGATCCTACTGCTACTGCTACTACTGTTGTTGTAGCTTGCTTTGCTGCTTGCATGGCAATTGCTTGCTGCTGCTGCCAGGTTGCATAGCACTGCATGCAATGCAACCAACAGAGCCTATGTAACCCAACAAGCCACATTCACCCTTCACTTACACCATAGCTGGTTATAGGGCAACACTTGTTGTCTCCAACTCGAGCCACTACTCTATATCCCATATATATATATATATATATATATATATATATATATATATATATATATATATATATATACTCAACAATAGCCAATACCATATGTATCCTAGTCTCAGGTAATTGGATCAACCCAGAAACTGAAACATTCCTACATACAAACCAACACTCATAAACACAACTCCTCAGAAACTGAACCCAAGTAATATTCATATATATATATATATATTTTATATATATATATATATATATATATATATATATATATATATATATATATATATATATATATATATATAAACCTAATTTCAAACCCCCCAACCTCAGGAACTGAGTTGATCTAAGTTAATCTGAACTATCCAAAACCAAAATACTCAAACTAAACTCTCAGTCATCAAAACCAAAACTCTTTTCAACATCAGACATCAAATCTCAGGAAACTTGAGACTCAGTCCAAACAAACCCAACCTATTAAACAAAACCCCAAACTAATCTACATCACTACAAAACCTATGCCTATCTCAAATGTTTACATACATAACATATACCTCAATAACCCAACTGTATATATATAGCAAGGGTGAAATCAAAGTCTCAACATGACAAGTGTGTGTGTATACATATATTAGTGTACGAGTGTGTGAGTGTCCAGATCAGGGTGTCAAGAGTGAAGTGTTAATGTAGTGTGTCCTACAAAGTGTCCAACCCGTATCCAATCAGTGTCAAAACTTGTGTCCTAACAAGTATCAGAAAACCTGTGCACAGGCAGTGCTCGTGCACATGTGTCGAGTTGGCTAGGACACTACCTGTGCACCTAGACACCTCGTGCTCGTGTCAGTAGGTAGGTGGGTCCTAGGGCTTCATGTCAGTATGCCTGTATCGTGTCCATGCCGTGTCGTATCCACGAACAGAGGCTGTATCAGTGAGCCATTTTCGTGCGTACGTGTGTGTGTGCGACCACTGTGGAGTCGATATCTCCTCTAATACTCCACCAAATGTCATGAAACTTTGGGGGCATGCTGTCAGACATTGCCCCCACATGTCCACCAAATATGGTGTCAAATCATGTCGTGTCGAGTGAGATATCATTCTCGGGTATTAGGACATGTACGACAGTGTCGTGCCATGTCCCCGTGTCCAAATACTGTGTCCAAATCACCCTAAAACCAACTCAGTCACCTAGATCTATGATCTACACAATATTAGCTACAAAATCATGTAATTAGTTTTGAAAATTATGAACATTTATTTCTAAGAGGTATTTCATCGAACACAATGAATAGTTCTCCGATACTCCTCCGATACGCATACCAAACAGATCTGATTTCTAACCAAACTTAGCCTAGGTCTAGGGGGCCCTAAATGAATGCATATATGGAAAGAAAATAAAATTTAAATAGGTTTAGAGGCCATTACCTATTGAGAGTTGGAATATCAATGAAAGCTCCTAGATCTAGATCTCCACCAAGCTCCAGTGGTCAAATTGCTTCCAATCCTTGCTAGCTAGCTAATACAGACCTCCTCTACACTAGGAGAGTGTATTGCAATTGATTGGGCTCAATTTGGAGTTGATTTAGATAAAGGGAATGAATTTGGGGAAGAACACTATTAGGGTTAGGGTTTGTGATAAAAAGAGGCAAAGAGAGAGCTAATGTTCACTTATATAGGGGGGATACCTATATTAGCTGCTATGGAGTGATTCTAGGGTTAGGGTTAGGTCCAAGTAGATTAAAAGTCTTTCTCAAGTGTAAAATCAAGCCTCTTTAGTAAATGCCCAAAAAGAAACTAGGGTTTCAAGCAAATATCTAACTTATACTAATATTTAGATATTCTTAACCTTGTCATCTAGTTGAATCCTACTAACTAAATATCTAGGCTCATGATTAGTATCTAGATTAGGGCAATTCTAGGTTAAGGCCTAATATATCACTTAGCACATTATCAATTAAATAAAATTCACAAATAATAATAAATCACAAATGACCAAAATATCCTTAGCCTAAAAAGTGATAATTAGCTAATCTAATCACATTAGTTAGGTCTCCACGGTCATGATTAGTCTCTAGGCTAAGCAGTTCTAGGGTTACACCAGTAAAAGACCAAAATCACAATATACCAAGTTAAATAGTATTAAAATAATCTAAATTCATTAATTAATCATTAACATGATCAATTTTACAAAAGTTTAAAATTACCCTCATTTTAGAAAAGTGGTGGTGATAGAGATATTAGACTACTAGACTTTGTTGTGTATTTGACTTACGCTACTAGACTCCTCTATTTTTATCATTTTATATCGTTATATCACTTCATGCTAGTCTTCCTTTAGACATCTTTGATTGAATATGAGATTCTAGATATTATATTGTCCTCTGTTCGGAGATGTGATTATTATTGACAGGTTATGATTCTTATATTCTTAGACTATATAGATAGCACTGTTGACCTAAACAGCGTTCTACAGCCAATACTGTGTCGTAGGCTGCACATACCCACATACTCGTACCCCTATACCAGGTGCGGGTCATGACACATTCGAAGAAGTAATACCTTGTGCATAAGTTGTCACGCCCCAGTACCGAAATACGGAGACGGACTAGGCCAGCTACACCATATGAGGTACGTAACGTCATACGGCGATCATGGCTGTCGAGAGACTAGGGGGTACATGCTACAATCAAGTCTCCTATGGTCCCACAGAGTTCTATGTCTCAATCAATCAAATCACATCAGCAAAAGATGAGCATTAAAGATAAAGCAGTAAGGCGTCCCCGACGCTGTATCAAAATGATCATGAGAGACTAGCTTCATAATTTAGCTATCTCGGAGAGTCAGGAGTACAAAATTATACACAGCTGCAGTCTGTTTAATTACAATTATGTACTGACACGAAATATCAAGTAATCCGGCTAACAGGTGCCGGTGGCTAAACGCCGCAAAAGTATAAGCAGGAGTGGTGGAGAAGAAACCCACTCGAGTCCCCGAACTGCCATGCTCCTAGTATGTACCATGGATGTCAGGGAGGAAGATCGTGTCCTCTGGCTTTGCTACGAAATCTGGCCAAACAAAACCAGCGGGGTCAGCCCCGAATAGCAAGTACCGCCAAAGGGGCACAAGAGTTAAGATTAAGAACCCAGTTAATAGAAAGAATGATAATAGTAATACTTATGCTACCATTATAGGGTGGCGCCACATCCTCGAACCCATATGGCACCCTTACAACCAAACAAGGACAAAAGGTGCCGCATGGAGTCGGGACGCGTCGTACTCTATAACTTTCGCATAAGTTAAAGGGTATAAACAATAAAATCTCCTGATCGTGACTTCGGTCGATAGCCTATCGCAGCACAATAACCAATCCAACAATCAAACAAGAACATGGGTTGGATCATGTACCACGATAAACTATGTTCCTCGGTCATTCACAGAAGTAGCACTTCACAACCAGAATAAGTCTTCCGTTCATAACTTCGGTCCACAGCCTATCATAGTACGATAACCAACCCAACAATCAAACAAGAACATGGGTTGGATCACGTACCATGACAGTCCGCTTCCCTCAGTTACTCACGGAAGGTAATAGGATACAAGCAAGTCGTTTTCACGGCCAATCAAGTCTACGCGTTTCTAGTGGAACGAGGTTATCCTCGCGTCATGTTATTAGAAAATCCTCAGATCGTATCCTTCCAGCAAGGCTAGCCAACCCAGGGGTTCGCGTAGACAGGTATGATTGAGCACAGGTCCCTCGTAAGGCCACCTTGCTAAAACATATAATATGTAGCAGGAATTAATCGGATACAGTCATCCACTCGTTGCAGATGACACAGTATCCGTGGAGACCAGCCGGCACGTCAAGACAGTATCTCAAGGCGGCTGGTGTAACACGATCTCGGGATTCTTGCCCTCCCCATGCATCTAGTATATTTAGTTGCCTAATTTAGCCCTAGGTGAAATCTTGGATTTTCATGCTGTGGCCTGCATGATTATCCTCCTAAAGTCGTACCTTAGTACGAGTACCCCAAAGAGGATTTATGTCAATCAGTATGTCAACATGTTCTACCCTCCTTAGTGTAATGCATTATTGCAAGTACGCCACGTGGAGTTACGAGTCATTTGTCGAGCATGAACAAGAACTGGGACATTCAGGTACATATATCAGGTAGGAACACTTTGTTCTCCGGGTCACAATAGTGCTCATATCATGCTCGGGACAAAAGGCGTAAGGATATAAAATGGGCATATAATATATAATATATATATATAATAATAATAATAATAATAATGAGGTAACAATATAGGGCACAAAAGTCCATACGGCTCAGGGGGAGTGAGTCCATGCGACCGGGTCAATACTGGTTCATGCGGCTGGGACTGCACGCTCATGCGGCTAAGGGAGCCCCAAGGCGCATGCGGCTGGAAAGGCGAGTTCATGCGGCTGCGAAGGGGTGTCAGCGTATGCGGCTATGATCAGATGACGTCTGATGCGGCTGAGTTTGGGCGATGCATATGCGGCTGGGTGATGGATGAGCTTTATGCGGCCCAAAACAGCAGCACATATGCGGCTAGGTGCAAAAAGAACTCATGCGGCTGCGAAGCTAGCCGCATGAAGTCCATACGACTCAAGATAACAGGGGCTCGTGCGGCTGAGTCTGAACAAGGCTATGCGGCTCAATTACTTGCCGCATGAAGATTCATGCGGTCAAGTACTCAAGTAAGTCTTATGCGGCTAGGAAAGACTTTCCATGCGGCTGAACTCGAACGAGTCTCATGCGGCTGGAAAGGCCATGCGGCTAGAGGCTTGCCGCATGAGGATTCATGCGGTCAAGTACTGCTCTTCTTCTCCACCTGTCCGAGAAGAGGAGCCAAGCAACCATGGCTTCCAAGCTACACAAAACCTTCATCCGGAGCCCAAATCGGAACTACCTTAGGTCAAAATGGGGTAGAATAAATTTCTCTACAACATGGAACCATCAAAACTTAAAAATAATGAAGTTTGCTAGATCAAAACCAAGAAAATCCAAAAATGGTTAAAACCTAGATCTACAAAGATTAAAGCTTCAAAATGGAAAACTTCAAGTTCTAAACTAGTATAGAATAAGGAGAAGAACATATTTTGACAAATAATTTGTAAGAAAACATCAACAACATTTATGGATCCATCTCTTGAGCAAGTTGTACTTGCCTTGGTTGGTGGAGGAAAGTAAATGAGAGGAAATAAATGAGAGGAGAGAGAAGGAGATGGGTTATTATATAGAATCTTGGATCCATGGGTTCATGATGAACCAAGGTGAACCAAGAATAGGTTACCCAAATGAGCCAAAACTGTAGGCCCAAATGCAGAAAATAAATTAGGAAATAATATTTTGTCAAATATTTTTGGGAAATGCATAAAGAAATACAGCATAATAAACATAGTATAAATACAAGGTAAATACAATTTACCGGTTTACGTATTAAAATACGTATTCCAGGATCGGGGAGTGACATCTCTACCCTTCTTAGAAAAATTCCGTCCTCGGAATTCCAGCCAAGACAGGATAGTAAAATCAGGGCAAGCAAGGCTCAATCACATACAAGTTAACTATCATAGCAGTTATTATCATACATCACAAAGTGCAAAACAAGCAGGTGCAGATAAGCATGGAATCGTGTCAATAAGGTGCAAAAATATACCTTATCAGTCAAACAAATGCGGATACCGAGATCTGATCTCGTCCTCGCGCTCCCAGGTTGACTCTCTCGGAGAGTGATGGTTCCAAGAAACACGGACAAGGCTGATCGTCCGACTCTTGAGTACCTTCTCTCGCCGGTCTAAAATAGATACGGGTTGTTCCTCGTAAGTTAGGTCGGTACCAACGACTAACTCAGAATGATCGAGGACATGACTCGGATCCGGGATATACCCACGTAACTGGGATACATGAAACACATCATGTATGCCAGTTAACGAAGGCGGAAGGGCAAGTCGATAAGCCACATCGCCTACCCGAGCGAGAATCTTAAAAGGACCAACGTATCTTGGACTAAGCTTTCCCCGGGTTCCAAATCTGATGATACCCCGAGTAGGTGAAATCCGCAGAAATACTTGGTCGCCCGCTCTGAACTCTAGAGGCCTACGAAGCTGATCTGCCCAATGACGATGTCGGTCCTGTGCAACTCGAAGGCGCTCTCTGACCAACTTAACTATCTCCACAGTCTGTGTGATCATCTCTGGTCCCAACAACTTTCGTTCTCCAACGTCATCCCATGCCAAAGGGGACCTGCACTTCCTTCCGTACAATGCTTCGAACGGGGCCATCTGAATGCTAGCCTGATAGCTGCTGTTGTAGGAGAACTCCACTAGATGAAGGTGATCCTCCCAAGATCCGCCAAAATCCAAGGTACATGCCCGTAGCATATCTTCTAACGTCTGAATGGTTCTTTCTGATTGCCCGTCAGTTTGTGGATGATAAGCAGTACTGAATCTTAACTTGGTTCCCAAACTTTGGTGTAAGCTCCGCCAAAAATGGGAAGTAAACCGCGTATCCCGATCTGATACTATACTAACCGGAACACCGTGCTGCCTTACTATCTGCTTCATGTACATTTCTGCTAACTGCTCAGTAGTCTGTCCAACTCGGAAGGGAAGGAAATGAGTGACCTTCGTGAGTCGATCTACTATTACCCAGACTGCATTCTTGCCAGTCGGGGATCTAGGTAAACCGGTCACGAAATCCATCGTGATGTGCTCTCATTTCCATTCTGGGATAGGAAGCGGCTGGAGCAACCCTGCTGGTCTCTGCTGCTCGGTTTTCACCTGCTGACAGACCAGACACTTGGATACAAATCTCGCTATCTCTCTTTTCATGCCATTCCACCAGAAGTACTGCCTGATATCTCGATACATCTTCGTTCCTCCTGGATGAATGGAGTAAATAGAAATATGAGCTTCGGACAAAACTTCCTGCCGAAGGTCTCCACTCGGTACACAGAGTCTGTTTCCAAACCTGAGCGTACCATCTTCATGAATCACTAACTCCTTCCTACGGCCTGATTCACACTCCGACCGTAACTTCTGAATCTGTGGATCTCCTACTTGTGCTGCCCTTATCCTCTCTACTAAGGTTGACTGAATCTGCATACTGGTCATTCTTCCTATATCCCTTGGCAAAACTACTTCGATTCCCATACTCTGAAGGTCTTCTAAGATATGCTTCTGCGAGGTCAAGATAAAGGCACTGTTTCTCCTACTCAGTGCATCTGCAACTATATTCGCCTTGCCTGGATGATACTGAAGATCTAAATCAAAATCCTTCAGCAGTTCTAACCATCTTCTTTGCCTCATGTTCAAATCTCGCTGCGTGAACACGTATTTCAAACTCTTATGATCAGTATAGATCTCTATCCGATCTCCGTATAAATAATGCCTCCACAACTTTAGTGAAAACACCACAGCTGCTAACTCCAAATCGTGAGTCGGGTAATTCTTCTCATGGTCTCGAAGCTGCCGAGACGCATATGCTATCACTTTTCCATGCTGCATCAATACACATCCAAGACCCTTCCCAGATGCGTCACAATATACTGTAAAGCCTCCCGCTCCTACCGGAAGCGTCAAGATCGGGGCTGAGATCAACCTCTTCTTCAATTCTTCAAATGATGTCTGACAGCTAGCTGACCAAACAAACTCTACATCCTTGTGCGTCAAACGCGTTAAGGGAGCAGAGATCTTGGCAAAGTCTGCCACGAACCTTCTGTAGTAACCAGCTAATCCCAAGAAACTTCGCACTTCTGCAACCGTTCTCGGGACTGGCCAATGCTCTACGGCCTCTATCTTCTTCGGATCCACTGACACTCCTGCCCCAGAAATTACATGCCCCAGGAACGAAATATGATCTAACCAGAATTCACACTTGTCGAGCTTCGCATAAAGTTGATGCTCCCTCAATGTCTGCAAGACAGTCCTAAGATGTTTCTCATGCTCCTCTTCACTGCTGGAATAGACAAGAATGTCATCTATGAACACCACCACAAATTTATCCAAGTACGGCAGAAAGATGCGGTTCATTAAATCCATGAATACTGCGGGTTCGTTAGTTAGTCCAAAGGGCATTACTAAAAACTCATAATGCCCGTATCTAGATCTGAATGCTGTCTTCGGTATGTCTTGCTCCCAGACTCTTACTTGATAGTATCCTGACCGAAGATCGATCTTGGAAAAGACGCTGGCCTTGCTCAACTGGTCAAACAGGTCATCAATCCTTGGTAGCGGGTACTTATTCTTTACTGTTACTGCATTCAGCTTGCGGTAGTCGATGCACATCCTTGTCGACCCATCCTTCTTGGGAACTAGAATCACTGGCGCGGCCCAGGGCGATTTACTGTCTCGGATGAATCCCTTAGACTTCAACTCTTCTTCATGTTGATACAACTTATCCTGTTCTGACGGCGACATTCTGTAAACTCTGTCTGCAATAGGCCTCGTTCCAGGGTTCAACTCAATGCTAAATTCTACCTCTCTGACTGGCGGTATCCCTGGAAGCTCATCAGGGAAGACGTCGAGAAAATCTTCGACCACTCTCGGAATCTGTCCTGGCTCTGACACTGCTGCTAAGATGACGCCTCTGACCTGATTCTTCAAGGTTCGAGTAAAGATGAACTGCTCCATCCCAAGAACGCTGAATATGACCCTACCTCCTCTACAATCAATTACCGCATGACTGTCTCTCAACCAGTCCATGCCAAGAACAACATCAAAATTCTCCATAGGGAATTCAATCAATGATGCGGGCAATAAATGCCCACACACCTCCACCGGACATGAAAAGCGCACTC
This sequence comes from Iris pallida, assembly GCA_029216955.1. Lineage (NCBI taxonomy): Eukaryota > Viridiplantae > Streptophyta > Magnoliopsida > Asparagales > Iridaceae > Iris > Iris pallida. Next base: position 13,354,608 of record JANAVB010028818.1, on the reverse strand, counting down.
TGCTAACTTCTACGAGCCCATTGCCGGTGAGTATATCCATCCTCTCCGGCAATGCCTCAAACTCTAATCCAATCCGTGTAGCATATTGTGCAGAGATAAATGAATGAGTAGCGCCTGAATCAAACAATGCTACAGCGGGAAATGAGGTGACGAGAATTTTACCTGCCACCACGTCACTAGACGCTAGAGCCTCTCCCAAGGTCAATGTGAGAGCCTGGCCCCGCGGAGCCCCTTGTTGCGGCCTTCCTCGACCATGCTGTTGCTGCCTCTGAGGGCCTTCGGCCTCCTGTGCCTGGCGGAACATCTGAGCCTGCGTTGGTAGACGCTGGGCTAGGGGCCTTACTGCTAATACTGGCCCTCCACTCGGGGTTGCCGCCGGAGCTGGCAATGCTGGAAACTGCTGAGCTGGCCCTCCTGGCCTCTGCATCATAGGACAAGTAGAAATACGGTGGTCTGAACTACCACACCTCAAGCATAAGCCATTCGCTGACCGGCACACCTCCCTCATGTGCCCTGCCTTCCCACAGAATGTACAGCCCTGGGGTGCTCCCTGACGCTGTTACTGGTTCCTCGGCTGCTGATGCCGAACTGGCGCTGTATTAGTTGACACGGCCGTCCTCCGCGGCGCTCCCGCATCATGAATACGTACACCGGGTGCTGGTGTCGATGTTCGCTGCATTGCTCCTCCTCCAACCTGGGAATGAGATCTCTTCTGACCTCCTGTCCTCGATGCCAACCTCTGCTGGGTAAGCTCGTGCCTCCGGGCTGCCGTCAAGACAGCGTCAAACGTCTGGTAGTCGTGTCCTTCCACAAGCTGCAATAATTCCAAATGAAGTCCCTGCTGGAACCTCATAGCTTTCTCTGGCTCCGTTGCCACCATTGATGGTGCGAAACAGCACAATCTGCAGAACTCTGCTGCATACCCATCTACGGTCTTACCTGCTTGCTTGAGATTGATGAACTTCTGCTGGAGCTCATATCGAGCTACTACGCCAAAATACTTGGCCTTGAATCTGTCACTGAAGGTGGTCCAACGAACAGGGCGTCTTATACCAACTTCTTCTGATGCCCACCAGTCGCGGGCAAGATCCTGAAGTACCAGTTTGACCTGGTCAACCTTCTCATCATCTGGAACCTTGGCTGCCACAAGAATGGCTTCGATGTCTTGAATCCATGCATCCGCAGTGATGGCATCCTCCGTGCCATCAAAATACCTCGGGTTCAAGCGACGGAACCTTCCTGATGCTCCCGAGTCAACCCCGGCACTCCTCTCAAGAGCTAACTGAATCCCTTGGTTCAGCAACACGTTCTGCTCCTGCTGCCGAGTCTGTTGTTGTTGGTTAGTGACAAGAAACCCCCGGATGATCTCCAGGAGTGCTACGGCATCTGGTACTGCCGTCGCTGCTGGTGCTGCAGGAGTTTCAATAACCTGCGGCTGCACTGCCTCTGGTTCCCTTTCTGCTCGTGCCTGCACTGGAGAAGGTTCTCTTTCCTGTTGCTGCCCAGTCGAGCCATGCTCTTGCTGCTCTTCCTCACGGGCCTCTCCTGCTACTGAGAATGAAGCACCCCTATGGAGAAGAATATAAGATTATCAAGTCCGGACGAGGAAGGTTTCGAGGATGCAAGTCAAGTTAGAGATCAAGGCAAGGACAGAGAATTCGAAACAGAATTTCAAGGGGAACAAGTTTTGATTGAGACTCCTAATAATTCGCAATACCCCACAAGTCTGAAAATCAGACCTGCATGGGCCACCACTAAAACCTTGTCACGCCCCAGTACCGAAATACGGAGACGGACTAGGCCAGCTACACCATATGAGGTACGTAACGTCATACGGCGATCATGGCTGTCGAGAGACTAGGGGGTACATGCTACAATCAAGTCTCCTATGGTCCCACAGAGTTCTATGTCTCAATTAATCAAATCACATCAGCAAAAGATGAGCATTAAAGATAAAGCAGTAAGGCGTCCCCGACGCTGTATCAAAATGATCATGAGAGACTAGCTTCATAATTTAGCTATCTCGGAGAGTCAGGAGTACAAAATTATACACAGCTGCAGTCTGTTTAATTACAATTATGTACTGACACGAAATATCAAGTAATCCGGCTAACAGGTGCCGGTGGCTAAACGCCGCAAAAGTATAAGCAGGAGTGGTGGAGAAGAAACCCACTCGAGTCCCCGAACTGCCATGCTCCTAGTATGCACCATGGATGTCAGGGAGGAAGATCGTGTCCTCTGGCTTTGCTACGGAATCTGGCCAAACAAAACCAGCAGGGTCAGCCCCGAATAGCAAGTACCGCCAAAGGGGCACAAGAGTTAAGATTAAAAACCCAGTTAATAGAAAGAATGATAATAGTAATACTTATGCTACCATTATAGGGTGGCGCCACATCCTCGAACCCATATGGCACCCTTACAACCAAACAAGGACAAAAGGTGCCGTATGGAGTCGGGACGCGTCGTACTCTATAACTTTCGCATAAGTTAAAGGGTATAAACAATAAAATCTCCTGATCGTGACTTCGGTCGATAGCCTATCGCAGCACAATAACCAACCCAACAATCAAACAAGAACATGGGTTGGATCATGTACCACGATAAACCATGTTCCTCGGTCATTCACAGAAGTAGCACTTCACAACCAGAATAAGTCTTCCGTTCATAACTTCGGTCCACAGCCTATCATAGTACGATAACCAACCCAACAATCAAACAAGAACATGGGTTGGATCACGTACCATGACAGTCCGCTTCCCTCAGTTACTCACGGAAGGTAATAGGATACAAGCAAGTCGTTTTCACGGCCAATCAAGTCTACGCGTTTCTAGTGGAACGAGGTTATCCTCGCGTCATGTTATTAGAAAATCCTCAGATCGTATCCTTCCAGCAAGGCTAGCCAACCCAGGGGTTCGCGTAGACAGGTATGATTGAGCACAGGTCCCTCGTAAGGCCACCTTGCTAAAACATATAATATGTAGCAGGAATTAATCGGATACAGTCATCCACTCGTTGCAGATGACACAGTATCCGTGGAGACCAGCCGGCGCGTCAAGACAGTATCTCAAGGCGGCTGGTGTAACATGATCTCGGGATTCTTGCCCTCCCCATGCATCTAGTATATTTAGTTGCCTAATTTAGCCCTAGGTGAAATCTTGGATTTTCATGCTGTGGCCTGCATGATTATCCTCCTAAAGTCGTACCTTAGTACGAGTACCCCAAAGAGGATTTATGTCAATCAGTATGTCAACATGTTCTACCCTCCTTAGTGTAATACATCATTGCAAGTATGCCACGTGGAGTTACGAGTCATTTGTCGAGCATGAACAAGAACTGGGACATTCAGGTACATATATCAGGTAGGAACACTTTGTTCTCCGGGTCACAATAGTGCTCATATCATGCTCGGGACAAAAGGCGTAAGGATATAAAATGGGCATATAATATATAATATATATATAATAATAATAATAATAATAATAATAATGAGGTAACAATATAGGGCACAAAAGTCCATGCGGCTCAGGGGGAGTGAGTCCATGCGACCGGGTCAATACTAGTTCATGCGGCTGGGACTGCACGCTCATGCGGCTAAGGGAGCCCCAAGGCGCATGCGGCTGGAAAGGCGAGTTCATGCGGCTGCGAAGGGGTGTCAGCGTATGCGGCTATGATAAGATGACGTCCGATGCGGCTGAGTTTGGGCGATGCATATGCGGCTGGGTGATGGATGAACTTTATGCGGCCCAAAACAGCAGCGCATATGCGGCTAGGTGCAAAAAGAACTCATGCGGCTGCGAAGCTAGCCGCATGAAGTCCATACGACTCAAGATAACAGGGGCTCGTGCGGCTGAGTCTGAACAAGGCTATGCGGCTCAATTACTTGCCGCATGAAGATTCATGCGGTCAAGTACTCAAGTAAGTCTTATGCGGCTAGGAAAGACTTTCCATGCGGCTGAACTCGAACGAGTCTCATGCGGCTGGAAAGGCCATGCGGCTAGAGGCTTGCCGCATGAGGATTCATGCGGTCAAGTACTGCTCTTCTTCTCCACCTGTCCGAGAAGAGGAGCCAAGCAACCATGGCTTCCAAGCTACACAAAACCTTCATCCGGAGCCCAAATCGAATCTACCTTAGGTCAAAATGGGGTAGAATAAATTTCTCTACAACATGGAACCATCAAAACTTAAAAATAATGAAGTTTGCTAGATCAAAACCAAGAAAATCCGAAAATGGTTAAAACCTAGATCTACAAAGATTAAAGCTTCAAAATGGAAAACTTCAAGTTCTAAACTAGTATAGAATAAGGAGAAGAACATATTTTGACAAATAATTTGTAAGAAAACATCAACAACATTTATGGATCCATCTCTTGAGCAAGTTGGTACTTGCCTTGGTTGGTGGAGGAAAGTAAATAAGAGGAAATAAATGAGAGGAGAGAGAAGGAGATGGGTTATTATATAGAATCTTGGACCCATGGGTTCATGATGAACCAAGGTGAACCAAGAATAGGTTACCCAAATGAGCCAAAACTGTAGGCCCAAATGCAGAAAATAAATTAGGAAATAATATTTTGTCAAATATTTTTGGGAAATGCATGAAGAAATACAGCATAATAAACATAGTATAAATACAAGGTAAATACAATTTACCGGTTTACGTATTAAAATACGTATTCCAGGATCGGGGAGTGACATAAGTTGTTCATGACCACGCACTTAAGTGACATTCTAGACTCCACGTAAATGCATGGCCTAACAGGTGGTATAACTCAAATCCTTGAAATCCATTCTCATTTACCATAATTTTCGTACTTCATTGGAGACTTCCAAACGAGGGACCGCCTTGATGATAAACGGTTGCATAAACTTTAAATATTACCTTTGAAATCCAAGAATGTTTACTGCATAGCCTTCATGTTTAACTTGAACAGAACGTGTTCCGTAAGTGCCATAGTCCACGTCATACTCTATATGACAAACTGTGAGATCATGGAAAAATATCACCTAAAATTAGTCATCAAACAGTGAGAACATGGCATTAAAACCGTAGAAACGTGCCTGCTATGACATTAAGTCGATAGCCTATGGCATACTCTATTTTATCTAGTCATGAGGACGATAGACTGAGTCCCAACTTTGAAAATTTATGGATTAATATCTAGGCAACAAGCTAACTGTCACGACCCGATCCCAATAATCTGGGACTAGTCGGATCATGCCCAGCCTGCACCGTTGTGAGATGGCGGCAGTAAGCTGTATCAAGCAGTGAACACAAGCAGTACAAATGTCTAAACGAAAAATAAAATATTTTATTAAACATTCTGAAGTACAACTAAGTCAAAATGAAAATGAAGACAAAGCAAAATTATTCAACATCACAAAGGTTTGTTTATTACAATTTTAGAAAAAGTGAACGAATCAGAAAAGGGTGTAACTAGGACTCCTGGTTCCTCTGCCCTGGTTCAGCTAAGTCCTCAGAACCCAAGTCGGGCCCATAATAGGAAGTGTAAGCCAGCTCATCATCGTCGCAGTCACCTAAAAATGTTGTCTCCAGTCAGGAGGGAGCAAGACACACAAATCCATTCCAGCATTTTATTTAATAATTAAAAGACGAGACAAGAAGCAGTTTATAATAGAAATATGTTTTTCTAAATAATAATAATAAAACAGTTATGTAGTAAAAATTCTAAAAAATGGAATGATGCAATGTTTAGAGCACGTAACAGCCTGTGGTCGGCTAAGGTTGGAGGCAGTAAGTGTTCTAATGAATACGGTCCGGCTTCGGCCCAAGTGAGTTGGACTTCCTCTATCCACAATGATTCACTAAGGGGCTTTGACCACAGGTATTAACGTAACTCTCCCAATCCCCGAGTTAATAATTCAGTAAGCAGTCGAGTCAATGATTCAGTAAGTAGTCAAGTCAATGATTCAGTAAAGCAGTCAATATGATCCGAGTAGGATCCCGTGAGTCAGGTGTCGATACAGTAACTCTATCATGCAATGGAATTAATTACCAATTAAAACAGGAGTTCAGATAAGTATGACTTACCTTGGTTCTCCGAATGATGTAGACGGGAGCACAACACGATCTGACATAAGTTCTGAATCCTACATTAATAATAATCTGTCCTTAGAACTTATTCCAAAGATTGGCTAATAAATCCACTAAATGCAAACTACGTTAATTATAAACATTGCCATTTTATTAGAGAAAATAATAATTTAAGTATGTAATATTTTGGTAAAACTATTTTATTAGTATTTTAAAAATAGGGCAGAAAATAATAAATTTTGGAATATATTCAAAATAGTAGCAGTTTTTATCGTGATTTATTTTAATAGAAAATATCACGTAAACTCGGAATATTCGAAATCTAATTTAATATTTTTCTAAATAAACTTTACAAAATATTTTACTAATACTATTTCTTTAGTAAAGAATAATCATTTTTAATAATAAAAATACGTAAAATATTATTTTAGTAAAAATTATGATTTTATTAGAAAATATGTTATTATCTCTAGTTTTTCATTTCCATAAACTTTATTAACAGAAATAATGGTTAAAATACAAAAATAAACATTTTTACCTAAAAACATAAATGTATAGTTTTTGGCCTAAAAAATACAATTTCCTATATTAACATATATTTTGCTATATAATTAATATTTTGAGACTAAGTTTTATCATTTAATAATAATAATTATGAAATTATGGCAAAAGTGATATAATCGTTGAAATAACGATAATTCAACGTTATTCATAATTAAACGTAGATGGTAACTCTAAATTCCATTAAGCTAACTAATTAAGATTAACCATCTAATTAAACGCTAACAAAATTATTATCGAATCTAAAATAGAAAACTTCTAAAATGGCTATCCCGGAACAGAAATTGTTCTGTGAATTAACAGAAGGTTGCGGGGTTTACCGAAGGCTGTGACGGAGCACCGAAGGGATGCCTCGGACTCGGAACTCACGCGGGCACGGCACGGACACGGACACGTGCACGCGGACGACACAGAAACACAAGCGGGACGTCGGACGACGCACGGGAGGCGCGGGAAACGACAACGCGGCAGCGGGAACGCTGCGCGTGCGCGGACAGGGCGCGCTGGTGCGGCAGCGGGGAGTTGCATGGAGGGGCGGTCCGCGGCTGCTGGCCGAGGGCGCGCGCACGTCAGGAGATCGTCGTAGGCAGCCACGACCGGGGAGGCGACGGCTCCGGTGGGGCGCGGCCTGGTGGTGTCACCGCGGGTGCACGCGTGGACTGCGGGAGGCAGAGGAGTTTGGAGAGGAAGGGAAAGAGAGAGGGAAGAAAGGATTGGAGGTTGCTACGTGTGTTTTGGAGTAGAGGAAAGAAGAAGGTGAAGGTGCTGGTGTTGGTAGTTTATTTGAGTTGTGTGGTAGAGATGTATGTGAACGAGGAGAAATAAGGGGAAGAGTTGGGAAAGGTCATGGGGATCAATGAGTGGCTGAGGTGGGTTTGCTTCTTTTTATATATATATTTTTTCTTTTTTTGATGGGTTTTACACTAACACTTTTAAGTTCTATACACATTTGGTACAATGGAATTATTCCTTTAGTTGTGTGGATTCATCTCTTTTATTACCAAGTCTATACAGTGCAATGAAAATTTTTATTTATTAGTGTGAAGGCCAAACTTCGTCAAGTTCATCGAAGCCACCCACCTGAGCGAGGAGTCGCCTCGATCGAGCGGGACTTCGAGTAAGCCGTTGCATAGCCAAGTCCAAACGCTATTGTGTTTCGATTCCTCCGTTTGAACTGAGTGTGGCGAACACTACAAGGGAGGGGAGAACGAGGTTACAAGATGGAGTCAGGAGAGAGGCAACTACGGAAAGTGAGTGAGAGAGAATTTTAGGACTAGATGACTTAAATAGGATTAGAATAAATTTGTAATTTTGGTCCTGTTCGATTTTCGGTTCAGTTCAAGTTCAGTGATTGAGCCAAAATTCGTTAACCATACGAAACCCGAAAATTTAGAATGGCAAAAGCGAAATCTGAACTGTAAAAAAAAAACGAACCGAATAGTGAATACGGTTCGGTTCGATTCAGCAGTTTAAAACCGTTTATTGCTTACCCCTACATGAACGTGTAACGCCTCGTCAAATGTTTAATGGTTCGTTTTTCTGGATACACCCAACTTTCTAAAGTCCACCGTCTAAATTTCTACACCGGATGGAATGAAACGTCTAGGGAACAAAATTCTATATGCGGTAGATGGCCATATCCACTGTCAAGTTCTTCCAAACACATCACCACCGTTCACTTTCACATCCGCATAAAACATTTATATGCGGGTATTCAAGGATAAGGATCTCGAGAAAACATTCGTCCATATACGACAACCAAATCCCATATCCCAGTTATTTATCCACGTTCATGCGCAGAATCTGCTATGCGAACACAAAACACGGTTTTCCCTTCCCGTAGCAAATCAAATCGTGCCACGTAGTTTCATACTAGTCGTCCTAACAAATGCTATTTACGTAGCAGTCCTCTCAGGATTCGAAGGGTAGAGTTCCTATTTATAAAAGGTACTGCCAGCAAAAGCCAAGAAGAAAGGCCCGTACTTTTCTGCACTCCTCTCTTTCTTTCTTCACCCCCCCTCTCTCTCTCTCTCTCTCAATTTTTTTTGTTCTTTTTTTTCCCTGCAATTGGAAGAAGTCAATCTCAAGCTCAAGGTTCAATGGCTGGGGGATCGTGCTGTGGCAATGGCAAAGGCCCTGGCTATGCCACTCCTCTGGAGGCGATGAAGGGACCTAGAGAGACTCTCATCTATGTCACCTGTGTGTACAATAGTACGTATGGTGCCAACAAATCTCTCCTTTTTTTTTTTTTTTTTTTTTTTTTTTTCTTTTTTCTTGTTGTGTGTGGGCAAAGCGGCATCTTCTCGTGAAAAAGGTCTTGATCCATTTTACTGTTCAATCACATGCGGAATTTCTGCTTTAAGCATCCCAAAATAGTAGTTGTATTGTATTGTTTTGACGGTTCAGATTAAATCAATTTTTTTGAGAACTTAGTTGGATTATAATTTTTGACCGTTTAAATTAAATTAAAATTTTAAAAAAAATATATATGCAGATAAGTTTAAGAGTGGGATCCGGATGCCTCTTTATATATATTTTTACCGGATTTAATATTTCTCTTACAAATTTCTTTTCTTAAAAAAAGTCTATCCATAAAAAATAATATATCCTTCAAAACAAATATATTTTAAAAAAATTAATCATAATTTAAATGATAATATTTAATATTAATATTAATACTAATGTCAATTTTTATTGTTAATTTTACTGTTAATGTTAAATTTAAATTTTATTGTTATATATAATCGGGATCCTGCTCTTAAGCATCCCGTATCGTGTATCTTTCTCAAAATAGCAGCATTTTTGACCATCCAGATTATATCAAAATTTTGAAAAATTGGATAGTTTAAGTATTTATTTTTAAGCATAAAAAATACAATCCAACCATTGTATTTCTAAAAATATAATGCTTAAGAGCGGAATCCCGATCTCCTTTTATATATATATATATATATATATATATATATATATATGATATGAGCCATAGACAAATGCATAGGACTCCCAATGGACCAATAGGAATTAAGTGACCAACGGTGTTTACATCGGAATCGACCGTTTATGAAACCCTTGCCTTTTAATTTTTTTTTTGAAACACTGGTTTTGGTTGGCTCAAAACCTCCCCAAAACCGGTATAATATAATTTTGGGTGACTTTATGGGTCTACTTGGATTGAGGGTTAAGAGAGTTAAGTGAGGGAAAGTTAAGTGAGAGGGAAATAAAACTATGTTTGGTTTGAGGGCAGGGATTTAGGAGGAAGAGTTATAGAGGGTTAAGTGAGGGTTTATTTCACCCTCTTTTAGCCATTTTTTAACCTCCCAAATCAGAGGGTTAACGAGGGAATTGGGCGGTTTTTGATTAAAAAGTCATAAATATCCTTTATTTGTTCTATAAAATATCGTAATTTTTTATCTCCATTTTTTTTTTCAACATGTTGCTCCGAAACTTTTCAACATGTTGTTCCGTAGCTTCCTAATTTGTATAGATATTTTGATAAGTTATAATCAAAATTTTAATCAAATTTAATTTTATAATATATGTCATATATTTTGGTAACTATTATATTTTTATTAATTCTCCTCTCACTCGAAACCTTTAAATCATAGTTTCCAGTATCGGCCGATACTGATCTGATACGGCCGGTACCGATACAATTTGGCAAGTCCCGATCCGATACCGACCGATACCCGATACGGACCGATACCAACATTGGAGGTCTTTTTTTTCGGTCAATTCGGCAAAGAAAATTGAACGAAAAAGATCAATCAACAAGGGTGTAAAAGCATAGAAAAATTATAAAAGCATGTAAAAGAAGAAAACTTATCTATCGTATGTAAATCAATCGAT